>CM061559.1:402568-450068 GCA_030864225.1 Capsicum baccatum var. pendulum
ACTTGTAGTCGTGCCAGTTGTAAGTCTGCGGTCGGTGCGGCATTGATAGAGCAACTGGAGTATGCAAGTGATCTACGAACCAGTTGAAAGGTGTTAGGACCCTTTTAATAGTGAATTTAGAGTATCCGATATGTTTCGGGTAACTCTCATCTACCGAGTGCTCTACCTCGATGGAATCGGTATCTACCAAGATGGCTTCGTAGTACCGACGAGTTTTGAGTGGATCTTCAGTGTCCACAAAGTTGTTGTTGGTATAAACCGGCTTAAGGAGCTGGTTCATAGGATATCCTTCGTATGCCTTGTCCAATGCAATGATGGGGCATACCTGAGTGGTTACAAACTTAAATTCTTCCTTCCCCGGAGTAGTTGGAGTAATTTTTGCTGCTGTCGGATCAACCGCTTCTGCGAAGGTTTCAGGAGCCTTCATTGCATAGCTTTGCTTGGTTTGCACCGAAGAGCTGGCTGCTTGCCCTTGGATGATAGGCAAATTTGTTTTCATATCTACTAATTTTGTAGGTACTGGTGGAGGCTGTAGTGCCGAGAACCTGTTTAGAGATTGAATCTCTTCCTTGAGAATTGGCCTTTGCGGAATTGAAGGCCGTAGTGGATTTGTTGCGGCTGAAGGAGCATCGAATGGTCTAGCCATTCTTTGTTGTTCTTGCTTGGGGTTCTTCCCCAGATTTGGTCTCATGGACCTGCAGGAATTCTCTTGTTAGAAAATCGGGGAGGGAATTATGTTCTCCTTTGATAAATTCAATTTGGAAATCAAAGCTAGATAGAAGAGCTTGCCATCTAGCAAATATTTGTTTTGAAATGAGATTTTTAACATCTTTTTGCAAAATCTCTTTAGCTGATTTGCAATCAACACGAAGAAGAAATTCCTTATTAATAAGGTCATCTTGAAATTTTGTGATACATAGCACTATAGATAAAACTTCCTTTTTTACAGTGCTGTAATTCTTTTGAGCGGCATTCCATATACCGGAGGTAAAACGAACTAGTTGTTCAGGAGAGACACCTTCTATCCTTTGTTTTAGGATACCACCATATCCTATATCAGAAGCATCAGTTTCTACTATCATGAATGCTTCCGGATTGGGGATGCCTAGACAGGGAAGGTTTTGAACTAAAGATTTAATCTTTATGACAGCATTAGTTTGCTCAGAACTCCAAGGAACTGGACTCTTCTTAAGACGTTTGTAAAGAGGTCCACAGACCTGTCTAATGTGAGGGATAAAATCAGCAACATAATTCAGGCTTCCTAAGAACCTTTGCAGCTGGGTTTTATCAGTAATTTCGTTAGGAAATTTAGAGGAAAACTCTATGGCTCTACAAATGGGCTTGTGGCTGCCCTGATGCAAATCATGTCCTAGAAAACGAATGGAGGTTTGAAACAACTTCATTTTCTTAGCACTGACAACAAGACCATTTAGTTTTACAATCTTAAAGAATGTATTAAGATGCTTAAAATGAGAATCAATGCTCTCGGAGAAAATTAACACATCATCAATATAAACAATTGACATATAGGAATATTCATTGAAGATGTTGTTCATGATATTCTGGAATTCAGACGGAGCATTTTTTAGTCCGAAAGGTAAGACGTTCCATTCGTAGTGCCCAAAGGGGACATTGAAGGCAGTCTTATATTTATCCTTTTCAGCAATTTGGATTTGCCAGAATCGTGACTTCATATCGAATTTGCTGTAAAGATTGGCCTTATAGGTTCTTTTGAGAAGATCCCTTTTGTTAGGAATCGGATGTCGAATCCATTTTAGGACAGCATTCAATGGCTTGTAATTAATTACAAGCCTAGGAGTTCCTCGTTCCTTTTCTGCACTATTATTTACATAAAATGCAGAGCAACTCGAAGGAGAGTTTGAGGGTCTAATGATACCCTTTTGAAGAAGATGGTTTATTTCTGTCTTGCAGATTTCCATCATTTCTTGGTTCATCTGGATTGGTCTGGCCTTCGTAGGAATATGTTGTTCATCGAAGCCAGTAATGTAAGGAAGTTCAACAAGTTGTTTCTTGCGTTCCCAAAATGTGTTAGGCAATTCGGAGCAGATCTCGTTTTCGAAATTCTTTTGGAGAAGGGTTATTTTGTTGACCATCTCCGGGGTTTTTAAAGTTTGCTCAATGTGTTTGAGCTGAACTTCTTGCTTGAGGAAGCAAAGATGGGAGGATAAGCGGTTTATCTTAAACACAGTTTCCTCCTTAATACGTTGTCCGTCTTTCTTTGAAAGAGGACAAAGCAGAGGAAAGAATAGCTCAGTATTCAAGAGGTTAGAGCGAATACCATCGTAATTGCTCCAATAGGGGCGAATTTGGTTTACGAAAGGTATTCCAAGAATGATATCTTCAGTGATATCGTCAGTAATGACAAAGTCGTTAATAAGGCAAATGCCGTTGTTACAGACATGGGCTTTAGGAAGCTCATAACTAATTTTCATTTTTTTGTCCAGTAGCAGAATATAATCGAGATTTACTCTTTTGGAGATACCTGGTAGGGATAAGGCCTTTGACAATACAGTTACTGTCTGCGCCAGTATCGAATAAGGCGACTCTATTTAGAATAAAGTCTTTATCGATGACAATTTTTACAACGATATGTTCGCTGTAGGCTTTAATGGCGGAGATGGCCTTTCCAGAGGAAGATGGAGCGTCTTCTCCAGGGAAAAGATCAGGTCCTCGAAGGTGATCAGTAGGACTGATTGGAAGATATCGGGGAGATTCAGGTGCCTTTTTTGAGGGTAAGGCAGATTTTATGACTTGGTCAGTAAGAATGTTGATTTCTACTTGATCAAGTCTAATCTTGAGAGTTTTAATCTCTCTCTTTAAACCAGTGATTTCTCCTTTAAGGTCAGAAATAGAAGGTTCTGAAGAAGTTTGGAATTTAGCCATTACCCTTTGCATGTTGAAGGGCTGAACAATTGGTTTGGCTTTAGGGGGACTTTCTTCCTGAGAAAGCAGTCGTTTGAGCTTTTGAAGATATTTGCTTCGAAGCTCATCATCGGTAATGTGCTCAATAATGTCAAATAGAATTTCTTTGGGATTTCCTGTTATGACATTGATAGCTTTGTTGGAGCAAGTACAGAAAGTGTCAGTGCACTCACAATCTTGTCCAGACTGGGAATTATCTGACTCATAAGCGGCGTTGATATATTCTTCGTCGCTATAGTCTTCATCAGAGGAAGAGGAGTCTGAAGCCGTGGAAGACTCAATTTCCATTATAGAAAATAATTTTTCTTTAGCCTCATCAGAAAGATCAAGTTGATTGATCTTCTTTTTCTTACTGGATTTGCAATCCTTCGCTCTATGGCCAGATTTTCCACAAGTCCAGCAAGTGTCTTTGGTGTTTTTAGAAGAATTTCGTTTGGCCTTTCTGCTGGGTTTACAGGACTCTTTCGTGTAAGTCCTTTTGGCAGGGGCAGATCTTTTAGCGGTCTTAAAAGGTTTCTTTCTTCGCTTCTTTTGGGAAGAAATGTCAGTGAAAGCATAATCATGGCAGAAGGTTCCTAGACCATACTTACTTTTCTGCTTAAGTTGCTGCTTAAGCTTGAGCTCCGTACAGAGGTCTATCCCAGTAGAGGTAATAAAGCTTACTATGTCACCGTAAGTAAGCCTATTATAGGGAATTTGACCATCGAACCTGTTCTTATTGGTTGTTCGAACTTTGTCAGCGAACAGAGGAGGAAGACCACTGATAAATCTTTCTTTCCAGAAATCATTATTGCAGTCAGGTCTGATCAGGACTTTGACCAGGAAGGTGTATTTGTACCACCTAAAGTCTGCTAGATTTTTGCAGCGAAGATTATTCAAGATTTCTAGACTTCTATCTTGGAAGAGTTTGGGCTCTCCTACGAAATGTCTAGCTATATGATAGAGGAGGGTAGCGCACGCATCTTTTTGTGCTTCTTCTACCGTGGTCTCTTGACCATTTACAACTCTCACAACGTGTGCAGTGGTTGTAGCATTATAGATGAGGTCTTTTTCTTCCTCAGAGACGTAGTTATCCCACCAATGCTTTATCATACCAGTGAAACCTGAGACAATCATGGTGGCAGCTCCTTTGTCAGAAGAGCCTTTAATCTTATAGACAGTAATGGATACTGCTATTTCATGGAGTTTATTGTATATCTGGTGTTCGGCCAGACCGTCAATATTCCATTCAGTAATGCCTCTCCCATCATGATTACATGTAGAGAGGTAGGGATTCTCTTCGAATTGGACATCCGAGGGAGAAGGTTTTTTGTAATAGTTTTTCTTGGTAGAAAAACGCTCATTGGTAAGTTTGGAAAGAGAGTTCTTTTGAGAACTGGACTCTCCTTGAGCAAGTTTAAACTTGGTAAGTTTAGAGTTGATCTTTTCTAAGATTTGCTCAGAGAGTTTGAAATTATCATTGAGGTCAGGAAACCTTTCCTTTTGAAATTCAGGTATCTTGAAGATAGGATTAGAGAGAGGTTTAGAGCTAGGAGTGCTCTTAACAGGTAAGGGAACCGGAAGAGTTGTTCCCTTGGTTTCTTCAATTTGTTGAGAAATGGTATGGAGGACTTGATTAGTATAATTATTTTGCTCAATTATTCTATCAAGATCTTTGCATTGGGGAGTCATGGATCCTTTATCAGATTTAGTTTTAAAGGGTGAAGCTTTAATAACTTCATTGGAGTAAGGAATATTAAGTCCTTCAAGAGGAGGAGTAACTGACTCTACTACCGTATTTCGTTGGGTATACCATTTGGTAACCATAACGTTTAGGGAGTCAGTTTGGTTTTGTATCTTTCCGGTTTTCTCTAACCAGAAGAAGAATTCCATATCGCATCGGAGTCGTTTCATGTCAGCTATCCATAACTGTCCTAACTCCTTCTGTTGTTCCCTAGAATAGGTACTGGTGTACCAGTTTCTTTTAAGAGTGTCCTTCGGATGGTTCCATCGGACTCTCAAAGCTTTAAGATCTGGGAAATATTCCTCATCGTCTGATTTAATGACGAGAAGACTGGGGTCTGTCCTAACTTTTGGAGGAGGAGCCATTTCAGATGCCGTAGGGCTTCCAGGCTCATAAAGATTTTCGGGTTCGGGAACCCTGGTGTGCTGTTGATAATAGACTTTAGGGACAGGACCAGAGAAGTCAACTCCTCTAATCTTTCCCTTGTCATTATCATGCTCATTTTCATCACTTCCCTCCCGGGGTTTGGAAGTAGAGGCACGAGTGGAGACAGATCGGCGAAACGAAGAATGCCGAGACGAGTCTAACCCGTGGAATTTCAGATCAATAGATCCATCAGGGTGTTGAATCACCCGTTCGATCTGAGATTTTTCGGAGTAGATCCGAATAGGTTGGGTGATAGCCTCAAAGTGCCAATCATTGCTATGAAGGATATCATCCCAAATAAGAGCCTTGGGAACAAAGATTGTGCTACGATCTTTGTTAGCTTCCATTAGTGTGGTGACCCCTTTAGGGCTCGTAAATCTAGCTTTAGGTGCTAGAGTAGTACCCTTGAGGCGATAATATACACGGTATATAATCGCTATTTCTCTGGTATTTTCCTTACTATTCATGTTCTTTGTTTTAACATTAAGAGTTAAAACATCCATGATGTTAGGATCATTTATGTCAACAGAGAAATTTGGATAGCAATTAAAGTATACCGGGCCATCGGCTAGGTTACTTTGAATTACACCTAAGAGTGAATCATCAAAATTAAGTAGACGAGCATCTCTTAAGATAGCACAGACTGGGATATCGAGTCCCTGTCGGAAAAGTGGCTTTATAGCTACTTGAACAAGTCCAACATGCAGATAATTAAACTGATGTTTAAATCGGTTTATATCTAATTCATTGAATAATTGAATAATTTCTAAAGAATTATTTATAGCAATAGTAGACTCAGAGGTCTTGATGTTATGCTTTTTCAGAAAACTAAATTTACCAATTTGATAAATGGTATTGAAAGATTCTTTTGGAATACTCCAGTTTTGAAGATCATTTTCAATTGTGGCAATCGGGGTTGCCTGAGAAGATAAATTAACAGTATTCTTAATATGATGACTCATATTGAAAACACACTGCCTAGAGACTGACAGAGCAAACATATATGTTCATGCAAGCAGGCATATCACAGTAAACAGGTATGAAACAACGAAAACCAATTATGTGAAAATATCTATGGCTTATGGGATCTAACAAGTTTTAATGGCTTTATACTATAGACTGCTAAGTGTTATCTTAGTGACGGGACCACCAACAAGGTCTAACATGCTTCTCCTAAGCTTACGACCTACTTTCAGGCTGACCAACGTCCTCACCGGAGATTAATCGGTTCCTTCAAACACTTAAACAGTAAACAGATACCCCATACTTAGATTAAAACCCCATTATAAGACAAGATATAATAACATAATTAAAGCTTAAGTTAATTCATACCAGATTAAAGTAATATGTTCTTATACGAACATAGTTTTGCTCATGCTGTAGACAGATTATGTGTTTAGCTGCTCATGCTAAGCACACAATCTGCCGTCATGGCTCTGATACCAGAAAAAGACCTCATCTATAATGCTACAACCACTGCACACGTTGTGAGAGTTGTAAATGGCTCTTTAATACTGAGCTATTCTTTCCCCTGCTTCGTCCTCTTTCAAAGGAAGACAGACAACGTATTAAGGAGGAAACTGTGTTTAAGATAAACCGCCTATCCTCCCATCTTTGCTTCATCAAGCAAGAAGTTCAGCTCAAACACATTGAGCAAACTTTAAAAACCCCGGAGATGGTCAACAAAATAACCCTTCTCCAAAAGAATTTCGAAAACGAGATCTGCTCCGAATTGCCTAACGCATTTTGGGAACGCAAGAAACATCTTGTTGAACTTCCTTACATTACTGGCTTCGATGAACAACATATTCCTACAAAGGCCAGACCAATCCAGATGAACCAAGAAATGATGGAAATCTGCAAGACAAAAATAAACCATCTTCTTCAAAAGGGTATTATTAGACCCTCAAACTCTCCTTGGAGTTGCTCTGCATTTTATGTAAATAATAGTGCAGAAAAGGAACGAGGAACTCCTAGGCTTGTAATTAATTACAACCCATTGAATGCTGTCCTAAAATAGATTCGACATCCGATTTCTAACAAAAGGGATCTTCTCAAAAGAACCTATAAGGCCAATCTTTACAGCAAATTCGATATGAAGTTAGGATTCTGGCAAATCCAAATTGCTGAAAAGGATAAATATAAGACTGCCTTCAATGTCCCCTTTGGGCACTACTAATGGAACGTCTTACCTTTCGGACTAAAAAATGCTCCGTCTGAATTCCAGAATATCATGAACAACATCTTCAATGAATATTCTTATATGTCAATTGTTTATATTGATGATGTGTTAATTTTCTCCGAGAGCATTGATTCTCATTTTAAGCATCTTAATACATTCTTTAAGATTGTAAAACTAAATGGTCTTGTTGTCAGTGCTAAGAAAATGAAGTTGTTTCAAACCTCCATTCGTTTTCTAGGACATGATTTGCATCAGGGCAGCCACAAGCCCATTTGTAGAGCCATAGAGTTTTCCTCTAAATTTCCTAACGAAATTACCGATAAAACCCAGCTGCAAAGGTTCTTAGGAAGCCTGAATTATGTTGCGGATTTTATCCCTTACATTAGACAGGTCTGTGAACCTCTTTACAAACGTCTTAAGAAGAGTCCAGTTCCTTGGAGTTCTGAGCAAACCAATGCTGTCATAAAGATTAAATCTTTCGTTCAAAACCTTCCCTGTCTAGGCATCCCCAATCCGGAAGCATTCATGATAGTAGAAACTGGTGCTTCTGATATAGGATATGGTGGTATCCTAAAACAAAGGATAGAAGGTGTCTCTCCTGAACAACTAGTTCGTTTTACCTCCGGTATATGGAATGCCGCTCAAAAGAATTACAGCACTGTAAAAAAGGAAGTTTTATCTATAGTGCTATGTATCACAAAATTTCAAGATGACCTTATTAATAAGGAATTTCTTCTTCGTGTTGATTGCAAATCAGCTAAAGAGATTTTGCAAAAAGATGTTAAAAATCTCATTTCAAAACAAATATTTGCTAGATGGCAAGCTCTTCTATCTAGCTTTGATTTCCAAATTGAATTTATCAAAGGAGAACATAATTCCCTCCCCGATTTTTTAACAAGAGAATTCCTGCAAGGCCATGAGACCAAATCTGGGGAAGAACCCCAAGCAAGAACAACCAAGAATGGCTAGACCATTCCATGCTCCTTCAGCCGCAACAAATCCACTACGACCTTCAATTCCGCAAAGGCCAATTCTCAAGGAAGAGATTCAATCTCTAAACAGGTTCTCGGCACTACAGCCTCCACCAGTACCTACAAAATTAGTAGATATGAAAACAAATTTGCCTATCATCCAAGGGCAAGCAGCCAGCTCTTCGGTGCAAACCAAGCAAAGCTATGCAATGAAGACTCCTGAAACCTTCGCAGAAGCGGTTGATCCGACAGCAGCAAAAATTACTCCAACTACTCCGGTGAAGGAAGAATTTAAGTTTGTAACCACTCAGGTATGCCCCATCATTGCATTGGACAAGGCATACGAAGGATATCCTATGAACCAGCTCCTTAAGCCGGTTTATACCAACAACAACTTTGTGGACACTGAAGATCCACTCAAAACTCGTCGGTACTACGAAGCCATCCTCGTAGATACCGATTCCATTGAGGTAGAGCACTCGGTAGATGAGAGTTACCCGGAACATATCGGATACTCTATATTCACTATTAAAAGGATCCTAACCCCTTTCAACTGGTTCGTAGATCACTTGCATACTCCAGTTGCTCTATCAATGCCGCACCGACCGCAGACTTACAAATGGCACGACTACAAGTCAGCCTGGTTCAATTTTTTGTTCGTTCGACCAGGACATACCTGGTTTGTCAAATATTGTCCCGCTATGATGGAAGCCACTATACCAAGATGGTTCTATGAGTGGTGGGAGTGTTTTGGAGGAACTAAGGATGTTCTTCCTCAACAGTTTATTAAGCATCTGCCTAATTTTTTAGTCAAAGAGGGATGTTCTACCTTGCCTACACATATTCAAATGTGTAAATTCTATATTAAGAAAAGAATTTCTTATATCATTTCCTGGAACTTCTCCAAAGTTGAGCAGCACAGGATTAAATACTTATCTAAAGAGATAAAAATCAAAGGTTGGACCCCCAAGCCAACAGCCCCCAAGACTCCTGAAAAAGGAAAATCTGCAGCATCCTCTTCCAGCCCCTCCACAAGCAAGAAGGCTCTGAAAGTGAAACTCCAGAAAGCTTTGGCTGATTTAGACAGTCAAGAAATCTCCACCAACACTGAAGACTTACTTCAGTTGGTCGCAGAAGCTTCATCTACAGGAAGCAGTGATGACAATGGCGATATGCTAAATCCAAAAGGATTAGCTATGGCCTACATGGATCCATATTATGAATAGGAAAATGACCCTTCCAGAGACAGAGGTTCAAAGAACCAAAATTATCTCTGTAAAAGGGCAATTCACTATTCCTGATTAGAATCCAGGACCCATCCTGTCTCAAAAAGATGACAGACACATCAACTCAGCTTTTCAAAAGCAGAAGACGACATCTCCACTCAGCTTTCCAAAAAGCAGAAGGCATCTACTTTTACTTTATAAAAGTAAAGTCAGAAACAGCTTTTCAAAAAGCAAGTCAATTATTCAAAGCACTCAGAAGTGTCGGCACAATCTGAGCCCTCCACTTGTACACTTAAGATGTACTCCCTCCTTTTACTTTTGCCTATATAAGGCATTGCATTTCTTTAGAGAAGGCATCCGAAAATTTCCATTACTAAGAAATTCTCTCTGCCCATTCTCTCTCTTGTACTACTGTAATGTTTTCCCAATTTCAATAAAACTTTGTAAGTTTTATAATTCCTTCCTAAAAATTATTATTTCTATTTTACTAATTCCGCTTTAATATTCACAATCCTTTTCTGGTATCAGAGCCATGACGGCAGATTGTGTACTTAGCATGAGCAGCTAAACACATAATCTGTCTAGAGCATGAGCAAAACTATGTTCGTATAAGAACATATTACTTTAATCTGGTATGAATTAACTTAAGCTTTAATTATGTTATTATATCTTGTCTTATAATGGGGTTTTAATCTAAGTATGGGGTATCTGTTTACTGTTTAAGTGTTTAAAGGAACCGATTAATCTCCGGTGAGGACGTTGGTCAGCCTAAAAGTAGGTCGTAAGCTTGGGAGAAGCATGTTAGACCTTGTTGGTGGTCCCGTCACTAAGATAACACTTAGCAGTCTATAGTATAAAGCCATTAAAACTTGTTAGATCCCATAAGCCATAGATATTTTCACATAATTGGTTTTCGTTGTTTCATACCTGTTTACTGTGATATGCCAGCTTGCATGAACATATATGTTTGCTCTGTCAGTCTCTAGGCAGTGTGTTTTCAATATGAGTCATCATATTAAGAATACTGTTAATTTATCTTCTCAGGCAACCCCGATTGCCACAATTGAAAATGATCTTCAAAACTGGAGTATTCTAGAAGAATCTTTCAATACCATTTATCAAATTGGTAAATTTAGTTTTTTGAAAAAGCATAACATCAAGACCTCTGAGTCTACTGTTGCTATAAATAATTCTTTAGAAATTATTCAACTATTCAATGAATTAGATATAAACCGATTTAAACATCAGTGGCATTCTTCGTTTCGCCGATCTGTCTCCACTCGTGCCTCTACTTCCAAACCCCGGGAGGGAAGTGATGAAAATGAGCATGATAATGACAAGGGAAAGATTAGAGGAGTTGACTGGGCGAATTTAGTTTACGAAAGGTATTCCAAGAATGATATCTTCAGTGATATCGTCAGTAATGACAAAGTCGTTAATAAGGCAAATGCCGTTGTTACAGACATGGGCTTTAGGAAGCTCATAACTAATTTTCATTTTTTCTCCAGTAGTAGAATATAATCGAGATTTACTCTTTCGGAGATACCTGGTAGGGATAAGTCCTTTGACAATACAGTTACTGTCTGCGCCAGTATCGAATAAGGCGACTCTATTTAGAATAAAGTCTTTATCGATGACAATTTTTACAACGATATGTTCGCTGTAGGCTTTAATGGCGGAGATGGCCTTTCCATAGAAAGATGGAGCGTCTTCTCCAGGGAAAAGATCAGGTCCTCAAAGGTGATCAGTAGGACTGATTGGAAGATATCGGGGAGACTCAGGTGCCTTTTCTGAGGGTAAGGCAGATTTTACGACTTGGTCAGTAAGAATGTTGAGTTCTACTTGATCAAGTCTAATCTTGAGATTTTTAATCTCTCCCTTTAAACCAGCGATTTCTCCTTTAAGGTCAGAAATAGAAGGTTCTGAAGAAGTTTGGAATTTAGCCATTACCATTTGCATGTTGAAGGGCTGAACAATTGGTTTGGCTTTAGAGGGGCTTTCTTCCTGAGAAAGCAGTCGTTTGAGCTCTTGAAGATATTTGCTTCGAAGCTCATCATCGGTAATGTGATCAATAATGTCAAACAGAATTTCTTTGGGCTTTCCTGTTATGACATTGATAGCTTTGTTGGAGCAAGTACAGAAAGTGCCAGTGCACTCACAATCTTGTCTAGACTGGGAATTATCCGACTCATAAGCGGCGTTGATATATTCTTCGTCGCTATAGTCTTCGTCAGAGGAAGAGGAGTCTGAAGCCGTGGAAGACTCATTTTCCATTATAGAAAATAATTTTTCTTTAGCCTCATCAGAAAGATCAAGTTGATTGATCTTCTTTTTCTTACTGGATTTGCAATCCTTCGCTCTATGGCCAGATTTTCCACAAGTCCAGCAAGTGTCTTTGGTGTTTTTAGAAGACTTTCATTTGGCATTTCTGCTGGGTTTATAGGACTCTTTCGTGTAAGTCCTTTTGGCAGGGGCAGATCTTTTAGCGGTCTTAAAAGGTTTCTTTCTTAGCTTCTTTTGGGAAGAAATGTCAGTGAAACCATAATCATGGCAGAAGGTTCCTAGACCATACTTACTTTTCTGCTTAAGTTGCTGCTTAAGCTTGAGGTCCGTACATAGGTCTATCCCAGTAGAGGTAATAAAGCTTACTATGTCACCGTAAGTAAGCCTATTATAGGGAATTTGACCATCGAACCTGTTCTTAATGGTTGTTCAAACTTTGTCAGCGAACAGAGGAGGAAGACCACTGATAAATCTTTTTTTCCAGAAATCATTATTGCAGTCAGGTCTGATCAGGACTTTGACCAGGAAGGTGTCTTTGTACCACCTAAAGTCTGCTAGATTTTTACAGCGAAGATTATTCAACATTTCTAGACTTCTATCTTGGAAGAGTTTGGGCTCTCCTACGAAATGTCTAGCTGTATGATAGAGGAGGGTAGCACACGCATCTTCTTGTGCTTCTTCTACCGTGGTCTCTTGACGATTTACAACTCTCACAACGTGTGCAGTGGTTGTAGCATTATAGATGAGGTCCTTTTCTTCCTCAGAGACGTAGTTATCCCACCAATGCTTTATCATACCAGTGAAACCTGAGACAATCATGGTGGAAGCTCCTTTGTAAGAAGAGCCTTTTATCTTATAGGCAGTAATGGATACTGCCATTTCATGGAGTTTATTGTATATCTGGTGTTCGGCCAGACCGTCAATATTCCATTCAGTAATTCCTCTCCCATCATGATTACATGTAGAGAGGTAGGGATTCTCTTTGAATTGGACATTTGGGGGAGAAGGTTTTTTGTAATAGTTTTTCTTGGTAGAAAAACGCTCATTGGTAAGTTTGGAAAGAGAGTTCTTTTGAGAACTGGACTCTCCTTGAGCAAGTTTAAACTTGGTAAGTTTAGAGTTGATCTTTTCTAAGATTTGCTCAGAGAGTTTGAAATCATCATTGAGGTCAGGAAACCTTTCCTTTTGAAATTCAGGTATCTTGAAGATAGGATTAGAGAGAGGTTTAGAGCTAGGAGTGCTCTTAACAGGTAAGGGAACCGGAAGAGTTGTTCCCTTGGTTTCTTCAATTTGTTGAGAAATGGTATGGAGGACTTGATTAGTATAATTGTTTTGCTCAATTATTCTATCAAGATCTTTGCATTGGGGAGTCATGGCTCTTTTATCAGATTTAGTTTTAAAGGGTGAAGCTTTAATAACTTCATTGGAGTAAGGAATATTAAGGCCTTCAAGAGGAGGAGTAACAGACTCTACTACCGTATTTCGTTGGGTATACCATTTGGTAACCATAACGTTTAGGGAGTCAGTTTGGTTTTGTATCTTTCCGATTTTCTCTAACCAGAAGAAGAATTCCATATCGCATCGGAGTCGTTTCATGTCAGCTATCCATAACTGTCCTAACTCCTTCTGTTGTTCCCTAGAATAGGTACTGGTGTACCAGTTTCTTTTAAGAGTGTCCTTCGGATGGTTCCATCGGACTCTCAAAGCTTTAAGATCTAGGAAATATTCCTCATCGTCTTATTTAATGACGAGAAGACTGGGGTCTATCCTAACTTTTGGAGGAGGAGCCATTTTAGATGCCGTAGGGCTTCCAGGCTCATAAAGATTTTCGGGTTTGGGAACCCTGGTGTGCTGTTGATAATAGACTTTAGGGACAGGACCAGAGAAGTCAACTCCTCTAATCTTTCCCTTGTCATTATCATGCTCATTTTCATCACTTCCCTCCCAGAAAAGGATCGTGAATATTAAAGCGGAATTAGTAAAATAGAAACAATAATTTTTAGAAAGGAATAATAAAACTTACAAAGTTTTATTGAAATTGGGAAAACATTACAGTAGTACAAGAGAGAGAATGGGCAGAGAGAATTTCTTAGTAATGGAAATTTTCGGATGCCTTCTCTAAAGAAATGCAATGCCTTATATAGGCAAAAGTAAAAGGAGGGAGTACATCTTAAGTGTACAAGTGGAGGGCTCAGATTGTGCCGACACTTCTGAGTGCTTTGAATAATGGACTTGCTTTTTGAAAAGCTGTTTCTGACTTTACTTTTATAAAGTAAAAGTAGATGCCTTCTGCTTTTTGGAAAGCTGAGTGCAGATGTCGTCTTCTGCTTTTGAAAAGCTGAGTTGATGTGTCTATCATCTTTTGGTGACAGGATGGGTCCTGGATTCTAATCAGGAATAGTGAATTGCCCTTTTACAGAGATAATTCCGGTTCTTTGAACCTCTATCTCTGGAAGGGTCATTTTTCTATTCATAATAGGGATCCATGTAGGCCATAGCTAATCCTTTTGGATTTAGCATATCGCCATTGTCATCACTGCTTCCTGTAGATGAAGCTTCTGCGACCAGCTGAAGTAGTTCTTCAGTGTTGGTAGAGATTTCTTGACTGTCTAAATCAGCCAAAGCTTTCTGGAGTTTCTCTTTCAGAGCCTTCTTGCTTGTGGAGGGGCTGGAAGAGGATGCTGTAGATTTTCCTTTTTCAGGAGTCTTGGGGGCTGTTGGCTTGGGGGTCCAACCTTTGATTTTTATCTCTTTAGATAAGTATTTAATCCTGTGCTGCTCAACTTTGGAGAAGTTCCAGGAAATGATATAAGAAATTCTTTTCTTAGTAAAGAATTTACACATTTGAATATGTGTAGGCAAGGAAGAACATCCCTCTTTGACTAAAAATTCAGGGAGACGCTTAATAAACTGTTGAGGAAGAACATCCTTAGTTCCTCTAAAACACTCCCACCACTCGTAGAACCATCTTGGTATAGTGGCTTCCATCATAGCGGGACAATATTTGACAAACCAGGTATGTCCCGGTCGAACGAACAAAAAATTGAACCAGGCCGACTTGTAGTCGTGCCAGTTGTAAGTCTGCGGTCGGTGCGGCATTGATAGAGCAACTGGAGTATGCAAGTGATCTACGAACCAGTTGAAAGGGGTTAGGACCCTTTTAATAGTGAATTTAGAGTATCCGATATGTTCCGGGTAACTCTCATCTACCGAGTGCTCTACCTCGATGGAATCGGTATCTACCAGGATGGCATCGTAGTACCGACGAGTTTTGAGTGGATCTTCAGTGTCCACAAAGTTGTTGTTGGCATAAACCGGCTTAAGGAGCTGGTTCATAGGATATCCTTCGTATGCCTTGTCCAATGCAATGCTGGGGCATACCTGAGTGGTTACAAACTTAAATTCTTCCTTCACTGGAGTAGTTGGAGTAATTTTTGCTGCTGTCGGATCAACCGCTTCTACGAAGGTTTCAGGAGTCTTCATTGCATAGCTTTGCTTGGTTTGCACCGAAGAGCTGGCTGCTTGCTGATAACGCTCAATCTACAGCTCTCGTGGGAGTGTAAAGCGTTCGTTAGCAAATATAGAACCCAACCTGGGTTGGGTGTCGATCCCACAGGGAATAGCTTGGCCAAAAAGTAAGCAAAATTACTAAACTTTTGGTGCAAGTCTTGTAAAAGGGGGGATTGTAATGTGTAACGAAAACAATAAAGTAAAAGCTGAAAATAGCAAAGTAAAGAGAGAAAGATTGTTACATAAGTTGTAAACAATGAGAATTGAAGCGTTGGGGTTATGTCCACCTTCTGAGTTATACGTCTCTATTGGCTATGAGTGTGTAGAGTCTTGACATGCAATTGCTTATAGGACAATTTCACTTTAACTCTCTCGACCTGAACAAGGACTATTTCACTTTAACTCTCTCGAGCTTAAAGCGTGTCTAACGGTACGAATTCTCCAAGAGGTTAGTCCAGTTACGGCACTAGCTTTTTAATAGGAAAGGGTGTCCTACTACCTTGACATTATCTCTTTTCCAGACAAATAACCTTTCTCTCGAACAAGTTAAATGTTAGACTGGCGTTATTCTATGCGTCTGCAGCCACAAGAATTTGCATTAAGATGAAGAGAATAATGATATAAGCAATATACGTGTCTCGAACTCACAAACTCACAGCAATAGATAGTATCTCATTCGGCTTCCATAACCCCAACAGAGAAGTTTAGTTACCCATGAGTGCGAAGGAGATCACGATTTGCATTGTTATTGTTGAGTAATGGCGTGTGGATTAGGTGATAGGCATGTGGCGTGATTCCTTAGCAAGTAACGATTCTCTTGTTGTGGAATTTAAGAATAGAATTAATGGAAAGATTAGAAGAGTTGTAATTGAGAAGTAGAATGTGTCTCTCCACTAAGGGAGGACTTGCCTCTCCACTAAGGGAGGACTTGCCTCTCCACTAAGGGAGGACTTGTCTTTCCACTAAGGGAGGGCTTCATTAAAAATCTCTAGCATGATAGGGTATTTATAATACTCCTATCCTACTCCTACTATGCTAATGAAATAAATAACCAAATCCTACTAAACTAAGGAAATACTTAACCCATTTGTACTAGGTTAATGTAACATTCTCCTAATCCAAATAAACTAATGAAATACATAACCCAATTGTACTAGGTTAATGTATCATTGTCAAAATCCAGCTTTGTGTCTGTAAGTCCCCAAAGTCTTCAGAAATGTTGTTTTAGCTCGGGACAGATTTTCCATGCAGCAGTTTTGGTCCTTTAGGCGTCCCACTTCCTTCTCCTTCGTTCGTGAGCTTTCTTTTGCATCAAGTAAGCCATAAAATGCTGTATTTTGCATCATTTATACCTGAAACTTTACTAATCATGTTCGTTAGCTCATTTACAGGAAAAAGGACTAAAAGTGCATGAAATATATAGTTTGTTCTCAAAACTAGGCTAAAATATGGGCAAAATATATTGATATAGGCGCGTAATTTCGCCTATCATCAACACCCCACACTTGCAGCTTTGTTCGTCCTCGAACAAAATATCATATCCTTCTAAGCATCAACTTAGGGTTTTTACAGCAACAACACAAAACATTCTTCAAGACAAGCACAAAAATTATCAACAAAGAGTAGCTTCCCGATTATAAGTAAATACAGTTTAACCTCTAGCGTAGACTAGTGATGGTGATCAACTCAAATGCAAACGTTAAGGTACATAGAATCATATACAACTATCCAAAGCTCATCAACCATGTGTGTCTCACAATATAGTACCCATAATTACTCATAAATATAGCATATTTTTCAAACATGGGTATCAAAATGTCCTTGCTCTCACTCTCACAAAGAATTCATATGTAGCAACTGATGACCATAGGCTTGCCCTTAATGTAGTACTCTACTAAATGTCAGAATGCTAATCTTAGGATCAAGTAGGTCTTTTGATGGTTGTAATGTAGGCTAAGGGACGGGTAGGATCAACTATTTTGGCCAGAAATAGTGACTAAGTTCCTAAGCACTTTAATACATCACATTGTATCATTGACACTTTTTTCTTTCAACCTTTCTTTATTTTATTCTTCCACCCTTGTTCTCATCTTTTGGTTTTCAATTTTAAGCACAACTCACTTTTCAGCTTTCTTTTCCTTTTTCTTTTCACAACATACCTCTTATGATAGCACTTTCTTTTTCATAGCACATTCAAGCACCATTACAATTTAAAGCATTATACTCACCCAATTTCCTCTTATGTTGTCACATGACTTTTTCACTTTAAAGCACTCAGGATTTTGGATCAAATTATGGTCTTGAAAGAAATAGATTAGGCTTACATACAAGGTTGTCAAAGAAATAGGCTAAAGGCTCAAAAGGGGTTAACTAGGATGATGTTCATGGGTAGGTAAAACTGAAGGTAAACGTGTATAGGTTGCAAAAGAAATGCCTAAATCATATCCTAAACTTACATTCCTTATTTTCGCTTTGCGTACATACCAGGCAAGTTCTAGCATCAGCCACATACATAGAAGATACTATTAATCTCACACACACAAGGCACATGGTAGACTTGATTGGAAGTAATATAGACTCTTGACCCAACAATTGAAGGAATTGAATCACACAATATCACATAATGAGTCACAACTAGAGCCTAGACGTCTCAATAGTCACAATTGTAGCACATACTCTTGTTATAATCTCATGCTGCCTATCAAAATAATTTCATGCGAAGATAGAAAAATTTAACTCCTAAAAAAAACTAAAAAAAAACGTCAAACGAAAAACAACAAAAAAAACAAAAAAAAAACAAAGTAAACAAACAAACAACATAGGTGCAAACAAAGAAGTATAGCATCATGCGATTCTGCCACCCCACACTTAGACGGGACACTGCCCTCAGTGGAAAATAAATTCAAATAACCTGGTTAGTCGGGCCCTTCATCAATGTCGGGGGTCATACCCCCTTCGTCAGAATCATCATAAGAGTCGTCGTCAGAGTTCTCCTCATCATCAGAATCAGGCAAGCGTCGATCATCATCAGTCGGCACGTCATCGTCTAGAGGTTCCTCAAAGTATACGCCCACTCCACACATCTCCCGTGCATGCATGTTCATTGGGCATTCATGGTCCAGCTGTTGGAGCTCTTCAGCAGTTGGAATACGTCCACCACTCATCATAGTA
Source organism: Capsicum baccatum var. pendulum (assembly GCA_030864225.1). NCBI lineage: Eukaryota > Viridiplantae > Streptophyta > Magnoliopsida > Solanales > Solanaceae > Capsicum > Capsicum baccatum. The sequence continues at coordinate 421,004 of CM061559.1, forward strand.
AATCGTGTCATGCCATAGAGATGACAGAAGAAACTCTCATCACGAGCATGTCTCTCCGCAGTAGTAAGGTTGACTCCATGAGTTGTTTCAGCATCTTTGACCTTGGTGAGGTCAACCTTCTTTGGGTTATGTGGGAGTTTGTGGTCAGCTGGTTCCTCTTCGATATCTTCCTTCCGCAACATTGCTATCAACAAATTGCCGAATGTGAAATGGGACCTTTTGTGGAGTCTGGCCTTCCTCATGGTAGATCAAATGATTGCCCCAAAGTTGATAGGGACATTAGTCATCAAAGCATAGACCAAACACACTCTATCTCTTGATATCTTGGTGTATTGCATCCCAGGAATAAGACATGAGTTGACAATACGCATCCAGATTCTTGCTTCCCTATTTAGTGGAGCATAGGGGAAGGTGTTGTGTCGACCTGTTTCTTTATGTCTGCCCCACCTTTCCATTGATCTACTTCCACAAAGCGTGTGTCGTATCGCTCTATAAGGAGGCCTGCTGTACAGCTCTTTGAATAGTGCAGTGTCGACCGAAGGTAAGCCAAGAAAAGAGTTGAGCCAATCCGCGGTGAGCTGTAACACTTGGCCCCGAATTTTGACTTCATTGTCTGTTGTATTCGGCGACCAGTTGGCATAAAACTCTCTTGTTAAGTCAAGATTGCACTCTCCCATATCGCGGAAGATGAAATCCAGCTTCAAAGCCATTATTTTTGCCAATATTCGCGGCTTCTTCTTTGCTAAGGTGTCCTTGTTGATCAAGTCGACGTGCACATATTTTCTTTCTTTGTTGCTGCTGTACCATGCTTTGGCTTCTTCCTCAAGAACCCATTTTATTCCGAACATTCTGCGTGGTAGGTGTGCTGAGGATGATTCTCCTTGGTCTTTTCGACTTCTCTTTTTGCCCTTTTGGGACGTGGTAGCCTTCTCCTTGCCTTGCCTCGCTTTAGGTGCCATTGTACCTGAGACTTAGAAATAATGTTAGTTGCAGCACAATCTCACTTGATACAATCTATATGAAAGCACTAGGGGTACCACCCCACACTTAGTTTCGTTAGCACAAATCAATGAAGTGAAAGTGGTCGAGTACTCAGATTTCGTCGACATACGTTGTAGGATTGTATTCCGACAAGAAAATCAGCAATGCATCACTTACTTGCAGCTATTTGACTACTTTCATGGTAGATATAGAAACACTACTACATAGGGGTTACCACATGGAATCGTTATTCATACAACAATCACAACCTCCTAAGTCGGTAGGCCCTATAAGTCTTATCCCGACGGCCGGGATAGTCTAACATGTAAGTATTCAAACAACAATCTTAAGCAATGTTCATATCCAAAGTAATTCCATAAATATCATAACAATGCTATTGAAACCAGATTCAAGTCGGAAACAAGTCAAGATTTTCCTACGTATTTGTTCACTCACATGGTTTTGTATCAACTTATCCAAACACATGAACATCACCATCAATCTTATACGATTTAGCAATTTATAATAAACATAGCAACGTAGTACTTACGATAAATAAATGAAGAATAAGAGAGTACTTACTTGCTTGAAGTTCGTGGAGATGGTGTTGTGAATTGGAAGAGCAAAAGAAGAAAATTTTGAGAGGATTTGGAAGGTTATTCGGCGCCCTTAGGGTTTATTCTAATGTGGTTGTGTTATAAAACTAAGTCCCCTTTATATAGGAAGAGTATGGGTCGGGTTATGACCCCTTTACAATCGGATTTGGAGACAAAAACACCACATATGTGGCGCATATCACTCGGCATATCAATGACATATGCGGCGCATTGTCTATGGCATAATGGGGCATATGCGCCACATAGTCTATGGCATTTGTAGACATATGCGCCGCATAGTCTATGGCACATGAGATACTGAGACCAAATGCCATAGCATAGGCGGCGCATAGTCAAAAGCATACCTAGGAATAGGCGGCGCATAGTGTATAGCACACTAGATTCCGAGACCTTAGGCTATAGGATAGGTCGTGCATCGTTCGTGGCCTAGTTCTACCAAGGCCTAGCCTTCCTCGAAGCCTATTGTGACGAGTAAAAGGCTCAATCCATAGCCTTATGCATCACCATTCTTAACTTACCACTTTTCCATACAATGCGTCCAAATTGTCAATTGAAATTGATCACCTCGTTGAATACTTCTTGCACCTATTTTTGCTCAAAATCAAACGAAAATGATTAGTACGATGGGTTGCCTCCCACCAAGCGCCTTAGTTTTGGTCGTGGCACGACTCTTATTTTTTTGAATTTTCATTTATCAAAAAGAAAAAATACTAAAACTACGAAACGATAAAACGACAAAACAATAAAACAATAAAACGATGGGTTGCCTCCCATCTAGCGCCTTATTTATTGTCGTGGCTCGACGTAGTAATCTCGAGTACTTAGACTTCATCGAGATAAGTGATGGCCTTGTCATTCATCGAGTCAAGAGGTACGATATATGGCTTAACACGTTGGCCATTCACTTTGAAGACAACACCATCATTGTCTTCCAATTCGACTACTCCAGACGAGTAGACTTGGATGACTTTAAATGGACCAGACCACTTTGATTTTAACTTACCTGGGAAGAGCTTGAGTCTGGAGTTAAAGAGTAGTACCATGTCACCTTTTTGGAAGTTTCGTCGAACAATCCGCTGATCATGATACTTCTTCATCCGCTCCTTGTATAAATATGATCTTTCATATGCATGGAGACGAAATTCATCTAGTTCGTTCAGCTGCTCCAACCTCAGGTTCTTCACATTATCCCAATTCAGATTCAAGTGCTTCAATGCCCACAATGCCTTGTATTCAAGCTCGATGGGTAGATGACAAGCCTTTCCATAAACTAGCTGATAAGGTGACATGCCAATGGTTGTCTTGAATGCAGTCCTATACGCCCATAGTGCATCATCTAGCTTTCGAGACCAGTCCTTCCTATTCGCATTAACCGTCTTGGCAAGGATTTGCTTGATCTCGCGGTTGGAAACCTCAACTTGTCCACTGGTTTGGGGATGATAAGGCGTAGCTACCTTGTGTTGCTTGACTCCATACTTGGCCAATACAGATTTGAATAGCTTGTTTCAAAAGGGAGATCCTCCATCACTTATGATAGTACAAGGTACTCCAAAGCGAGAGAAGATATTCCTCTTTAAAAACGCTACAACACGCTTTCCTTCATTGTCGGCCAATGCTACAGCTTCAACCCATTTTGACACATAATCCACAGCAACCAAGATGTACTTCATTCCAAACGAATTCACGAATGGTCCCATGAAATCAATACCCCACACATCGAAGAGTTCTACCTCCAGAATTTTGGACATGGGCATTTCATGATGTTTTGAAATAGCACCTTGACGTTGGCATTGGTCACACCTTCTCACATAGTCGTGTGTATCTCTAAATATTGTAGGCCAATAATAACCACTTTGCAAGACTTTCCTTGCCGTTTGATTCCCTGCATGATGTCCTCCAACTTGCGAAGTGTGGCATGCTTCCAATATAGTAGGCACTTCTTCATGGGATATACATCGTCGAATGATACCATCCGCGCATCTTCGAAACAAATAAGGCTCATCCCAATAGTAGTGCTGAACGTCATGCATAAACTTCCTCCTTTGGTGGTAAGATAAATTGGAAGGTAACACATTACTCACCACGAAATTTGCAAAGTCGGCATACCATGGTAATTTCTCCATTGTTGTCGCTAGTATCTCCTCATCAGGGAATGCATCATCAATCTGATTTTCTGGTTGCGCCACATACTCACTCTCAAGTCTAGATAGGTGATCAGCCACTTAGTTCTCGCAACCTCTTCTATCTTTGACTTCGAAATCAAACTCTTGCAGCAGCAACACCCATCGAATTAGCCTTGGTTTTGCATCCTTCTTTGTCATTAGGTACCTAAGAGCTGCATGGTCTGTATGAACGATCACCTTAGTACCCAATAGATAGGCTCAAAACTTTTCAAACGCATACACAACCGCTAGGAGCTCTTGTTCAGTAACCGTGTAGTTCCTTTGGGCTTCATTTAGGACCTTACTCGCATAGTAGATAGGATGAAATAGTTTCTCCTTTCTTTGTCCAAGAACAGCACCAATGGCTACACCACTAGCATCACACATGACTTCGAACGGGAGCGTCCACTCTGGTGCTACCATGATAGGGGCTTCAATGAGTTTTCCTTGAAGGCATTCGAATGCCTTTAAGCAATCGTCATTAAAGTCAAACTTCGCATCTTTATCCAATAGTTTGCACAATGGACTAGAAATTTTGGAGAAGTATTTGATGAATCTACGATAAAATCCAGCATGGCCAAGAAAACTACGAACTCCCTTCACTGAAATTGGAGGTGGTAGCTTCTCGATTACTTCTATTTTTGCGCGATCAACCTCTATTCCTCTTTCGGAGATCTTGTTCCCAAGAACGATTCCTTCTTTTACCATGAAGTGGCACTTCTCCCAATTCAGCACAAGGTTGAACTCTACACATCTTTGCAATGCCATGCTCAAGTTTGCCAAACATGCTTCAAAAGACTCACCAACAACTAAAAAGTCGTCCATAAATACCTCCAAAGTGTCTTCAACCATATTAGAGAAAATAGACATCATACAACGTTGAAAGGTGGCTGGTGCATTACACAACCCGAATGGCATGTGTTTGAAGGCAAACGTACCATATGGGCATGTAAACGTGGTCTTCTCTTGGTCTTCAGGTTCAATACAAATCTGATTATAACCCGAATAACCATCCAAGAAGCAAAACCATCCTTTCCCCACTAATCGATCTAGCATTTGGTCCATAAATGGCATGGGGAAGTGATCCTTGAGTGTCCAAGAATTCAGCCTGCGGTAGTCCATGCATACTCTCCATCCAGTAATGGGCCTGAGTGAAATAAGTTTATTCTTTGCATTCGCGACCACTGTCATGCCTCCTTTCTTGGGAACACATTGTACTGGGCTTACCCATGTACTATCCGAAATAGGATACACGACTCCTGCGTCTAACCACTTGATAATCTCCTTCTTCACCACTTCTTGCATTGGTGGGTTTAGACGTCTTTGATGTTCAATGGTGGGTGTGCACTTTTCTTGAAGCTGAATTTTATGAGTGCAAATCCCAGGTGGAATACAAATGATATCCGCAATGGTCCATCCAATAGCTCTAATATACTTGCATAAGATTGCAATAAGAGCTGCAACTTGTTGCTCACCCAAATCGGCTGCCACTATGAATGGAAGAGTATTTCCGCTTCCTAAGAATGCGTACTTTAAATGGCTTGGCAGCTCCTTCAATTCTAACGTGGGTGGCTCTTTAATAGATGGCTTAACTGGTGGTGTGGGTCGATTCTTGAGATCAAGATCCAGCTTCTTGGGAGTATAACGATATGTTCCTAATCCCGATAGAGCACTAATAGCTTCTTCAGAAATTTCAGCATCCTCATTCTCTCCTTTCATGAGCGAAACCTCCAAAGGATCATCAAGAATTTGTTCTTCTTCAAGTCGTTCTTCCTCGTCATCAACGACAACATCAGCCACAGAAAATACACTCAGATCTTTGGGTTGCTTCATTGATTTGCAAACGTCAAAACGAACCACTTCGTCATTGATTCGGAATGAGAGTTCATTAGCTCTCAAATCTATGAGCACACTTCCCGTAGCAAGGAAAGGGCGTCCCAAGATTATGGGAACCTCTGAATCTGCTTCACAATCCAAGATGACAAAGTCTGCTGGAAATATGAATGAAGATACCTTTACCAAGACATCGCATAGAATACCAACCGGTCGTTTTACCGACCTATCCGCCATAACAAGCCTCATATTAGTTGGTGTAGGATCTCCTAACCCCAACTTCTTGTAGATCGATAATGGCATCAAGTTGATGCTGGCTCCTAAGTCACACAATGCTTTATCAAAGTCCAAAGATCCGACAGTGCAAGGAATCGTGAAAGCTCCGGGGTCGGCCTTCTTCTGAACTATCGATTGGGTAGCAATTGCACTACAATGACGCACATCATCTTTCAGCTCATAACTTGCTGCCCTCTTCTTAGTCAAAAGATCTTTCATAAACTTCACATACCCAGGCATTTGTTCAAGTGCCTCTACCAATGGGACATTAATGGTCAGCTGCCTCAACATAGTCATAAATTTGCTGAACTTAGTGTCATCGGCCACCTTCTTCAATCTTTGTGGAAAAGGTGGTGGTGGGTATGGAAGTGTTCTCTCCATGGCTTTCTTCTCCTCTTTCTTCCGTTTATCATTTTTTTCAGGCTGCACGTCACTAGGTAAAACATCCTTGACGTTTGAAGTAGTTGTTGCGGCTTCTTCTCTTGTAACGTCACTAGGTGTGGCGTCAATGTCTGCTGCTATGTCAACCACTTGCTTGCCTTTTGCTGAAGTTTCCAGCACCTTACTACTTCTGGTAGTGATGGCCATGCATGACCCATCATTCTTTGGGTTTTGCACAGTATCGCTTGGTAAGGTGCCAGCCTTTCTTTGATTAAATGCTGCTGAAAGTTGGCTCAACTGCTGCTCTATTTGCTTGATAGAAGTGGAATGAGAATCAACTAATTGCTTCATGGAGGCCAAAATTACCTCCTTCACTCCTGCGCTCGTTGCTTCCACTCCTTTCAATAACTTAGCCATCATGTCTTCCATAGAATTAGATGTGGTGGTATCACGTTTACCAGGGGGAACGTACAAACCACTCTTTTCATTATTTTTCTTCCAACTACCTTGGTCTTTGCTTCCAGATTTATCATAATAGTTCCGACCTTGGTTTCCTTGGGCATTCCCATGGAAACCCCCCTGATTGTTCAAGTAGTTGGCCTCCTCTTCCGAATCAGATTCGTCTCTTCCTTTCAGCGCCACAGCTTTCACTTTTTTGGTCTTCCCTGTTAATAAGTGCTTTGTCAGAAGATCCAATTGTGTTTTCATGTGCGCCATGTCTTGCTCACGTTCTTCTTCTCTTCTTCTTTGGTCTGCAGACATGCCAATAGCTAAAGTGGGGCTTGCTACCTCTGAATCCCTGTTATGCCAAGCTCTACTTTGCTTTGTCATGCGATCTAGCATATTGCTTGCTTGACCAAAGGTAAGGTCCATAAAAGAACCTCCAGCTGCGTTGTCCACCATTGGTTTAGTTACTGAATCCAAGGCTCTATACAAGATCTCCATGAGGTGAACATTAGTCATGTGATGGTTTGGGCATCTCGTTAGCTTTGTTTTAAACCTCTCCCATGTTTCGTGAAGAGCTTCAGAGGGAAGCTGACGAAAGTTGCTGATTTCATCTCTCAATTGAGCCCTCTTGGATGGCGGAAAGAATCTTTCTAGGAAAGTGTCTCTCAATTGCCTCCAATTTGTAATTGAATCAGGAGTCAGCCCATTCAACCATAGTGTTGCCTCCCCAGACAGAGACAATGGAAATAGACGTAATCGAATAGCATTCTGACCAACACCAGGATTGTCAAAAGACTTGCATGTAGAAATAAAGTTGATGAGATGCATATTCGGATCATCGCCTTTTAGTCCACCAAATAACCCCTTGAGTTGCAATAACTGAATCATGGTGCTAGTGATGTTGAATTTGGCTCCGGGCGCTAATGGTGGTGGAATTATAGCTCCAGTGGCTCCGGCACCATCAAGATCATCATCATCATCATCGAAAGCTGGTTGCAAAGGTTGGCGGTCATACCTATACCGAGCTTGTCGACCTCTTCTGTTGGCAGGTGTTGCCGTTCCAGCGACATACCTTGGGTTTATCAACTCGTCGTCACCTAAATCCTCATCGTCAGGATTTGTTGCTCGCCCAGGATTATCAATGTTTTGCTGGTGTACTTGGGCAGCGGCAAGAGCAGCTAATCTTTCTTGCTCGTGTTGAGCAGCCATCCTGTCGATTTCAGCTTGTGCTTCCATTCTTCTAATTCGTTGTGGTTCAGGATTGATTGGTAAAAACGGTTGACCAGAACTTCTAGTATGGGGCATGCACTAAAAGAAAAACCTGTAATAAACAAAAACAAAAACTAAACGTAAAAGTACGAGAATCTTTGACCAAAGGGTATAGTAATTCTCACGAACTTGATTGACACTCGTATTCCCCGGCAACGGCGCCAATTTTTGATAACGCTCAATCTACAGCTCTCGTGGGAATGTAAAACGGTCGTTAGCAAATATAGAACCCAACCTGGTTTGGGTGTCGATCCCATAGAAAATAGCTTGGCCAAAAAGTAAGCAAAATTTCTAAACTTTTGGTGCAAGTCTCGTAAAAGGGGGGATTGTAATGTGTAACGAAAACAATAAAGTAAAAGCTGAAAATAGCAAAGTAAAGAGAGAAAGATTGTTATGTAAGTTGTAAACAATGAGAATTGAAGCGTTGGGGTTATGTCCACCTTCTGAGGTATACGTCTCTATTGGCTATGAGTGTGTAGAGTCTTGACATGCAATTGCTTATAGGGAATTGTAGTCGATGGTAAATCCAAGCATCTCTCGACCTGAACAAGGACTATTTCACTTTAACTCTCTCGAGCTTAAAGCGTGTCTAACGGTACAAATTCTCCAAGAGGTTAGTCCAGTTACGGCACTAGCTTTTTAATAGGAAAGGGTGTCCTACTACCTTGACATTATCTCTTTTCCAGACAAATAACCTTTCTCTCGAACAAGTTAAATGTTAGATTGGCGTTATTCTATGCGTCTGCAGCCACAAGAATTTGCATTAAGATGAAGAGAATAATGATATAAGCAATATATGTGTCTCGAACTCACAAACTCACAGCAATAGATAGTATCTCATTCGGCTTCCATCACCCCAACAGAGAAGTTTAGTTACCCATGAGTGCGAAGGAGATCACGATTTGCATTGTTATTGTTGAGTAATGGCGTGTGGATTAGGTGATAGGCGTGTGGCGTGATTCCTTAGCAAGTAACGATTCTCTTGTTGTGGAATTTAAGAATAGAATTAATGGAAAGATTAGAAGAGTTGTAATTGAGAAGTAGAATGTGTCTCTCCACTAAGGGAGGACTTGCCTCTCCACTAAGGGAGGACTTGCCTCTCCACTAAGGGAGGACTTGTCTTTCCACTAAGGGAGGGCTTCATTAAAAATCTCTAGCATGATAGGGTATTTATAATACTCCTATCCTACTCCTACTATGCTAATGAAATAAATAACCAAATCCTACTAAACTAAGGAAATACTTAACCCATTTGTACTAGGTTAATGTAACATTCTCCTAATCCAAATAAACTAATGAAATACATAACCCAATTGTACTAGGTTAATGTATCATTGTCAAAATCCAGCTTTGTGTCTGCAAGTCCCCAAAGTCTTCAGAAATGCTGTTTTAGCCCGGGACAGATTTTCCATGCAGCAGTTTTGGTCCTTTAGGCGTCCCACTTCCTTCTCCTTCGTTCGTGAGCTTTCTTTTGCGTCAAGTAAGCCATAAAATGCTGTATTTTGCATCATTTATACCGGAAACTTTACTAATCATGTTCGTTAGCTCATTTACAGGAAAAAGGACTAAAAGTGCATGAAATATATAGTTTGTTCTCAAAACTAGGCTAAAATATGGGCAAAATATATTGATAAAGGCGCGTATTTTCGCCTATCATCACTTGCCCTTGGATGATAGGCAAATTTGTTTTCATATTTACTAATTTTGTAGGTACTGGTGGAGGCTGTAGTGCCGAGAACCTGTTTAGGGATTGAATCTCTTCCTTGAGAATTGACCTTTGCGGAATTGAAGGCCGTAGTGGATTTGTTGCGGCTGAAGGAGCATCGAATGGTCTAGCCATTCTTGGTTGTTCTTGCTTGGGGTTCTTCCCTAGATTTGGTCTCATGGCACTGCAGGAATTCTCTTATTAGAAAATCGGGGAGGGAATTATGTTCTCCTTTGATAAATTCAATTTGGAAATCAAAGCTAGATAGAAGAGCTTGCCATCTAGCAAATATTTGTTTTGAAACGAGATTTTTAACATCTTTTTGCAAAATCTCTTTAGCTGATTTGCAATCAACACGAAGAAGAAATTCCTTATTAATAAGGTCATCTTGAAATTTTGTGATACATAGCACTATAGATAAAACTTCCTTTTTTACAGTGCTGTAATTCTTTTGAGCGGCATTCCATATACCGGAGGTAAAACAAACTAGTTGTTCAGGAGAGACACCTTCTATCCTTTGTTTTAGGATACCACCATATCCTATATCAGAAGCATCAGTTTCTACTATCATGAATGCTTCCGGATTGGGGATGCCTAGACAGGGAAGGTTTTGAACTAAAGATTTAATCTTTATGACAGCAATGGTTTGCTCAGAACTCCAAGGAACTGGAATCTTCTTAAGACGTTTGTAAAGAGGTTCACAGACCTGTCTAATGTGAGGGATAAAATCAGCAACATAATTCAGGCTTCCTAAGAACCTTTGCAGCTGGGTTTTATCGGTAATTTCGTTAGGAAATTTAGAGGAAAACTCTATGGCTCTACAAATGGGCTTGTGGCTGCCCTGATGCAAATCATGTCGTAGAAAACGAATGGAGGTTTGAAACAACTTCATTTTCTTAGCACTGACAACAACACCATTTAGTTTTACAATCTTAAAGAATGTATTAAGATGCTTAAAATGAGAATAAATGCTCTCGGAGAAAATTAACACATCATCAATATAAAAAATTGACATATAAGAATATTCATTGCTCAATGTGTTTGAGCTGAACTTCTTGCTTGAGGAAGCAAAGATGGGAGGATAGGCGGTTTATCTTAAACACAGTTTCCTCCTTAATACGTTGTCCGTCTTCCTTTGAAAGAGGACGATGCAGGGGAAAGAATAGCTCAGTATTCAAGAGGTTAGAGAGAATACCATCGTAATTGCTCCAATAGGGGCGAATTTGGTTTACGAAAGGTATTCCAAGAATGATATCTTCAATGATATCGTCAGTAATGACAAAGTCGTTAATAAGGCAAATGCCGTTGTTACAGACATGGGCTTTAGGAAGCTCATAACTAATTTTCATTTTTTCTCCAGTAGCAGAATATAATCGAGATTTACTCTTCTGGATATACCTGGTAGGGATAAGGACTTTGACAATACAGTTACTGTCTGCGCTAGTATCGAATAAGGCGACTCTATTTAGAATAAAGTCTTTATCGATGACAATTTTTACAACGATATGTTCGTTGTAGGCTTTAATGGCGGAGATGGCCTTTCCAGAGGAAGATGGAGCGTCTTCTCCAGGGAAAAGATCAGGTCCTCGAAGGTGATCAGTAGGACTGATTGGAAGATATCGGGGAGACTCAGGTGCTTTTTCCGAGGGTAAGGCAGATTTTACGACTTGGTCAGTAAGAATGTTGAGTTCTACTTGATCAAGTCTAATCTTGAGATTTTTAATCTCTCCCTTTAAACCAGCTATTTCTCCTTTAAGGTCAGAAATAGAAGGTTCTGAAGAAGTTTGGAATTTAGCCATTACCCTTTGCATGTTGAAAGGCTGAACAATTGGTTTGGCTTTAGGGGGGCTTTCTTCCTGAGAAAGCAGTCGTTTGAGCTCTTGAAGATATTTGCTTCGAAGCTCATCATCGGTAATGTGCTCAATAATGTCAAACATAATTTCTTTGGGCTTTCCTGTTATGACATTGATAGCTTTGTTGGAGCAAGTACAGAAAGTGCTAGTGCACTCACAATCTTGTCCAGACTGGGAATTATCCGACTCATAAGCGGCGTTGATATATTCTTCGTCGCTATAGTCTTCGTCAGAGAAAGAGGAGTCTGAAGCCGTGGAAGACTCATTTTCCATTATTGAAAATAATTTTTCTTTAGCCTCATCAGAAAGATCAAGTTGATTGATCTTCTTTTTCTTACTGGATTTGCAATCCTTTGCTCTATGGCCAGATTTGCCACAAGTCCAGCAAGTGTCTTTGGTGTTTTTAGAAGACTTTCGTTTGGCCTTTCTGCTGGGTTTATAGGACTCTTTCGTGTAAGTCCTTTTGGAAGGGGCAGATCTTTTAGCGGTCTTAAAAGGTTTCTTTCTTCGCTTCTTTTGGGAAGAAATGTCAGTGAAACCATAATCATGGCAGAAGGTTCCTAGACCATACTTACTTTTCTACTTAAGTTGCTGCTTAAGCTTGAGGTCCGTACAGAGGTCTATCCCAGTAGAGGTAATAAAGCTTACTATGTCACCGTAAGTAAGCCTATTATAGGGAATTTGACCATCGAACCTGTTCTTAATGGTTATTCAAACTTTGTCAGCGAACAGAGGAGGAAGACCACTGATAAATCTTTCTTTCCAGAAATCATTATTGCAGTCAGGTCTGATCAGGACTTTGACCAGAAAGGTGTCTTTGTACCACCTAATGTCTGCTAGATTTTTACAGCGAAGATTATTCAAGATTTCTAGACTTCTATCTTGGAAGAGTTTGGGCTCTCCTACGAAATGTCTAGCTATATGATAGAGGAGGGTAGCCCACGCATCTTCTTGTGCTTCTTCTACCGTGGTCTCTTGACCATTTACAACTCTCACAACGTGTGCAGTGGTTGTAGCATTATAGATGAGGTCCTTTTCTTCCTCAGAGACGTAGTTATCCCACCAATGCTTTATCATACCAGTGAAACCTGAGACAATCATGGTGGAAGCTCCTTTGTCAGAAGAGCCTTTAATCTTATAGGCAGTAATGGATACTGCCATTTCATGGAGTTTATTGTATATCTGGTGTTCGGCCAGACCGTCAATATTCCATTCAGTAATGCCTCTCCCATCATGATTACATGTAGAGAGGTACGGATTCTCTTCGAATTGGACATCCGGGGGAGAAGGTTTTTTGTAATAGTTTTTCTTGGTAGAAAAACGCTCATTGGTAAGTTTGGAAAGAGAGTTCTTTTGAGAACTGGACTCTCCTTGAGCAAGTTTAAACTTGGTAAGTTTAGAGTTGATCTTTTCTAAGATTTGCTCAGAGAGTTTGAAATCATCATTGAGGTCAGGAAACCTTTCCTTTTGAAATTCAGGTATCTTGAAGATAGGATTAGAGAGAGGTTTAGAGCTAGGAGTGCTCTTAACAGGTAAGGGAACCGGAAGAGTTGTTCCCTTGGTTTCTTCAATTTGTTGAGAAATGGTATGGAGGACTTGATTAGTATAATTGTTTTGCTCAATTATTCTATCAAGATCTTTGCATTGGGGAGTCATGGATCCTTTATCAGATTTAGTTTTAAAGGGTGAAGCTTTAATAACTTCATTGGAGTAAGTAATATTAAGTCCTTCAAGAGGAGGAGTAACAGACTCTACTACCATATTTCGTTGGGTATACCATTTGGTAACCATAACGTTTAGGGAGTCAGTTTGGTTTTCTATCTTTCCGGTTTTCTCTAACCAGAAGAAGAATTCCATATCGCATCGGAGTCGTTTCATGTCAGCTATCCATAACTGTCTTAACTCCTTCTGTTGTTCCCTAGAATAGGTACTGGTGTACCAGTTTCTTTTAAGAGTGTCTTTCGGATGGTTCCATCGGACTCTCAAAGCTTTAAGATCTGGGAAATATTCCTCATCGTCTGATTTAATGACGAGAAGACTGGGGTCTGTCCTAACTTTTGGAGGAGGAGCCATTTCAGATGCCGTAGGGATTCCAGGCTCATAAAGATTTTCGGGTTCGGGAACCCTGGTGTTCTGATGATAATAGACTTTAGGGACAGGACCAGAGAAGTCAACTCCTCTAATCTTTCCCTTGTCATTATCATGCTCATTTAAACCAGCGATTTTTCCTTTAAGGTCAGAAATAGAAGGTTCTGAAGAAGTTTGGAATTTAGCCATTACCTTTTGCATGTTGAAAGGCTGAACAATTGGTTTGGATTTAGGGGGGCCTTTCTTCCTGAGAAAACAGTCGTTTGAGCTCTTGAAGATATTTGCTTCGAAGCTCATCATCGGTAATGTGCTCAATAATGTCAAACAGAATTTCTTTGGGCTTTCCTGTTATGACATTGATAGCTTTGTTGGAGCAAGTACAGAAAGTGCCAGTGCACTCACAATCTTGTCCAGACTGGGAATTATCCGACTCATAAGCGGCGTTGATATATTTTTCGTCGCTATAGTATTCGTCAGAGGAAGAGGAGTCTGAAGCCGTGGAAGACTCATTTTCCATTATAGAAAATAATTTTTCTTTAGCCTCATCAGAAAGATCAAGTTGATTAATCTTCTTTTTCTTACTGGATTTGCAATCCTTCGCTCTATGGCCAGATTTTCCACAAGTCCAGCAAGTGTCTTTGGTGTTTTTAGAAGACATTCGTTTGGCCTTTCTGCTGGGTTTATAGGACTCTTTCGTGTAAGTCCTTTTGGCAGGGGCAGATCTTTTAGCGGTCTTAAAAGGTTTCTTTCTTCGCTTCTTTTGGGAAGAAATGTCAGTGAAACCATAATCATGGCAGAAGGTTCCTAGACCATACTTACTTTTCTGCTTAAGTTGCTGCTTAAGCTTGAGGTTCGTACAGAGGTCTATCCCAGTAGAGGTAATAAAGCTTACTATGTCACCGTAAGTAAGCCTATTATAGGGAATTTGACCATCGAACCTGTTCTTAATGGTTGTTTGAACTTTGTCAGCGAACAGAAGAGGAAGACCACTGATAAATCTTTCTTTCCAGAAATCATTATTGCAGTCAGGTCTGATTAGGACTTTGACCAGGAAGGTGTCTTTGTACCACCTAAAGTCTGCTAGATTTTTACAGCGAAGATTATTCAAGATTTCTAGACTTCTATCTTGGAAGAGTTTGGGCTCTCCTACGAAATGTCTAGCTATATGATAGAGGAGGGTAGCGCACGCATCTTCTTGTGCTTCTTCTACCGTGGTCTCTTGACCATTTACAACTCTCACAACGTGTGCAGTGGTTGTAGCATTATAGATGAGGTCCTTTTCTTCCTCAGAGATGTAGTTATCCCACCAATGCTTTATCATACCAGTGAAACCTGAGACAATCATGGTGGCTGCTCCTTTGTCAGAAGAGCCTTTAATCTTATAGGCAGTAATGGATACTGCCATTTCATGGAGTTTATTGTATATCTGGTGTTCGGCCAGACCGTCAATATTCCATTCAGTAATGCCTCTCCCATCATGATTACATGTAGAGAGGTACGGATTCTCTTCGAATTGGACATCCGGGGGAGAAGGTTTTTTGTAATAGTTTTTCTTGGTAGAAAAACGCTCATTGGTAAGTTTGGAAAGAGAGTTCTTTTGAGAACTGGACTCTCCTTGAGCAAGTTTAAACTTGGTAAGTTTAGAGTTGATCTTTTCTAAGATTTGCTCAGAGAGTTTGAAATCATCATTGAGGTCAGGAAACCTTTCCTTTTGAAATTCAGGTATCTTGAAGATAGGATTAGAGAGAGGTTTAGAGCTAGGAGTGCTCTTAACAGGTAAGGGAACCGGAAGAGTTGTTCCCTTGGTTTCTTCAATTTGTTGAGAAATGGTATGGAGGACTTGATTAGTATAATTGTTTTGCTCAATTATTCTATCAAGATCTTTGCATTGGGGAGTCATGGATCCTTTATCAGATTTAGTTTTAAAGGGTGAAGCTTTAATAACTTCATTGGAGTAAGTAATATTAAGTCCTTCAAGAGGAGGAGTAACAGACTCTACTACCGTATTTCGTTGGGTATACCATTTGGTAACCATAACGTTTAGGGAGTCAGTTTGGTTTTCTATCTTTCCGGTTTTCTCTAACCAGAAGAAGAATTCCATATCGCATCGGAGTCGTTTCATGTCAGCTATCCATAACTGTCTTAACTCCTTCTGTTGTTCCCTAGAATAGGTACTGGTGTACCAGTTTCTTTTAAGAGTGTCTTTCGGATGGTTCCATCGGACTCTCAAAGCTTTAAGATCTAGGAAATATTCCTCATCGTCTGATTTAATGACGAGAAGACTGGGGTCTGTCCTAACTTTTGGAGGAGGAGCCATTTCAGATGCCGTAGGGATTCCAGGCTCATAAAGATTTTCGGGTTCGGGAACCCTGGTGTGCTGTTGATAATAGACTTTAGGGACAGGACCAGAGAAGTCAACTCCTCTAATCTTTCCCTTGTCATTATCATGCTCATTTTTATCACTTCCCTCCTGGGGTTTGGAAGTAGAGGCTCGAGTGGAGACAGATCGGTGAAACGAAGAATGCCGAGACGAGTCTAACCTGAGGAATTTCAGTTCAATAGATCCATCAGGGTGTTGAATCACCCGTTCGATCTGAGATTTTTCGGAGTAGATCCGAATAGGTTGGGTGATAGCCTCAAATTGCCAATCATTGCTATGAAGGATATCATCCCAAATAAGAGCCTTGGGAACAAAGATTGTGCTACGATCTTTGTTAGCTTCCATTAGGGTGGTGACCCCTTTAGGGCTCGTAAATCTAGCTTTAGGTGCTAGAGTAGTACCCATGAGGCGATAATATACACGGTATATAATCGCTATTTCTCTGGTATTTTCCTTACTATTCATGTTCTTTGTTTTAACATTAAGAGTTAAAACATCCATGATGTTAGGATCATTTATGTCAACAGAGAAATTTGGGTAGCAATTAAAGTATACCGGGCCATCGGCTAGGTTACTTTGAATTACACCTAAGAGTGAATCGTCAAAATTAAGTAGACGAGCATCTCTTAAGATAGCACAGAATGGGATATCGAGTCCCTGTCGGAAAAGTGGCTTTATAGCTACTTGAACAAGTCCAACATGCAGATTATTAAACTGATGTTAAAATCGGTTTATATCTAATTCATTGATTAGTTGAATAATTTCTAAAGAATTATTTATAGCAACAGTAGACTCATAGGTCTTGATGTTATGCTTTTTCAGAAAACTAAATTTACCAATTTGATAAATGGTATTGAAAGATTCTTCTGGAATACTCCAGTTTTGAAGATCATTTTCAATTGTGGCAATCGGGGTTGCCTGAGAAGATAAATTAACAGTATTCTTAATATGATGACTCATATTGAAAACACACTGCCTAGAGACTGACAGAGAAAACATATATGTTCATGCAAGCAGGCATATCACAGTAAACAGGTATGAAACAACGAAAACCAATTATGTGAAAATATCTATGGCTTATGGGATCTAACAAGTTTTAATGGCTTTATACTATAGACTGCTAAGTGTTATCTTAGTGACGGGACCACCAACAAGGTCTAACATGCTTCTCCTAAGCTTACGACCTACTTTCAGGCTGACCAACATCCTCACCGGAGATTAATCGATTCCTTTAAACACTTAAACAGTAAACAGATACCCCATACTTAGATTGAAACCCCAATATAAGACAAGATATAATAACATAATTAAAGCTTAAGTTAATTCATACCAGATTAAAGTAATATGTTCTTATACGAACATAGTTTTGCTCATGCTCTAGACAGATTATGTGTTTAGCTGCTCATGCTAAGCACACAATCTCCCGTCATGGCTCTGATACCAGAAAAAGGATCGTGAATATTAAAGCGGAATTAGTAAAATAGAAACAATAATTTGAGGAAGGAATTATAAAACTTACAAAGTTTTATTGAAATTGCGAAAACATTACAGTAGTACAAGAGAGAGAATGGGCAGAGAGAATTTCTTAGTAATGGAAATTTTCGGATGCCTTCTCTAAAGAAATGCAATGCCTTATATAGGCAAAAGTAAAAGGAGGGAGTACATCTTAAGTGTACAAGTGAAGGGCTCAGATTGTGCCGACACTTCTGAGTGCTTTGAATAATGGACTTGCTTTTGAAAAGTTGTTTCTGACTTTACTTTTATAAAGTAAAAGTAGATGCCTTCTGCTTTTTGGAAAGCTGAGTGGAGATGTCGTCTTCTGCTTTTGAAAAGCTGAGTTGATGTGTCTGTCATCTTTTGGAGACAGGATGGGTCCTGGATTCTAATCAGGAATAGTGAATTGCCCTTTTACAGAGATAATTCCGGTTCTTTGAACCTCTATCTCTGGAAGGGTCATTTTCCTATTCATAATAGGAATCCATGTAGGCCATAGCTAATCCTTTTGGATTTAGCATATCGCCATTGTCATCACTGCTTCTTGTAGATAAAGCTTCTGCGACCAGCTGAAGTAATTCTTCAGTGTTGGTGGAGATTTCTTGACTGTCTAAATCAGCCAAAGCTTTCTGGAGTTTCTCTTTCAGAGCCTTCTTGCTTGTGGAGGGGCTGGAAGAGGATGCTGCAGATTTTCCTTTTTCAGGAGTCTTGGGGGCTATTGGCTTGGGGGTCCAACCTTTGATTTTTATCTCTTTAGATAAGTATTTAATCCTGTGCTGCTCAACTTTGGAGAAGTTCCAGGAAATGATATAAGAAATTCTTTTCTTAATAAAGAATTTACACATTTGAATATGTGTAGGCAAGGTAGAACATCCCTCTTTGACTAAAAAATCAGGGAGACGCTGAATAAACTGTTGAGGAAGAACATCCTTAGTTCCTCCAAAACACTCCCACCACTCGTAGAACCATCTTGGTATAGTGGCTTCCATCATAGCGGGACAATATTTGACAAACCAGGTATGTCCTGGTCGAACGAACAAAAAATTGAACCAGGCCGACTTGTAGTCGTGCCAGTTGTAAGTCTGCGGTCGGTGCGGCATTGATAGAGCAACTGGAGTATGCAAGTGATCTACGAACCAGTTGAAAGGGGTTAGGACCCTTTTAATTGTGAATTTAGAGTATCCGATATGTTCTGGGTAACTCTCATCTACCGAGTGCTCTACCTCGATGGAATCGGTATCTACCAGGATGGCTTCGTAGTACCGACGAGTTTTGAGTGGATCTTCAGTGTCCACAAAGTTGTTGTTGGTATAAACCGGCTTAAGGAGCTGGTTCATAGGATATCCTTCGTATGCCTTGTCCAATGCAATGATGGGGCATACCTGAGTGGTTACAAACTTAAATTCTTCCTTCACCGGAGTAGTTGGAGTAATTTTTGCTGCTGTCGGATCAACCGCTTCTGCGAAGGTTTCAGGAGCCTTCATTGCATAGCTTTGCTTGGTTTGCATCAAAGAGCTGGCTGCTTTCCCTTGGATGATAGGCAAATTTGTTTTCATATCTACTAATTTTGTAGGTACTGGTGGAGGCTGTAGTGCCGAGAACCTGTTTAGAGATTGAATCTCTTCCTTGAGAATTGGCCTTTGCGGAATTGAAGGCCGTAGTGGATTTGTTGCGGCTGAAGGAGCATCGAATGGTCTAGCCATTCTTGGTTGTTCTTGCTTGGGGTTCTTCCCCAGATTTGGTCTCATGGCCCTGCAGGAATTCTCTTGTTAGAAAATCGGGGAGGGAATTATGTTCTCCTTTGATAAATTCAATTTGGAAATCAAAGCTAGATAGAAGATCTTGCCATCTAGCAAATATTTGTTTTGAAACGAGATTTTTAACATCTTTTTGCAAAATCTCTTTAGCTGATTTGCAATCATCACGAAGAAGAAATTCCTTATTAATAAGGTCATCTTGAAATTTTGTGATACATAGCACTATAGATAAAACTTCCTTTTTTACAGTGCTGTAATTCTTTTTGAGCGGCATTCCATATACCGGAGGTAAAACGAACTAGTTGTTCAGTAGAGACACCTTCTATCCTTTGTTTTAGGATACCACCATATCCTATATCAGAAGCATCAGTTTCTACTATCATGAATGCTTCCGGATTGGGGATGCCTAGACAGGGAAGGTTTTGAACTAAAGATTTAATCTTTATGACAGCATTGGTTTGCTTAGAACTCCAAGGAACTGGACTCTTCTTAAGACGTTTGTAAAGAGGTTCACAGACCTGTCTAATATGAGGGATAAAATCAGCAACATAATTCAGTCTTCCTAAGAACCTTTGCAGCTGGGTTTTATCGGTAATTTCGTTAGGAAATTTAGAGGAAAACTCTATGGCTCTACAAATGGGCTTGTAACTGCCCTGATGCAAATCATGTCCTAGAAAACGAATGGAGGTTTGAAACAACTTTATTTTCTTAGCACTGAAAACAAGACCATTTAGTTTTACAATCTTAAAGAATGTATTAAGATGCTTAAAATGAGAATCAATGCTCTCGGAGAAAATTAACACATCATCAATATAAACAATTGACATATAAGAATATTCATTGAAGATGTTGTTCGTGATATTCTGGAATTCAGACGGAGCATTTTTTAGTCTGAAAGGTAAGACGTTCCATTCGTAGTGCCCAAAGGGGACATTGAAGGCAGTCTTATATTTATCCTTTTCAGCAATTTGGATTTGCCAGAATCCTGACTTCATATCGAATTTGCTGTAAAGATTGGCCTTATAAGTTCTTTTGAGAAGATCCCTTTTGTTAGGAATCGGATGTCGAATCCATTTTGGGACAGCATTCAATGTTTTGTAATTCATTACAAGCCTTGGAGTTCCTCGTTCCTTTTCTGCACTATTATTTACATAAAATGCAGAGCAACTCCAAGGAGAGTTTGAGGGTCTAATGATACCCTTTTGAAGAAGATGGTTTATTTCTGTCTTGCAGATTTCCATTATTTCTTGGTTCATCTGGATTGGTCTGGCCTTCGTAGGAATATGTTGTTCATCAAAGCCAGTAATGTAAGGAAGTTCAACAAGATGTTTCTTGCGTTCCCAAAATGCGTTAGGCAATTCGGAGCAGATCTCGTTTTCGAATTTCTTTTGGAGAAGGGTTATTTTGTTGACCATCTCCGGGGTTTTTAAAGTTTGCTCAATGTGTTTGAGCTGAACTTCTTGCTTGAGGAAGCAAAGATGGGAGGATAGGCGGTTTATCTTAAACACAGTTTCCTCCTTAATACGTTTTCCGTCTTCCTTTGAAAGAGGACGAAGCAGGGGAAAGAATAGCTCAGTATTCAAGAGGTTATAGCGAATACCATCGTAATTGCTCCAATAGGGGCGACTTTGGTTTACGAAAGGTATTCCACGAATGATATCTGCAGTGATATCGTCAGTAATAACAAAGTCGTTAATAAGGCAAATGCCGTTGTTACAGACATGGGCTTTAGGAAGCTCATAACTAATTTTCATTTTTTCTCCAGTAGCAGAATATAATCGAGATTTACTCTTCTGGAGATACCTGGTAGGGATAAGGCCTTTGACAATACCTTTACTGCCTGCGCCAGTATCGAATAAGGCGACTCTATTTAGAATAAAGTCTTTATCGATGACAATTTTTACAACGATATGTTCACTGTAGGCTTTAATAGCGGAGATGGCCTTTCCAGAGAAATATGGAGTGTCTTCTCCAGGGAAAAGATCAGGTCCTCGAAGGTGATCAGTAGGACTGATTGGAAGATATCGGGGAGACTCAGGTGCCTTTTCCGAGGGTAAGGCAGATTTTACGACTTGGTCAGTAAGAATGTTGAGTTCTACTTGATCAAGTCTAATCTTGAGATTTTTAATCTCTCCCTTTAAACCAGCGATTTCTCCTTTAAGGTCAGAAATAGAAGGTTCTGAAGAAGTTTGGAATTTAGCCATTACCCTTTGCATGTTGAAGGGCTGAACAATTGGTTTGGCTTTAGGGGGGATTTCTTCCTGAGAAAGCAGTCGTTTGAGCTCTTGAAGATATTTGCTTCGAAGCTCATCATCGGTAATGTGCTCAATAATGTCAAACAGAATTTCTTTGGGCGTTCCTGTTATGACATTGATAGCTTTGTTGGAGCAAGTACAGAAAGTGCCAGTGCACTCAGAATCTTGTCCAGACTGGGAATTATCCGACTCATAAGTGGCGTTGATATATTCTTCGTCGCTATAGTCTTCATCAGAGGAAGAAGAGTCTGAAGCCGTGGAAGACTCATTTTCCATTATAGAAAATAATTTTTCTTTATCCTCATCAGAAAGATCAAGTTGATTGATCTTCTTTTTCTTACTGGATTTGCAATCCTTCGCTCTATGGCCAGATTTGCCACAAGTCCAGCAAGTGTCTTTGGTGTTTTTAGAAGACTTTCGTTTGGCCTTTCTGCTGGGTTTATAGGACTCTTTCGTGTAAGTCCTTTTTGCAGGGGCAGATCTTTTAGCGGTCTTAAAAGGTTTCTTTCTTCGCTTCTTTTGGGAAGAAATGTCAGTGAAACCATAATCATGGCAGAAGGTTCCTAGACCATACTTACTTTTCTGACGAAATTCTTTTGGAGAAGGGTTATTTTGTTGACCATCTATCAATGCCGCACCGACCGAAAATTTCCATTACTAAGAAATTCTCTCTGCCCATTCTCTCTCTTGTACTACTGTAATGTTTTCCCAATTTCAATAAAACTTTGTAAGTTTTATAATCCCTTCCTAGCTTACTATGTCACCGTAAGTAAGCCTTTTATAGGGAATTTGACCATCGAACCTATTCTTAATGGTTGTTCGAACTTTGTCAGCGAACAGAGGAAAAAGACCACTGATAAATCTTTCTTTCCAGAAATCATTATTGCAGTCAGGTCTGATCAGGACTTTGACCAGGAAGGTGTCTTTTTACCACCTAAAGTCTGCTAGATTTTTGCAGCGAAGATTATTCAAGATTTCTAGACTTCTATCTTGGAAGAGTTTGGGCTTAGCATCTCTTAAGATAGCACAGACTGGGATATCGAGTCCCTGTCGGAAAAGTGGCTTTATAGCTACTTGAACAAGTCCAACATGCAGATAATTAAACTGATGTTTAAATCGGTTTATATCTAATTCATTGAATAGTTGAATAATTTCTAAAGAATTATTTATAGCAACAGTAGACTCAGAGGTCTTGATGTTATGCTTTTTCAGAAAACTAAATTTACCAATTTGATAAATGGTATTGAAAGATTCTTCTGGAATACTCCAGTTTTGAAGATCATCTTCAATTGCGGCAATCGGGGTTGCCTGAGAAGATAAATTAACAGTATTCTTACCTGATCTTTTCCTTTTTCAGGAGTCTTGGGGGCTGTTGGCTTGGGGGTCCAACCTTTGATTTTTATCTCTTTAGATAAGTATTTAATCCTGTGCTGCTCAACTTTGGAGAAGTTCTAGGAAATGATATAAGAAATTGGGATAATACAAAGTTTTATTGAAATTGGGAAAACATTACAGTAGTACAATAGAGAGAATGGGCAGAGAGAATTTATTAGTAATGGAAATTTTCGGATGCCTTCTCTAAAGAAATGCAATACCTTATATAGGCAAAAGTAAAAGGAGGGAGTACATCTTAAGTGTACAAGTGGAGGGCTCAGATTGTGCCGACACTTCTGAGTGCTTTGAATAATGGACTTGCTTTTTGAAAAGCTGTTTCTGACTTTACTTTTATAAAGTAAAAGTAGATGCCTTCTGCTTTTTGGAAAGATGAGTGGAGATGTCGTCTTCTGCTTTTGAAAAGCTGAGTTGATGTGTCTGTCATCTTTTGGAGACAGGATGGGTCCTGGATTCTAATCAGGAATAGTGAATTGCCCTTTTACAGAGATAATTCTGGTTCTTTGAACCTCTATCTCTGGAAGGGTCATTTTCCTATTTATAATAGGGATCCATGTAGGTCATAGCTAATCCTTTTGGATTTAGCATATCGCCATTGTCATCACTACTTCCTGTAGATGAAGCTTCTGAGACCAGCTGAAGTAATTCTTCAGTGTTGGTGGAGATTTCTTGACTGTCTAAATCAGCCAAAGCTTTTTGGAGTTTCTCTTTCAGAGCCTTCTTGCTTGTGGAGGGGCTGGAAGAGGATGCTGCAGATTTTCCTTTTTCAGGAGTCTTGGGGGCTGTTGGCTTGGGGGTCCAACCTTTGATTTTTATCTCTTTAGATAAGTATTTAATCCTGTGCTGCTCAACTTTGGAGAAGTTCCAGGAAATGATATAAGAAATTCTTTTCTTAATAAAGAATTTACACATTTGAATATGTGTAGGCAAGGTAGAACATCCCTCTTTGACTAAAAAATCAGGGAGACGCTGAATAAACTGTTGAGGAAGAACATCCTTAGTTCCTCCAAAACACTCCCACCACTCGTAGAACCATCTTGGTATAGTGGCTTCCATCATAGCGGGACAATATTTGACAAACCAGGTATGTCCTGGTCGAACGAACAAAAAATTGAACCAGGCCGACTTGTAGTCGTGCCAGTTGTAAGTCTGCGGTCGGTGCGGCATTGATAGAGCAACTGGAGTATGCAAGTGATCTACGAACCAGTTGAAAGGGGTTAGGACCCTTTTAATTGTGAATTTAGAGTATCCGATATGTTCTGGGTAACTCTCATCTACCGAGTGCTCTACCTCGATGGAATCGGTATCTACCAGGATGGCTTCGTAGTACCGACGAGTTTTGAGTGGATCTTCAGTGTCCACAAAGTTGTTGTTGGTATAAACCGGCTTAAGGAGCTGGTTCATAGGATATCCTTCGTATGCCTTGTCCAATGCAATGATGGGGCATACCTGAGTGGTTACAAACTTAAATTCTTCCTTCACCGGAGTAGTTGGAGTAATTTTTGCTGCTGTCGGATCAACCGCTTCTGCGAAGGTTTCAGGAGCCTTCATTGCATAGCTTTGCTTGGTTTGCATCAAAGAGCTGGCTGCTTTCCCTTGGATGATAGGCAAATTTGTTTTCATATCTACTAATTTTGTAGGTACTGGTGGAGGCTGTAGTGCCGAGAACCTGTTTAGAGATTGAATCTCTTCCTTGAGAATTGGCCTTTGCGGAATTGAAGGCCGTAGTGGATTTGTTGCGGCTGAAGGAGCATCGAATGGTCTAGCCATTCTTGGTTGTTCTTGCTTGGGGTTCTTCCCCAGATTTGGTCTCATGGCCCTGCAGGAATTCTCTTGTTAGAAAATCGGGGAGGGAATTATGTTCTCCTTTGATAAATTCAATTTGGAAATCAAAGCTAGATAGAAGATCTTGCCATCTAGCAAATATTTGTTTTGAAACGAGATTTTTAACATCTTTTTGCAAAATCTCTTTAGCTGATTTGCAATCATCACGAAGAAGAAATTCCTTATTAATAAGGTCATCTTGAAATTTTGTGATACATAGCACTATAGATAAAACTTCCTTTTTTACAGTGCTGTAATTCTTTTTGAGCGGCATTCCATATACCGGAGGTAAAACGAACTAGTTGTTCAGTAGAGACACCTTCTATCCTTTGTTTTAGGATACCACCATATCCTATATCAGAAGCATCAGTTTCTACTATCATGAATGCTTCCGGATTGGGGATGCCTAGACAGGGAAGGTTTTGAACTAAAGATTTAATCTTTATGACAGCATTGGTTTGCTTAGAACTCCAAGGAACTGGACTCTTCTTAAGACGTTTGTAAAGAGGTTCACAGACCTGTCTAATATGAGGGATAAAATCAGCAACATAATTCAGTCTTCCTAAGAACCTTTGCAGCTGGGTTTTATCGGTAATTTCGCTAGGAAATTTAGAGGAAAACTCTATGGCTCTACAAATGGGCTTGTGGCTGCCCTGATGCAAATCATGTCCTAGAAAACGAATGGAGGTTTGAAACAACTTCATTTTCTTAGCACTGACAACAAGACCATTTAGTTTTACAATCTTAAAGAATGTATTAAGATGCTTAAAATGAGAATCAATGCTCTCAGAGAAAATTAACACATCATCAATATAAACAATTGACATATAAGAATATTCATTGAAGATGTTGTTCATGATATTCTGGAATCCAGACGGAGCATTTTTTAGTCCGAAAGGTAAGACGTTCCATTCGTAGTGCCCAAAGGGGACATTGAAGGCAGTCTTATATTTATCCTTTTCAGCAATTTGGATTTGCCAGAATCCTGACTTCATATCGAATTTGCTGTAAAGATTGGCCTTATAGGTTCTTTTGAGAAGATCCCTTTTGTTAGGAATTGGATGTCGAATCCATTTTAGGACAGCATTCAATGGCTTGTAATTAATTACAAGCCTAGGAGTTCCTCGTTCCTTTTCTGCACTATTATTTACATAAAATGCAGAGCAACTCCAAGGAGAGTTTGAGGGTCTAATGATACATTTTTGAAGAAGATGGTTTATTTCTGTCTTGCAGATTTCCATCATTTCTTGGTTCATCTGGATTGGTCTGGCCTTCGTAGGAATATGTTGTTCATCAAAGCCAGTAATGTAAGGAAGTTCAACAAGATGTTTCTTGCGTTCCCAAAATGCGTTAGGCAATTCAGAGCAGATCTCGTTTTCGAATTTCTTTTGGAGAAGGGTTATTTTGTTGACCATCTCCGGGGTTTTTAAAGTTTGCTCAATGTGTTTGAGCTGAACTTCTTTCTTGAGGAAGCAAAGATGGGAGGATAGGCGGTTTATCTTAAACACAGTTTCCTCCTTAATACGTTGTCCGTCTTCCTTTGAAAGAGGATGAAGCAGGGGAAAGAATAGCTCAGTATTCAAGAGGTTATAGCGAATACCATCGTAATTGCTCCAATAGGGGCGAATTTGGTTTACGAAAGGTATTCCAAGAATGATATCTTCAGTGATATCGTCAGTAATGACTAAGTCGTTAATAAGGCAAATGCCGTTGTTACAGACATGGGCTTTAGGAAGCTCATAACTAATTTTCATTTTTTCTCCAGTAGCAGAATATAATCGAGATTTACTCTTCTGGAGATACCTGGTAGGGATAAGGCCTTTGACAATACAGTTACTGTCTGCACCAGTATCGAATAAAGCGACTCTATTTAGAATAAAGTCTTTATCGATGGCAATTTTTACAACGATATGTTCGCTGTAGGCTTTAATGGCGGAGATGGCCTTTCCAGAGGAAGATGGAGCATCTTCTCCAGGGAAAATATCAGGTCCTCGAAGGTGATCAGTAGGACTGATTGGAAGATATCGGGGAGACTCAGGTGCCTTTTCCGAGGGTAAGGCAGATTTTACGACTTGGTCAGTAAGAATGTTGAGTTCTACTTGATCAAGTCTAATCTTGAGATTTTTAATCTCTCCCTTTAAACCAGCGATTTCTCCTTTAAGGTCAAAAATAGAAGGTTCTGAAGAAGTTTGGAATTTAGCCATTACCCTTTGCATGTTGAAGGGCTGAACAATTGGTTTGGCTTTAGGGGGGATTTCTTCCTGAGAAAGCAGTCGTTTGAGCTCTTGAAGATATTTGCTTCGAAGCTCATCATCGGTAATGTGCTCAATAATGTCAAACAGAATTTCTTTGGGCTTTCCTGTTATGACATTGATAGCTTTGTTGGAGCAAGTACAGAAAGTGACAGTGCACTCAGAATCTTGTCCAGACTGGGAATTATCCGACTCATAAGTGGCGTTGATATATTCTTCGTCGCTATAGTCTTCGTCAGAGGAAGAGGAGTATGAAGCCGTGGAAGACTCATTTTCCATTATAGAAAATAATTTTTCTTTAGCCTCATCAGAAAGATCAAGTTGATTGATCTTCTTTTTCTTACTGGATTTGCAATCCTTCACTCTATGGCCAGATTTGCCACAAGTCCAGCAAGTGTCTTTGGTGTTTTTAGAAGACTTTCGTTTGGCCTTTCTGCTGGGTTTATAGGACTCTTTCTTGTAAGTCCTTTTGGCAGGGGCAGATCTTTTAGCGATCTTGAAAGGTTTCTTTCTTCGCTTTTTTTGGGAAGAAATGTCAGTGAAACCATAATCATGGCAGAAGGTTCCTAGACCATACTTACTTTTCTGCTTAAGTTGCTGCTTAAGCTTGAGGTCCGTACAGAGGTCTATCCCAGTAGAGGTAATAAAGCTTACTACGTCACCGTAAGTAAGCCTATTATAGGGAATTTGACCATCGAACCTATTCTTAATGGTTGTTCGAACTTTGTCAGCGAACAGAGGAGGAAGACCACTGATAAATCTTTCTTTCCAGAAATCATTATTGCAGTCAGGTCTGATCAGGACTTTGACTAGGAAGGTGTCTTTGTACCACCTAAAGTCTGCTAGATTTTTACAGCGAAGATTATTCAAGATTTCTAGACTTCTATCTTGGAAGAGTTTGGGCTCTCCTACGAAATGTCTAGCTATATGATAGAGGAGGGTAGCGCACGCATCTTCTTGTGCTTCTTCTACCGTGGTCTCTTGACCATTTACAACTCTCACAACGTGTGCAGTGGTTGTAGCATTATAGATGAGGTCCTTTTCTTCCTCAGAGACGTAGTTATCCCACCAATGCTTTATCATACCAGTGAAACCTGAGACAATCATGGTGGCAGCTCCTTTGTCAGAAGAGCCTTTAATCTTATAGGCAGTAATGGATACTGCCATTTCATGGAGTTTATTGTATATCTGGTGTTCGGCCAGACCATCAATATTTCATTCAGTAATGCCTCTCCCATCATGATTACATGTAGAGAGGTAGGGATTCTCTTCGAATTGGACATCCGGGGGAGAAGGTTTTTTGTAATAGTTTTTCTTGGTAGAAAAACGCTCATTGGTAAGTTTGGAAAGAGAGTTCTTTTGAGAATTGGACTCTCCTTGAGCAAGTTTAAACTTTGTAAGTTTAGAGTTGATCTTTTCTAAGATCTGCTCAGAGAGTTTCAAATCATCATTGAGGTCAGAAACCTTTCCTTTTGAAATTCAGGTATCTTGAAGATAGGAGTAGAGAGAGGTTTAGAGCTAGGAGTGCTCTTAACAGGTAAGGGAACCGGAAGAGTTGTTCCCTTGGTTTCTTCAATTTGTTGAGAAATGGTATGGAGGACTTGATTAGTATAATTGTTTTTCTCAATTATTCTATCAAGATCTTTTCATTGGGGAGTCATGGATCCTTTATCAGATTTAGTTTTAAAGGGTGAAGCTTTAATAACTTCATTGGAATAAGGAATATTAAGGCCTTCAAGAGGAGGAGTAACAGACTCTACTACCGTATTTCGTTGGGTATACCATTTGGTAACCATAACGTTTAGGGAGTCAGTTTGGTTTTCTATCTTTCCGGTTTTCTCTAACCAGAAGAAGAATTCCATATCGCATCGGAGTCGTTTCATGTCAGCTATCCATAACTGTCCTAACTCCTTCTGTTGTTACCTAGAATAGGTACTGGTGTACCAGTTTCTTTTAAGAGTGTCCTTCGGATGGTTCCATCGGACTCTCAAAGCTTTAAGATCTGGGAAATATTCCTCATCGTCTGATTTAATGACGAGAAGACTGGGGTCTGTCCTAACTTTTGGAGGAGGAGCCATTTCAGATGCCGTAGGGCTTCC
>CM061559.1:486225-496225 GCA_030864225.1 Capsicum baccatum var. pendulum
GAATACCTCCGCATAGCTAGTTAGCTGTCACGCCCCAAATCCTATTAAGGCGGACTGGCACCCGTTGCCGGTAAGGCTCGGGAGAACCAACCTGTAGAAATACATTACCTATGAACATTATAAGTTACTTTTATACTAAACATGCCCTCAAAAGATAAATGGAACTAGCAAGCCAAAAGATGTTGTATGACTAGGCCGTTGGAGCCACAATGTCTACGATACGATACATGACCATACTATACTTTACATAGTCTACAAAGCCTCTAGACAAGAAACATTATCTTATAAGGGTCGGGACAGGCCCCGCCTCATGATAAGATACTATACAATGCAAAAAGATATGATAAGACTCAAAGCCCCGAAGCAACCTGGAGCTCAGTGACTGCAGTTGATATCCTGTACTCTTACTGGGGAGGTTTATTAGCTTCTGCACCTGCAGCATGGAATGCAGGTCCCCCAACAGGGACGTCAGTACGAAATAATGTACTGAATATGTAAGGCAACATGTACTATATATGAGATAAAAGCTCAAATGAAACCATACACTGCTGCAAGGTAAAAGACCACCTTTATGAATATTGTGGAGTCATGCGTCTTACAACAATTATGTTACTTTACTCTTATCACTTGTATAATCTGTGCACATCATGTAATACAAATGACCAGCTGATCAGTGGTAAATCTATATCAGGATCGACCCATGCTAGGCTTTCCTTTCACCCCTGGGATACCCCCTGTAATACTGGGATTGACCCATGCTAGGTGATTCTTTCACCCCTGGGATACCACCCAACAGAAGCAACTGTATACATATATCTTCTTATTACTTTTGAGATGAATCTTTGGTGATCGTAACATTTGAGCTATAAGATTATAAGCATGACAAATGACAAGTATGTGACCATGTGACATCATATCCCAATGAAAAGAGTGGGTTATACAATTAGTGAAACATGTAGGACATAAACAACGTATGAACTTTATTTAGCTAAAAAGAACACTCATATGTCATGATATCTAATGTATGTATGCAGCAGTGACAATGCTCGAATCTGGACACACAAATACATGTTAAAGAGTGGAGTGGCTATATCGAAGTTTGTAAAGATCTCTATGTGCCAATAAGGACTTTGGATTCCATGCCAAATAATAAGAGATCGAATAGCCTTACATACCTCGACATATCAACTTGTTTTTACCTCGAAATGACTTCTTTTCTTCCAACTATTTATCTACAATATCATGTTTTAAAGCTAGTATTAGCAGCTAATCAATGCATCTGGACAGCCCAATCTCACAAAACACAACACTTTGGCAACAAACGTATAACCATCGACTCAATGGTGTTATTCCGACTTTCTCAATTCTAACTGTCTTCAACCAGTACACATTATCATATACATGATGTACACAGCCTATATCAGCTTTACAACATGCTGGCAACAGTCCATAACTACAACACAGAACCATTTTACCAAACGCTCAACTAAGAAGCACAACATCTCGTCGTCTCCCTACATTTCGTCGTTAACAATTCATACTTGTCCCAACTTTGAACCAGATGCTCCCAACATATATATACATCAAATAAACCTTAACACAGTCACAAAATAGCTCAAAACACAGGGGGTGAAACGTGAAACATCAGCCCCCTCATCAAAACAGTCCAATACCATTTTGGAAGCACATAAGATCATATAAGGATACTTGTTTCCAAAGAACTAGCAAAACAGTCCAGCAACCTTGGCAACCATATACACACTATAACATATTAATAACCTCAACTTTATATCATATCAAAGTCAAAAATCAGGGTAAGAATCGTTCCAAAGCCAAGAAAATCAAACAACAACTTTCAGGACACAAGCTGTCCAGAAATTCCTGCACAGTACACCAGCCAACTTATCTTGTTTTCCATGGAAAATTCATATCAAGTATATGGTTATTTTTACATACCTTAACTCCCAAGGTGTAAGTATAATTCATGAACTCAAAAAGTAGCCTTTGGTTGCCTTCCAAGGTGAAGAAATGCCAAGAGAAACTTAGAGAGAAAAGCTGAAATTGTTTTGGTCTCCTACTAGTTAACCTAAGGAGCTCGGTTTTGGTCCCTTTTTAAAGGGGCCTTAGACCGACTTTCTCCTAATATTTGCAACTGATTAACTCAAGTTGGTCAATGACCAATTTTCCCCTTTCACTTGGGCCTTTTGGATCTCTAAATCAATGGGCTTTAGTGGCCCATTTTCCTTAATCTTGCTTGCACTTTGTTTGGGCCCAATTTTCTTAGTAGTGAATGAATGTAGTTGGGCCTATTATATAAAAATCTTGGGCTGAACATCTTGGCCCAATATAATGCTAAACCATTGGTTTTAATAGCCTCCCTAACTTGGGCTTCGTTTGTCGCAAGACTTGGAAAGTTTCGGCGTTAAGCCTTGTCTTCGTTCCCCTTTCTTTTTACTAACGTCTAGACTTCAAGTGAGTTCACTTATGAATGAATTATTCTCCCTCATGTATATATACATTTTTTTTTAAGCCAACCACACAGGTGACTCACCTGCTAGCTTCGTAAGTTCCATAAGCACGTCAATGATTTTCTCCGTTTAAGGCCACAGTCTCTAAATAGACTTCCATATAGTGCCCCAATCTAACACTTGAACACTTGAAAAAAAAAAGTTTTGGTAGTAATTAAATCAAGTCGTATGTCATTTTATGTGAACATTACTAGTACATGCAAAATGTGGGGTGTTACATCCTCCCCCCCTTAGGAACATTCGTCCCGAATGTTAACATAACTGTATAGTCTAGGCAGGTTTGAATTTCTGGTCACACAACTGTTAATAACATAACTAGTATTCAAACACATACCTATTAATGTTCCTCCTCTGTATCTTTTAGTCCCTCCTTGTCTTCAAATAGATGAGGGTATTTGGATATCATTACTTCCTCCGGTTCCCACGTTATTTCTTCTACTTGGTTGTTTCTCCAGAGTACCTTTACTGATGCAATTTCTTTGTTCCTTAACTTTTTAATTTGGCGATCTAGAATAGCAACCGGTACCTCTTCATAAGTAAGATCCTCTGTGACCTGTACATCTTCTATAGGAGTGATACGAGAGGGGTCACCTATGCATTTTCGAAGCATTGACACATGAAACACTGGATGAACCATTGAAAGTTCCTGGGGTAGCTCTAATTCATATGCAACTTGTCCGACCCTCTTAGTAATCTTATATGGCCCTATGTAACGTGGGCTTAGTTTCCCTTTCTTACCAAATCTCATAACCCCTTTCATCGGTGATGCCTTTAAAAATACCCAATCTCCAATAGAGAATTCCAGCCCTCTTCTCCGCATATCTGCATATGATTTATGACGACTTTGGGCTGTTTTTAGCCGTTGTTGTATCACCTTAACTTTTTCCATGGCTTGTTGGACTAAATCTGGCCCGAGCAAGGTGGTTTCACCCACTTCGAACCAACCAATTGGTGACCTACATTTCCTCCCATACAAAGCTTCGTAAGGCGCCATCTTGATGCTCGAATGGTAGCTATTATTATAGGCAAATTCAATAAGGGGCAAGTGTTCTACCCAGCTACCTTTAAAATCTAATGCACAGGTTCGCAACATATCCTCAAGTGTTTGAATGGTACGCTCTGCCTGGCCGTCTGTTTGGGGATGGAAGGCTGTACTCAAATTCACTTGCGTCCCTAAACTCCTTTGAAAGGACTTCCAAAATTTTGCCGTGAATTGAGCTCCTCGATCAGATATAATAGAGAGTGGGACTCCATGTAGCCTAACTATCTCTTTGAGGTATAATTTGGCATATTCTTCAGCTGTATAATCACTTCTAACTGGCAGGAAGTGCGCCGACTTCGTGAGTCTATCAACTATCACCCATATGGAGTCAAACTTATTAACTGAACGAGGCAAACCAGTTACAAAATCCATATTAGTCATATCCCACTTCCAAGTTGGAATATCTATACATTGCATGTAACCACCTGGCTTTTGGTGCTCTACTTTGACTTGTTGACAAGTAGGACATTGAGCCACAAACTCTGCAAGGTCCTTTTTCATGCCTCCCCACCAAAACACTCCCTTTAGGTCATGATACATCTTAGTAGATCCTGGGTGGATGGAATATCTTGAATGATGGGCTTCTTCCATTATTCTCTTTCTGAGTCTGTTAACATCAGGAACACACAATCTATTTTGGCAATGAAGTACTCCATCTTGTGTAAGCCTAAACTCCTTCATTATACCTTGACTTACTTTCTCCTTAAGGCATTGTAGAATAGGATCATAATACTGTTTTTCTTTTACTTCCCTTATCAATGAAGAATCGGCAGCATTATGTACAATAATGTCCTTTCTTGGAGTTTCGAGTAGACGAACACCCAGATTGGCTAGTTGACGCAGATCCTTAGCCATGCCTTGCTTTACCCCTTTCTGATCACTGGTACCCATGAGTGTCTTACGACTTAGAGCATCAGCCACCACATTTGCTTTCCCTGGATGGTATAATATATCAATATCATAATCCTTTATTAACTCTAGCCACCTCCGCTGCCTCAAATTTAGATCTTTCTGCTTGAAAATATACTGTAAACTCTTATGATCTGTATATATGTCCACGTGCACCCCATACAAATAGTGGCGCCATATCTTTAAAGCAAATACAACCGCTGCTAGCTCAAGATCATGTGTTGGGTAGTTTTTCTCGTGTGGTCTCAATTGTCTCGAGGCATAAGCAATCACCTTACCATGTTGTGTTAGTACACACCCCAAACCAACTCCGGAAGCATCACAATACACTGCATATCCCTCTGAGCCTTCTGGAAGCACTAGCACAGGTGCTGAGGTTAGCCTGCTTTTCAACTCTTGAAAGCTCCTTTCACATGCATCATTCCATTGGAATTTGGTTTCCTTGTGAGTTAGCTTAGTAAGAGGTGCAGACATAGAAGAAAAACCTTCAACAAACCTTCTGTAATAACCTGCCAATCCAAGGAAGCTTCGAACTTCTGTAGGTGTCGTTGGCCTTGGCCAATCTTTCACAGCCTCTATCTTTTGTGAATCCACCCTTATTCCTTCATCCGATACAATATGGCCCAAAAATGCCACTGATTTTAACCAAAATTCACATTTGGAAAACTTAGCATACAACCGGCGATCACGGAGAACTTGTAGTACTAGTCGTAAATGATTTGCGTGGTCCTTTTCTGACCTTGAATACACCAGAATATCATCTATAAATACTATCACGAACACATCCAGGAAAGGCTTGAATACCCTATTCATCAAATCCATAAAAACTGCTGGTGCATTCGTTAGCCCAAACGACATAACAAGAAATTCAAAATGACCATATCTGGTTCGGAAAGCTGTCTTAGGTATATCTTTTTCCTGCACTCTCACCTGATGATAACCTGATCTCAAATCGATCTTTGAAAAGTATTTGGCACCCTGTAACTGATCAAACAAGTCATCAATTCTGGGGAGGGGATATTTATTCTTAATTGTCACCCTATTCAGTTGTCGGTAGTCAATACACATCCTCAATGTGCCATCCTTTTTACGCACAAATAAAACTGGTGCACCCCAAGGGGACACACTAGGTCTTATAAAACCCTTTTCTAACAAGTCTTTCAGTTGCTCCTTTAATTCACGTAATTCTGCCGGGGCCATTCTATATGGAGGAATAGAGATAGGCTCGGTGCCTGGTAATAAGTCAATACCAAAATCTATTTCTCGTTCTGGAGGCAAACCAGGGAGTTCCTCAGGAAAGACATCAATAAATTCATTCACTATTGGAACAGACTGGATAGTTGGTGATTCTGCCTCCATGTCTCTCACTCTAACGAGATGACATATATATCCCTTTGATATCATTTTTCTGGCTTTAAAATAAGAGATAAACCTCCCTTTTGGTGCCCCAATATTGCCTTCCCATTCAAGGACTGCTTCATTTGGAAAGTGAAAGTACATCCTCTTGGTTCGGCAGTCAACGGTGGCATAGCAAGAAGCCAACCAATCCATACCCATTATAACATCAAATTCTACCATTTCTAACTCGATAAGATCAGCTAATGTATCTCGGTCGCAGACAGTCACTATGCAATCACAATAGACTCTTCTAACTATAATTGACTCCCCAGTTGGTGTAGACACCGCAAGTGGTTTATTCAATAATTTAGGTGTTCTACCAAGCTTCCCAGCAACTAATGGAGTAATATATGACAATGTAGAACCAGGGTCAATTAATGCATACACTTTATGTGAGAAGATGGACAATGTACCTATAACCACATCGGGTGAAGCTTCCAGGTTCTGTCGAGTCCCTAGAGCATATGTGCGATTTTGGGCTACGCTGGAACTAGCTGCCCCTCTAATACCTCTGCCGCGACCTATGGGAAATTGCTCACCTCTACCTGATGGAGGCACTGATGATGATGATACAACAGCTGATCTAGTAGGTTGTGCCATATCACCCCTGCGTCTTCTTGGGCAATCTTTTATTACATGCCCTGGCATACCACACCAATAACAAACATCCGTTCCCCTGCGACACGCACCTATATGATATCTCCCACATTGTCTGCAAGGCTGCCTAGGAGGCATTTGCTGGCTTTCCGAATATCCTGTTGTCCGTGTACCTTGGGCCTCACTTCTCTGCCCAAATTGATCATTTCTAGACCCTTGAAGTGGTGGTGGAGCACTAGATGTAGAGTAAGAGGATGATGGCCTGGGTGGCCTATGAGAAAATCGTGGCCTAAACTCACCCTGGGGTGGTGTAAACTGTCCTGTAGATCTGGCCCTCTTGAATTGCCCCCTTTCTATTTCTTGTGCCCTCCTTCTTTGTCTCTGATCCTCCAGTTTCTGTGCAAAAGCTTGCATCCTCGCTATATCCATGTCTTTATTTAAAGAGGCAATGGTACAATCTCTAACCAAATATGAATCCAACCTATCGACATACCGATGGACTCTATCTGCCATAGTAGGAACAACATTAGGAGCGTACCTGGCCAGAGAATTAAATTTAAGACTATATTCCCTCACGCTCATATTCCCCTGATGGAGGTTCAGGAACTGATCTGCACGGGCCTCTCGGATCTCTAATGGCAAGTAATGATCAAGAAAGGCCATTTTGAACTCCTCCCAAGTAGTTGGAGATGTATCTATGCCTTTGGAATGCTTCCAGGCTTCGTACCACAGTATAGCCACACCCTTCAATCTATATATTGCCAACTCAGCAGCTTCCGAACCACTTACATGCATAACATCTAAGGTGCGTTGGATCTGATCAATAAAATCTTGTGGATCTTCATTTGGATCTGTCCCAGTGAATGATGGGGGGTCTAAGTTGAGGAAATCACTTATTCTCGTACTGGCTGCCCTACCTGCACCAACTGCACCTGCAACTGGGCCTTCTTGTCTTTGACCTTGGCCAG
The DNA here is from genome assembly GCA_030864225.1 of Capsicum baccatum var. pendulum. Classification (NCBI taxonomy): domain Eukaryota; kingdom Viridiplantae; phylum Streptophyta; class Magnoliopsida; order Solanales; family Solanaceae; genus Capsicum; species Capsicum baccatum. The sequence continues at coordinate 493,668 of CM061559.1, forward strand.
CAACTATACAAGTCAACAGTTGAACTGCATTTCTTAAATCCTGCACAGAAGCATCAACAGGTGGTTCTCGGGGGTTTTCACTACTTCCTGGTGCATCAACAGATGGAGGGGTTAGAGATGTCTGTGATAGAGACTCATCTAGAGCCTCACTCTGTCGTCTCGCCCGATTGGGTATACCAACTACCACTTCTACTTCCTTTCCTTTACCTTTACTCTTCCTTGTCTCTGGCATACTTACTGTACAAAATAATTCAGGGATTAGACATGGTACACTTATAATATTTGGCTCTATGGCACGATCTAAAGAATGAAAAGAAGTGATAACTCCTAAATGCCACGTAGCCTCTTGTTTATAAATATGGTGCACAACACATCGATAAACATGATTCTACATAGACACGGCTTTGTAGACTCCCTAGGATAAACCGCTCTGATACCACTTCTGTCACGCCCCAAATCCTATTAAGGCGGACTGGCACCCGTTGCCGGTAAGGCTCGGGAGAACCAACCTGTAGCAATACATTACCTATGAACATTATAAGTTACTTTTATACTAAACATGCCCTCAAAAGATAAATGGAACTAGCAAGCCAAAAGATGTTGTATGACTAGGCCGTTGGAGCCACAATGTCTACGATACGATACATGACCATACTATACTTTACATAGTCTACAAAGCCTCTAGACAAGAAACATTATCTTATAAGGGTCGGGACAGGCCCCGCCTCATGATAAGATACTATACAATGCAAAAAGATATGATAAGACTCAAAGCCCCGAAGCAACCTGGAGCTCAGTGACTGCAGTTGATATCCTGTACTCTTACTGGGGAGGTTTATTAGCTTCTGCACCTGCAGCATGGAATGCAGGTCCCCCAACAGGGACGTCAGTACGAAATAATGTACTGAATATGTAAGGCAACATGTACTATATATGAGATAAAAGCTCAAATGAAACCATACACTGCTGCAAGGTAAAAGACCACCTTTATGAATATTGTGGAGTCATGCATCTTACAACAATTATGTTACTTTACTCTTATCACTTGTATAATCTGGGCACATCATGTAGTACAAATGACCAGCTGATCAGTGGTAAATCTATATCAGGATCGACCCATGCTAGGCTTTCCTTTCACCCCTGGGATACCCCCTGTAATACTGGGATTGACCCATGCTAGGTGATTCTTTCACCCCTGGGATACCACCCAACAGAAGCAACTGTATACATATATCTTCTTATTACTTTTGAGATGAATCTTTGGTGATCGTAACATTTGAGCTATAAGATTATAAGCATGACAAATGACAAGTATGTGACCATGTGACATCATATCCCAATGAAAAGAGTGGGTTATACAATTAGTGAAACATGTAGGACATAAACAACGTATGAACTTTATTTAGGTAAAAAGAACACTCATATGTCATGATATCTAATGTATGTATGCAGCAGTGACAATGCTCGAATCTGGACACACAAATACATGTTAAAGAGTGGAGTGGTTATATCGAAGTTTGTAAAGATCTCTATGTGCCAATAAGGACTTTGGATTCCATGCCAAATAATAAGAGATCGAATAGCCTTACATACCTCGACATATCAACTTGTTTTTACCTCGAAATGACTTCTTTTCTTCCAACTATTTATCTACAATATCATGTTTTAAAGCTAGTATTAGCAGCTAATCAATGCATCTGGACAGCCCAATCTCACAAAACACAACACTTTGGCAACAAACGTATAACCATCGACTCAATGGTGTTATTCCGACTTTCTCAATTCTAACTGTCTTCAACCAGTACACATTATCATATACATGATGTACACAGCCTATATCAGCTTTACAACATGCTGGCAACAGTCCATAACTACAACACAGAACCATTTTACCAAACGCTCAACTAAGAAGCACAACATCTCGTCGTCTCCCTACATTTCGTCGTTAACAATTCATACTTGTCCCAACTTTGAACCAGATGCTCCCAACATATATATACATCAAATAAACCTTAACACAGTCACAAAATAGCTCAAAACACAGGGGGTGAAACGTGAAACATCAGCCCCCTCATCAAAACAGTCCAATACCATTTTGGAAGAACATAAGATCATATAAGGATACTTGTTTCCAAAGAACTAGCAAAACAGTCCAGCAACCTTGGCAACCATATACACACTATAACATATTAATAACCTCAACTTTATATCATATCAAAGTCAAAAATCAGGGTAAGAATCGTTCCAAAGCCAAGAAAATCAAACAACAACTTTCAGGACACAAGCTGTCCAGAAATTCCTGCACAGTACACCAGCCAACTTATCTTGTTTTCCATGGAAAATTCATATCAAGTATATGGTTATTTTTACATACCTTAACTCCCAAGGTGTAAGTATAATTCATGAACTCAAAAAGTAGCCTTTGGTTGCCTTCCAAGGTGAAGAAATGCCAAGAGAAACTTAGAGAGAAAAGCTGAAATTGTTTTGGTCTCCTACTAGTTAACCTAAGGAGCTCGGTTTTGGTCCCTTTTTAAAGGGGCCTTAGACCGACTTTCTCC
>CM061559.1:534510-544510 GCA_030864225.1 Capsicum baccatum var. pendulum
AAGAATATGTATAGCATGATAGGGTATTTATAATACCCATATCCTAATCCTACTAAGCTAATGAAATACTTAACCAAATCCTACTAAGCTAAGAAATACTTAACCCAATTGTACTAGGTTAATGTAACATTATCCAAATCCAAATAAACTAATGAAATACTTAACCCAATTGTACTAGGTTAATGTATTATTATCCTAATCCAAATAAGTTACTGCAAGTCCCCAAAGTCTTCAGAAATGCTGTTTTAGCCCGGGACAGATTTCCCATGCATCACTTTTGGTCCTTTAGGCGTCCAATCTTACGTTCCTTCCTTCGTGAGGTTTCTTTGGCGTGAAGTAAGCCATAAAATGCTGATTTCTGCATCATTTATACCTGAAACTTTGCTAATCATGTTTGTTAGCTCACTTACAGGAAAAAGGACTAAAAGTGTATGAAATATATAATTTGTTCTCAAAACATGGCACAAATATGGGCAAAATATATTGATATAGGCGTGTAAATTCGCCTATCATCAACACCCCACACTTGAAGCTTTGTTCGTCCTCGAACAAAATATCATGTCCCTCTAAACATCAACTTAGGGTTTCACAGCAACAACAGAAAACATTCGTTAAGACATGCACAAAAATTATCAACAAAGAGTAGTTTTCCGATCATTAGTAGAAACAATTTAACCTCTAGCATAGACTCGTGATGGTGGTCAACTCATCTTCAAAAGTTAAGGCACAAAGAATCATGTACAACTATCCAAAACTCATCAACCATGTGTGTCTCACAATATATTACCCATAGTTACTCACAAGTATAGCATATTTTTCAAACATGGGTATCAAAATGTCCTTGCTCTCGCTCTCACAAAGAATTCGTATGCAGCAACTGATGACCATAGGCTTGCCCTTAGTGTAATACTCCACTAAATGTCAGAATGCTAAGATTAGGATCAAATAGGTCTTTTAATGGTTGTAATGTAGGCTAAGGGACGGGTAGGATCAGCTATTTTGGCCAGAAATAGTGACTAAGTTCCTAAGCACTTTATTACATCACATTGTATCATTGACACTTTTTTCTTTCAACCTTTCTTTTATTTTACCACCCTTGTTCTCCTCTTTTGTTTTTTTCAATTTTAAGCACAACTCACTGTTCAGCTTTCTTTTCCTTTTTGTTTTCACAACATACCTCTTATACTAGCACTTTTCTTTTTTTCATAACACATTCAAGCACCATTACAATTTAAAGCATCATACTCACCCAATTTCCTCTTTTGTTGTCACATGACTTTTTCACTTTAAAGCACTTAGGAATTTGGATCAAATTACGGTCTTGAAAAAAATGGATTAGGCTTACACACGAGGTTGTCAAAGAAATAGGCTAAAGGCTCAAAAGGGTTTAACTAGGATGATGTCCATGGGTAGGTAAAATGAAGGTAAACATATGTAGGTTGCCAAATAAATGCCTAAATCATCTCCTAAACCTACACTCCTTATTTTCGCTTTGCATACATACCAGGCAAGTTCTAGCATCAGCCACAAACATAGAATATACTATTATCTCTCACACACAAGGCACATGGTCGACTTGATTGGAAGTAATATACTCTCGACCCAACAAGTGAAGGAATTAAACCACACAATATCACATAATGAGTCACAACTAGAGCCTAAACGTCTCAACAGTCATAATTGTAGCACATACTCTTGTTATAATCTCACGCTACCTATTAGAATAATTTCATGCAAAGCTAAAAAAAATTTTACTACTAAAAAAACTTAAAAACGAAACACAAACAAAAACAAAGTAAACAAACATAGATGAAAATAGAGAATTATAGCATGCAATACCACCACCCCACACTTAAATGGGACACTGCCCTCAGTGGAAAGTAAATACGAAGAACCTGGATAGTCAAACTCATTCTCTATGTCTGGGGTCATACCCCTTGCATCGGAATCATCATCAGAGTCGTCATCCTGAGAAGTTCCTCATAAGTATCCCACTTAATTCCAAGAGTGAGTCGAAGTGTTTGCATCGAGGAGGGTTCTCCTTGCTCTTTTTATGAAGTGGTAGCCTTATCTTTGCCTTGCCTTTTGGTGCCATTGTACCTGAGATCTCAATAGAGTCATGTTAGCATCATCTCAATGGATACAATCTATGAACAAACAGTGGAGGTACCACCCCACACTTAGGTTGTTGGCACCAACTAGTGAAGTGAAAGTGGTCGATTACTCAGACTTCATCGACATGCGTTTTAGGTGCTCTATTCTAACAATAAAATCAGTGAGTCATACTTCTTGTACTCTTGGCAATACTTGCATGTAAGATTATATCAAGACTACTACATAGGGATTACTTCAAGGTATAGTATCTATCAATAATCACAACCGCCTATGTCAGTAGGCCACTATAAGTCTTATTCCGATGAACAATTCATTCCAACATGTAAGTATTCAAGTGACAAGATTATGCAATGTTAATGACTATAGCAATTCCGCAAGAGTATGACAATACATCAAAATCAAATTCAAGTTGGAAACAAGTTAAGAGCATCCTAACGTATATGTTCACTCACTTGGTTGTGTATCAGCAATTCAAACACATGAATATCACCAATGCTTCTTCAAGATATAGCAATTCATAATAGGCATAGCAATGTAGTACTTACGAAAAATGGATGAAGAACAAAAGAGTACTTACGTGATTGAAGCCTTTGGAGATGTTCTTGTGAATTGGAAGAGCAAAAAGAGAAATTTTGAGATGATTTGGATGGATGTGCGACGCCTTTGGGTCAATTTCTAATGTGGTTATGTTTCAAGACTAAGTCCCCTTTATATAGGAAGAGAATGGGTCGGGTTTTGACCCATTTATAAACGGTTTTGGAGACAAAAATGCCCTATATGCGGCGCATAATGCTTGGCATAGTCATGGTATAGGCGGCGCATAGTGTATGGCATTTAGGGGCATATGCGGCGCATAGTCTATGGCATTTAGGGACATATGCGTCTCATAGTGTACATCATATGAGATACTGAGACTTAATGCTATACCATAGGCGGCTCATAGTGTATAGCACACTTGCGAATGGGCGGCGCATAGTGTATAGCACACTAAATTCCGAGGCCTTAGGCTATAGTATAGGTTGTGCATTGTTCGTGGCCTAGTTTTACCTAGGCCTAGCCTTCCTCGATGCCTATTTTGGCATGAGCAATTCTCAATCCATAACCTTATGCATCCTTATACCTAACTTACCACCTTTTCCATACAATACGTCCAAATCGTCATGTGAAACCAATCTCCTCGTTGAATACTTCTCGCACCTATATTTGCTCAAAACCAATGAAAACAATTAGTATGATGGGTTGCCTCCCACAAAGCGCCTTAGTTTTGGTCGTGGCACGACTCTTATTTTTGGATTTTCATTTATCAAAAACAAAACAATTACTAGAATGAAAGAAAGACAAAACGATAAACAATAAATGAAAAATGATAAACGATGGGTTGCCTCCCATCTAGTGCCTTATTTATTGTCATGGCACGAAATAGTTACCTCGCGTACTCAGACTTCGTCAAGGTAAATGGTGGATCGTTTTCTGAAAGGATTTAGACGACAATGAGGCTTACCTGTGGTCATGCGATCTTTTTTGAGATGGCTCATACGTTTCTCCGGAGAGTCACCAATTATATCATCAATAGTCCAACCCATAGCTCTCTTGTATCTCTTCAGAGCAGAGATGAGAGCCTCTACGTGCTGTTTACTTAAATCATCTGCACTCTCTGGAAGTATATTTCTACTTTCCAAGAACATATACCTTAGATAATCGGGGAGCTCTTGCGATTCTAGCATTGGTGGCTCGTCAATGGGAGTCTTTGCTGTTGGTTGATTCTTGATATCACAATCCGGTTGCTTAAGAGTATAAGACTCTATTTCTGTTAGATCACCCATAAGTTCTTCATAATCTTCATTATCCTCATGCTCAACATTCAGTGGCGCAGCAGACAATGGCTCAACAGTAGGCTGTTTCTCTATAGATAATGCTTTCATATCCTCTTGATGAACATCAGCTACAGATAACTCATTCATATCGCTGGGATGCTTCATGGCTTTGCATATATCAAACCGTACTACTTCGTCATTAATTCGAAACAAAAGCTCATTATCTTTCATGTGAATAAGCACACTTCCGGTTGCAAGGAAAGGACGTCCCAGGATTATGGGAACTTCAGAATCCTCCTTACAATCCAGAATAACGAAGTCTTCAGGAAAGATAAATGAAGAAACCTTCACCAACACATCATTCAAGATACCCACAGGTCTTTTTACCGACCTATCAGCCATCACGAGCCTCATATTGGTTGGTGTCGGATCGCCTAGCCCCAACTTCTTGTAGATGGATAGTGGCATCAAATTTATGCTAGCACCTAGATCGCACAATGCTTTGGCAAAATCCAACGATCCAATAGTGCAAGGAATAGTGAAAGCTCCGGGGTCGTCCTTCTTCTGAACTATCGATCGGGTAGCAACTACACTACAATGATGAACATTATCCGCTAACTCATAACTTGATGCCCGCTTCTTTGTCAACAGGTCCTTTATAAATTTTGCATATCCAGGCATTTGTTCAAGTGCCTCCACCAATGCAACATTAATGGTCAGCTGTTTTAACATATTCATGAATTTGCTGAACTTTGTATCATCCGCCACCTTCTTTAATCTTTGGGGAAAAGGTGGTGGTGGGTATGGAAGTGTTCTTTCCATGGTTTTCTTCTCCTCTTGCTTCTGTTTTTCCACTTTTTCAGGTTGCACAGTGCTGGATGTGGCATCCTTGACGTGAGGAGTGGGTGCTGCGGCATCTTCTCCTTTTCTGTTATCATCCATGTCTGCAACTTTGTCAACCACTTGCTTGCCTTTTGTTGATGTTTCCAGCACCTTACCACTTCTGGTAGTGATGGCCATGCAAGACCCGTCATTCCTTGGGTTTGGCACAGTATCGCTAGGTAAAGTGCCGGCATTTCTTTGATTGAGTGTTGCTGAAAGTTGGCTCAATTGCTGCTCTATTTGCTTGATAGAAGTGGAATGTGAATCATCTAATTATTTCATGGAGGACAAATCATTGATTACCTCTGTTACTCCCGCGCTCGTTGCTTCCACTCCTTTTAATAATTTAGCCATTATGTCTTCCATACTTCCAGAATTAGATGTGGTGGTGTCACGTCTACCAAGGGGAACGTACAAACCACTCTTTTCATTCTTGTTCTTCCAACTACCTTGGTCCTTGTTTCCAGATTTATCATAATAGTTCCGACCTTGGTTTCCTTGGGCATTCCCGCGGAAACCCCCCTGATTGTTCAAGTAGTTGGCCTCATCTTCCGAATCAGATTCATCTCTTCCTTTTGACGCAATAGCTTTCACTTTTTCGGTCTTCCCTGATAATAAATTCTTTGTAAGAAGATCCATTTGTGTTTTCAAATACGCCATATCTTGATCACGTTCTTCTTCTCTTCTTCTTTGATCTGCAGTCATGCCAATAGATACAGTGGGGCTTGCTACCTCAGAATCCCTGGTATGCCAAGCTCTACTTTGTTTCGTCATACGATCTAGCATATTGCTTGCTTGACCAAAGGTGAGGTCCATGAAAGATCCTCCAGCTGCCTTATCCACTACTAGTTTAGTTATTGAATTCAAGGCTCTATACAAGATCTCCACTAGGTGAACATTGGTCATGTGATGGTTTGGACACCTCGCTAGCTTTGTCTTGAACCTCTCCCATGTTTTATGAAGAGCTTCAGTGGGAAGCTGACGAAAGTTGCTGATTTCATCTCTCAATTGCGCCTTCTTGGATGGCGGAAAGAATCTTTCTAGGAAAGCGTCTCTCAATTGCCTCCAATTTGTAATAGAATCAGGAGTCAGCCCATTCAACCATAGTGTTGCCTCCCCAGACAGAGACAATGGAAATAGACGTAATCGAATTGCATTCTGACCAACACCAGGATTGTCAAACGACTTGCATGTAGAAATAAAGTTGATGAGATGCATATTTGGATCATCGCCTGCTAGTCCACCAAATAATCCCTTGAGTTGCAATAACTGAATCATGGTGCTTGTGATGTTGAACTTGGCTCCGGGCGCTAATGGTGGTGGAATTATGGCCCCAGTGGCTCCGACACCATCAAGTTCATCATCATCATCGTCGAAAGATGGCTGCATAGGTTGGCGATCATACCTAAATCGAGCTTGTCGACCTCTTCGGTTGGCAAGTGTTATAATTTCAGCATCACGCCTAGGGTTTAGTAACTCGTCATCACCTAAATCCTTATCGTCAGGATTTGTTGCTCGCCCAGGGTTATCAATGTTTTGTTGGTGTACTTGGGCAGCGACAAGGGCAGCCAATCTTGCTTGTTCCTGTTGAGCAGCCATCCTTTCGATTTCTGCTTGTACTTCCATTCTTCCAATGCGTTGTGGTTCAGGATTGATAGGTAATAACGGTTGACCAGAACTTCTAAAATGGGGCATGCACTGAATAAAAACCTGTAGTAAACAAAAACAAAAACTGAAAGTAAAAGTACGAGAATCTTTGACCAAAGGGCCTAGTAATTATCACAAACTTGATTGGCACTCGTATTCCCCGGCAACGACGCCAATTTTTGATAACGCTCAATCTACAGCTCTCGTAGGAGTGTAAAGCGGTCGTTAGCAAATATAGAACCCAACCTGGGTTGGGTATCGATCCCACAGAGAATAGCTTGGTCAACAAGTAGGCAACGATTACTAGACTTTTAGTGCAAGTCTCGTAAGAAGGGGGGATTGTAATGTGTAACCAAAACAATAAAGTAAAAGCTGAAAATAGCAAAGTAAAAAGAGGAAGAATGTTACGTAAGTTGTAAACAATGAGAATTGAGGCGTTGGGGTTATGTCCACCTTCTGAGTTATACATCTCTATTGGCTATGAGTGTGTAGAATTGTGACATGCATGTGCTTATAGAGAATTGTATTCGATGGTAAATCTAGGCGTCTTTCGACCTATTCGAGGATTATTTCACTTTAACTCTTTCGAGCTTAAAGAGTGTCTAACGGTACAAATTCTCCAAGAGGTTAGTCCAGTTACGACACTAGCTTTTTAATAGGAAAGGGTGTCCTACTACCTTAACATTATCTCTTTTCCAGACAGATAACATTTCTTTCGAACAAGTTAAATGTTATACTGGCGTTATTCTATGCGTCTGCAGCTACAAGAATTTGCATTAAGATGAAGAGAATAATGATATAAGCAGCATACGTGTCACAAACTCATAAACTCATAGCAATAGATAGTATCTCATACGGCTTCCATAACCCCAACAGAGAAGTTTAGTTACCCATGAATGCGAAGGAAATCACAATTTGCATTGTTGTTATTATACCATAAGATTGATGATTTTCGTATAGCACAAGTGGTAGGCGTGAGGCGTGAATTCCTTAGCAAACTAACGTTTCTCTTGTTGCGGAAATTAAGAATTGAATAGATGAATAGAGCAAGAAAAATAGAATTAATGGGAAGATTAGAAGAGTTGTAATTGAGAAGTAGAATGTATCTCTCCACTAAGGGAGGATTGTAAGAAGATGTATAGCATGATAGGGTATTTATAATACCCATATCCTAATCCTACTAAGCTAATGAAATACTTAACCAAATCCTACTAATCTAATGAAATACTTAACCCAATTGTACTAGGTTAATGTAACATTATCCAAATCCAAATAAACTAATGAAATACTTAACCCAATTGTACTAGGTTAATGTATTATTATCCTAATCCAAATAAGTTACTGCAAGTCCCCAAAGTCTTTAGAAATGTTGTTTTAGCCCGGGACAGATTTCTCATGCATCACTTTTTGTCCTTTAGGCATCCAATCTTACGTTCCTTCCTTCGTGAGGTTTCTTTGGCGTCAAGTAAGCCATAAAATGTTGATTTTTGCATCATTTATACCTGAAACTTTGCTAATCATGTTTGTTAGCTCACTTACAGGAAAAAGGACTAAAAGTGCATGAAATATATAATTTGTTCTCAAAACATGGCACAAATATGTGCAAAATATATTGATATAGGCGTGTAAATTCGCCTATCATAAGCACTCAGGCGCTCCTACCGCGACCCCAGGTCAGGCGGGATTACCCGTTGAGTTTAAGCATATCAATAAGCAGAGGAAAAGAAACTTACAAGGATTCCCTTAGTAACGACGTATGAAGCGGGAACAGCGCAGCCTTAGAATTGGGCGGCTCCGTCGTCCGAATTGTAGTCTGGAGAAGCGTCCATAGCGGCGGATCGAGCCCAAGTCCCCTGGAAGGGGGCGCCGGAGAGGGTGAGAGCCCCGTCGTGCCCGGACCCTGTCGCACCACGAGGCGCTATCTACGAGTCGGGTTGTTTGGGAATGCAGCCCAAATCGGGTGGTGAATTCCATCCAAGGCTAAATACGGGCGAAAGACCGATAGCGAACAAGTACCGTAAGGGAAACATGAAAAGGACTTTGAAAAGAGAGTCAAAGAGTGCTTGAAATTGTCGGGTGGGAAGCGGATGGGGGCCGGCGATGCGCCACGGTCGGATGTAGAACGACGACGAGCCGGTACGCCGATCGACCCAGGGCGTGGACCAGCGTGGATTGTGGGGCAGCGAAAGCCCTGGCTCTCGATACTCTCGTGGAATGCCGTCTCCTCGATTGTGGCAGGAAGCGCGCGCCTCCGGCGTGCTTCGGCATCTGCACGCTCCAGACGCTGGCCTGTGGGCTCCCCATTCGACCCGTCTTGAAACACGGACAAAGGAGTCTAACATGTGTGCGAGTCAAAGGACGAGTAAACCCATAAGGCGCAAGGAAGCTGATTGGTGGGATCCCCCCGAGGGGTGCACCGCCGACCGACCTTGATCTTCTGAGAAGGGTTAGAGTGTGAGCATACCTGTCGGGACCCGAAAGATGGTGAACTATGCCTGAGCGGGGCGAAGCCAGAGAAAACTCTGGTGGAGGCCCGCAGGGATACTGACGTGCAAATCGTTTGTCTGACTTGGGTATAGGGGCGAAAGACTAATCGAACCGTCTAGTAGCTGGTTCCCTCCGAAGTTTCCCTCAGGATAGCTGGAGCTCGCGTGCGAGTTCTATCGGGTAAAGCCAATGATTAAAGGCCTCGGGGACGCAACGCCCTCGAACTATTCTCAAACTTTAAATAGGTAGGATGGCGCGACTGCTTTGTTGAGCCGCGCCATGGAATTAAGAGCTCCGAGTGGGCCATTTTTGGTAAGCAGAACTGGCGATGCGGGATGAACCGGAAGCCGGGTTACGGTGCCAAAATGCATGCTACCTAGATCCCACAAAGGGTGTTAGTCGATTAAGACAGCAGGACGGTGGTCATGAAAGTCGAAATTCGCTAAGGAGTGTGTAGCAACTCACCTGCTGAATCAACTAGCCTCGAAAATAGATGGCGCTTAAGCGCGCGACCTACACCCGGCCGTCGGGGCACGTGCCAGGCCCCGATGAGTAGGAGGGCGTGGCGGTCGCTGCAAAACCTTGGGTGCGAGCCCGGGCGGAGCGAACGTCGGTGCAGATCTTGGTGGTAGTAACAAATATTCAAATGAGAACTTTGAAGTCCGAAGAGGGGAAAGGTTCCATGTGAACGACACTTGCACATGGGTTAGTCGATCCTAAGGGTCGGGGAAACCCCGAGAGATAGCGCGTTTCGTGCGAACTCCGAAAGGGAATCGGGTTAAAATTCCTGAACTGGGACGTGGCGGTCGACGGCAACGTTAGGAAGTCTGGAGACGTCGTGCGGCGAGCGACCAACGAACCCTGGCGTGGAAAGCGCTAAGGAATACTTGAATCGATAGCCTGCCCCTTGCGCCCCGTCCACGGCGTGCGTCGGGGGGACCTGTGCTTCTTCTGTAAATGAAAACGACTCTCGGCAATGGATATCTCGGCTCTCGCATCGATGAAGAATGTTGCGAAATGCGATACTTGGTGTGAATTGCAGAATCTCGTGAACC
>CM061559.1:562010-589510 GCA_030864225.1 Capsicum baccatum var. pendulum
GAGTCCACGTCGACGGACGTCGCGGCAAGTGGTGGTTGCAACTCAACTCTCTTTACCGTCGCAGCTACGGCCCGTCGCGCGTCCAGACTCTAGGACCCCTTCGCGCTCAGTCGCTCCAACCGCGACCCCAGGTCAGGCGGGATTACCCGTTGAGTTTAAGCATATCAATAAGCGGAGGAAAAGAAACTTACGAGGATTCCCTTAGTAACGGCGAGCGAATCGGGAACAGCCTAGCCTTAGAATCGGGCGGCTCCATCATCCGAATTGTAGTCTGGAGAAGCGTCCTCAGCGGCAGACCGGGCCCAAGTCCCCTGGAAGGGGGCGCCGGAGATGGTGAGAGCCCCGTCATTCCCGGACCCTGTCGCACCACAAGGCGCTGTCTACGAGTTGGGTTGTTTGGGAATGCAACCCAAATCGGGCGGTGAATTCCATCCAAGGCTAAATACGGGCGAGAGACCGATAGCGAACAAGTACCGCGAGGGAAAGATGAAACGGACTTTGAAAAGAGAGTCAAAGAGTGCTTGAAATTGTTGTGAGGGAAGCGGATGGGGGCCGTTGATGCGCCCCGGTCGGATGTGGAACGGCGACGAGCCGGTACGCCGATCGACCCGGGGCGTGGACCAGCGTGGATTGGGGTCGTGGAATGCCGTCTCCTCGATTGTGGCAGGCAGCGCGCGCCTCCGACGTGCTTCGGCATCTGCGCACTCTGGACGCTGGCCTGTGGGCTCCCCATTCGACCCGTCTTGAAACACGGACCAAGGAGTCTGACATGTGTGCGAGTCAACGGGCGAGTAAACCCGTAAGGCGCAAGGAATCTGATCGGTGGGATCCCCCCGAGGGGTGCACCGCCAACCGACCTTGATCTTCTGAGAAGGGTTCAAGTGTGAGCATACCTGTCGGGACCCGAAAGATGGTGAACTATGCCTGAGCGGGGCGAAGCCAGAGGAAACTCTGGTGGAGGCCTGCAGCGATACTGACATGCAAATCGTTCGCCTGACTTGGGTATAGGGGCGAAAGACTAATCAAACCGTCTAGTAGCTGGTTCCCTCCGAAGTTTCCCTCAGGATAGCTGGAGCTCGTGTGCGAGATCTATCGGGTAAAGCCAATGATTAGAGGCCTCGAGGACGCAACGCCCTCGAACTATTCTCAAACTTCAAATAGGTAGGACGGCGCGACTGCTTCGTTGAGCCGCGCCACGGAATTAAGAGCTCTGAGTGGGCCATTTTTTGTAAACATAACTGGTGATGCGAGATGAACCGAAAGCCGGGTTACGGTGCCAAAATGCGCGCTAACCTAGATCCCACAAAGGGTGTTGGTCGATTAAGACAGCAGGACGGTGGTCATGGAAGTCGAAATCCGCTAAGAAGTGTGTAACAATTCACCTGCCGAATCAACTAGCCTCGAAAATGGATGGCGCTTAAGCGCGCGACCTACACCCGGCCGTCGGGGCAAGTGCCAGGCCCCGATGAGTAGGAGGGTGATAACGCTCAATCTACAGCTCTCGTAGGAGTGTAAAGCGGTCGTTACCAAATATAGAACCCAACCTGGGTTGGGTATCGATCCCACAGGGAATAGCTTGGCCAACAAGTAAGTAAAATTACTAAACTTTTGGTGCAAGTCTCGTAAAAAGGGGGGATTCTTGTCTTGCAAGTAATGTAAACAAAGGCTGAAAATAATAAAGTAAAAAGAGATAGATTGTTACGTTGGTTGTAAACAATAAGAATTGAAGCGTTGGGGTTATGTCCACCTTCTGAGGTATACATCTCTTTTGGCTATGAGTGTGTAGAATTCTGACATGCAATTGCTTATAGAGAATTGTAGTCGATGGTAAATCCAAGCGTCTCTCAACCTAAATAAGGACTATTTCACTTTAACTCTCTTGAGCTTAAAGCGTGTCTAACGGTACGAATTCTCCAAGAGGTTAGTCCAGTTACGGCACTAGCTTTTTAATAGGAAAGGGTGTCCTACTATCTTGACATTATCTCTTTTCCAGACAAATAACCTTTCTCTCGAACAAGTTAAATGTTAGACTGGCGTATTCTTGCGTTTGCAACCGCAAAGAATGTAGATTAAGATGAAGAGAATAATGATATAAGCAATATACGTGTCATGAACTCACAAACTCACAGCAATAGATAGTATCTCATTCGGCTTCCATAACCCCAACCGAGAGGTTTAGTTACCCATGAATGCGAAGGAGATCACGATTGACATTGTTGTTATTATACCACAAGATTGATGATTTTCGTGTAGCACAAGTGGTAGGCGTGAGGCGTGAATTCCTTAGCAAGGTAACGTTTCTCTTGTTGCGGAAATTAAGAATAGAAGAGTAGAAGAAAATAATATTAATGGAAAGATTAGAAGAGTTGTAGAATTGTTGTGGTGGAAGAAGAGAGGGATGGAAGAATGTATTGTGGTGAGGGATGATTCTCTCCACTAAGGGATGAATGTTTCTCTCCACTAAGGGAGGAATTGAATAAAAATCTCTAGCATGATAGGGTATTTATAATACTCCTATCCTACTCCTACTATGCTAATGAAATAAATAACCAAATACTACTAGGCCTATGGAATACTTAACCCAAATGTACTAGGTTAATGTAACATTATCATAATCCAAATAAACTAATGAAATACATAACCTAATTGTACTAGGTTAATGTATCTTTGTCAAAATCCAGCTTTGTGTCTGTAAGTCCCCAAAGTCTTCAGAATTGCTGTTTTAGCCCGGGACAAATTTTCCATGCAGCAGTTTTGGTCCTTTAGGCGTCCCACTTCCTTCTCCTTCGTTCGTAAGCTTTCTTTTGCGTCAAGTAAGCCATAAAATGCTGTATTTTGCATCATTTATACCTGAAACTTTTCTAATCTTGTTCGTTAGCTCATTTACAGGAAAAAGGACTAAAAGTGCATGAAATATATAATTTGTTCTCAAAACTAGGCTAAAATATGGGCAAAATATATTGATATAGGCGTGTAAATTCGCCTATCATCAACACCCCACACTTGCAGCTTTGTTCGTCCTTGAACAAAATATCATGTCCTTCTAAACATCAACTTAGGGTTTTTACAACAACACCACAAAACATTTATCAAGACAAGCACAACAATTATCAACAAAGAGTAGCTTTTCGATTATAAGTAGAAACAATTTAACCTCTAGCATAGACTCGTGATCGTGGTTAACGCATATTCAAAAATCAAGGCACAAAGAATTATGTACCACTATCCAAAACTCATCAACCATGTGTGTCTCTCAATATATTACCCATAATCACTCACAAGTATAGCATATTTTTCAAACATGGGTATCAAAATATCCTTGCTCTCACTCTCACAAAGAATTCATATGTAGCAACTGATGACCATAGGCTTGCCCTTAGTGTACTACTCCACTAAATGTCGGAATGTTAAGATTAGGATCAAGTAGGTCTTTTGATGGTTGTAATGTAAGCTAAGGTATGGGTAGGACTATTTTGGCCAAGAATAGTGACTAGGTTCCTAAGCGCTTTAATACATCACATTGTATCATTGACACATTTTTCTTTCAACCTTTCTTTCTTTTATTCTACCACCCTTGTTCTCCTCTTTTGTTTTTCAATTTTAAGCACAACTTACTTTTCAGCTTTCTTTTCCTTTTTCTTTTCTCAACATACCTCTTATGATAGCACTTTCTTTTTCATAACACATTCAAGAACCATTACAATTTAAAGCATCATACTTACCCAATTTCCCCTTATGTTGTCACATGACTTTTTCACTTTAAAGCACTTAGGAATTTGAATGAAATTACGGTCTTGAAAAAAATGGATTAGGCTTACATACAAGGTTGTCAAAGAAATAGGCTAAAGGCTCATAAGGGTTTAACTAGGATGATGTCCATGGGTAGGTAAAACTAAAGGTAAACAAATATAGGTTGCCAAAGAAATGCCTAAATCATCTCCTAAACTTACACTCCTTATTTTCGCTTTGCATACATACCAGGCAAGTTCTAGCATCAGCCACATACATAGAAGATACTATTATCTCACACACACAAGGCACATGGTCGACTTGATTGGAAGTAATATAGACTCTTGACCCAACAAGTGAAGGAATTGAACCACAAAATATCACATAATGAGTCACAACTAGAGTATAAACGTCTCAATAGTCACAATTGTAACACATACTCTTGTTATAATCTCATGCTGCCTATCAAAATAATTTCATGCGAAGTTAGAAAAAATTTGACTCCTGGAAAAACTTTTGAAAAAATGACAAATAATAAAAAAAAAACAAAAAAAAACTAAAACAAAAAAACAGAGTAAACAACTCAAACATAGGTGCAAACAGAGAAGTATTATAGCATGCGATACCGCCACCCCACACTTAAACGAGACACTGCCCTCAGTGGAAAATAAATACGAAGAACATGGTCAGTAGGACTCTTCCTCAATGTCGGGGGTCATACCCCCTTCGTCTGAATCATCATAAGAGTCATCATCAGAGTTCTCACTCTCGTTAGAATCAGGCAAGCGTCGATCGTCATCAGTCGGCACATCATCATCTAGAGGTTCCTCAAAGTATACGCCCACTCCACACATCTCCCGTGCATGCATGTTCATTGGGTAGTCGTGGTCCAGATGTTGAAGCTCTTCAGAAGTTGGAATACGTCCACCACTCATCATAGTAAATCGTGTCATGCCATAGAGATGACGGAAGAAACTCTCATCACGAGCATGTCTCTCCGCAGTAGTAAGGTTGAAACCATGAGTTGTTTCAGCATCTTTGACCTTGGTGAGGTCAACCTTCTTTGGGTTATGTGGGAGTTTGTGGTCAGCTGGTTCCTTTTTGATATCCTCCTTCCGCAAGATTGCTGTCAACAAATTTCCAATTGTGAAATGGGACCTTTTGTGGAGTCTGGCCTTCCTCATGGTAGAGCGAATGATTGCCCCAAAGTTGATAGGGACATTCGTCATCAAAGCATAGACCAAACACACTCTATCTCTTGATATCTTGATGTATTGAGTCCCAGGAATAAGACATGAGTTGACAATGCGCATCCAGATTCTTGCTTCCCTATTCAGTGAAGCATAGGGGAAGGTGTTGTGTCGGTCTGTTTATTTATGTCTGCCCCACCTTGCCATCGATCTGCTTCCACAAAGTGTGTGTCGTATTGCTCTATAAGGAGGCCTGCTGTACAGCTCTTTGAATGGTGCTGTGTCGACCGAAGGTAAGCCAAGAAAAGAGTTGATCCAATCTGTGGTGAACTGTAACACTTGGCCCCGAATTTTGACTTCATTTCCTGTTGTGTTCGGACCACTTGGCATAAAATTCTCTTGTTAAATCAAGGTTGCATTATCCCATGTCGCAGAAGATGAAATCCAGCTTCAAAGCCATTATATTTGCCAGCATACGCGGCTCCTTCTTTGATAAGGTCTCCTTGTTGATCAAGTCGACGTGAACATATTTTCTTTCTTTGTTGTTGCTGTACCATGCTTTGGCTTCTTCCTCAAGAACCCATTTTATTCCAAACATTCTGCGGGGTAGTTGTGCTGAGGATGATTCTCCTTGGTCCTTTCGACCTCTCTTCTTGCCCTTTTGGGACGTGGTAGCCTTCTCCTTGCCTTGCCTTGCTTTAGGTGCCATTGTACCTGAGACTAGAATTAGTGTTAGTTGTAGCACAATCTCACTTGATACAATCTATAAGCAAGCAATAGGGGTACCACCCCACACTTAGTTTTGTTAACACAAATCAGTGAGGTGAAAGTAGTCGAGTTACTCAGATTTCGTCGACATACGTTTTAGGATTGTATTCCGACAAGAAAATCAGCAATCCATCACTTACTTGCAGCTATTGGACTACTTTCATGGTAGATATAGCAACACTACTACATAGGGGTTACCACATGGAATCGTTATTCATACAACAATTACAACCTCCTAAGTCGGTAGGCCCTATAAGTCTTATCCCGACGGTCGGGATAGTCTAACATGTAAGTATCCAAACAACAATCTTAAGCAATGTTCATATCCATAGTAATTCCGTAAATATCATAACAATGCTATTGAAACGAAATTCAAGTCGGAAACAAGTCAAGATTTTCCTACGTATATGTTCACTCACATGATTTTGTATCAACTATCCAAACACATAAACATCACCAACAATCTTATACGCTTTAGCAATTCATAATAAACATAGCAACGTAGGACTTACGATAAATAAATGAAGAATAAGAGAGTACTTACTTGCTTGAAACTTGTGGAGATGGTTTTGTGAATTGGAGGAGCAAAAGAAGAAAATTTTGAGAAGATTTGGAAGAGTATGCGGCGCCTTTAGGGTATATTCTAGTGTGGTTGTGTTATAAAACTAAGTCCCCTTTATATAGGAAGAGTATGGGTCGGGTTATGACCCATTTACAATCGGTTTTGGAGACAAAATTCCCATATATGCGGCGCATAATGCTTAGCATAGACATGACATATGCGGCGCATTGTCTATAGCATAATGGGACATATGCGCCGCATAGTCTATGGCATTTGTTGACATAGGCGCCGCATAGTCTATGGCATATGAGATACTGAGACCAAATGCCATAGCATAGGCGGTGCATAGTCAAAAGCTCACTTAGGAATAGGCGGCGCATAGTGTATAGCACACTAGATTCCGAGACCTTAGGCTATAGGATAGGTTGTGCATTGTTCGTGGCCTATTTTTTCCAAGGCCTAGCCTTCCTCAATGCCTATTTGGGCATGAGAAATGCTCAATCCATAGCCTTATGCATCACTATTCCTAACTTACCAACTTTACCATACAATGCGTCCAAATCATCAATTGAAATCAATCTCCTCGTTGAATACTTCTTGCACCTATTTTTGCTCAAAACCAAATGAAAATGATTAGTATGATGGGTTGCCTCCCACCAAGCGCCTTAGTTTTGGTCGTGGCACGACTCCTATTTTTGGATTTTTCATTTAGCAAAACAAAACAAGTACTAGAACGATAGAAAAATGATTAAACGATAAAATGATAAAACGATGGGTTGCCTCTCATCTAGCGCCTTATTTATTGTCGTGGCTCGACGTAACAATCTCGAGTACTTAGACTTCTTCAAGATAAGTGATGGACATGTTGTTCATCGAGTCAAGAGGACCGATATAAGTCTTAACACGTTGGCCATTCACTTTGAAAACAACACCCTTATTGCCTTCCAATTCAACTCCTCCAGACGAGTAGACTTGGATAACTTTAAATGGACCAGACCACTTCGATTTTAACTTACCTGGGAAGAGCTTAAATCTGGAGTTAAAGAGTAGTACCATGTCACCTTTTTGGAAGTTTCGTCGAACAATCCGCTGATCATGATACTTCTTCATCCACTCCTTATATAAATCCGATCGTTCATATACATGGAGACAGAATTCATCTAGTTCGTTCAGCTGCTCCAACCTCAGATTCTTCACATCATCCCAATTCAAGTTCAATTGCTTCAATGCCCATAATGCCTTGTGCTCGAGCTCAATGGGTAGATGACAAGCCTTCCCATAAACTAGCTGATAAGGTGACATACCAATGGGTGTCTTGAATGCAGTCCTATACGCCCATAGTGCATCATCTAGCTTCCTAGACCAATCCTTCCTATTAGCATTAACCGTCTTTGCAAGGATTTGCTTGATCTCACGATTGGAAACCTCTACTTGTCCACTATTTTGGGGATGATAAGGCGTAGCCACCTTATGTTGCTTGACACCATACTTAGCCAATACAGATTTGAATAGCTTGTTGCAAAAGTGAGATCCTCCATCACTTATGATAGTACGAGGTACTCCAAAGCGAGAGAAGATATTCTTCTTTAAGAACGCTACAACACGCTTTCCTTCGTTGTTGGACAATGCTACAGCTTCAACCCATTTCGAAACATAATCCACCGCAACCAAGATGTATTTCATTCCAAACGAATTCAGGAATGAACCCATGAAATCAATACCCCACACATCAAAGAGTTCTACCTCCAGAATTTTGGACATGGGCATTTCATGGTGTTTTGAAATAGCACCTTGACGTTGGCATTGGTCAGACCTTCTAACATAGTCATATGCATCTCTGAATATCGAAGGCCAATAATAACCACTTTCCAAAACTATTCTTGCCGTTCGATTGCCTGCCTAATGTCCTCCAACTTGCGAAGTGTGGCATGCTTCTAATATAGTGGGCACTTCTTCATGGGATATAAATCGTCGAATGATACCATCCGCGCATCTTCGAAACAAATAAGGCTCATCCCAATAGTAGTGCTGAACGTCATGCATAAACTTCCTCCTTTGGTGGTAAGACAAATTGACAGGTAGCACATTACTTACCACGAAATTTGCAAAATCAGCATACCATGGTAATTTCTCCATTGTTATTGCTAATATCTCCTCGTCAGGGAATGCATCATCAATCTGAATTTCAGGTTGCGCCACATGTTCATTCTCAAGTCGAGATAGATGATCGGCCACTTGGTTCTCGCAACCTCTTCTATCTTTGACCTCAAAATCGAACTCTTGCAGCAGCAACACCCATCGAATCAACCTTGGTTTTTCATCCTTCTTCATCATTAGATACCTAAGAGCTGCATGGTCTGTATGGACGATCACCTTAGTACCCAATAGGTAGGCACAAAACTTCTCAAACGCATACACAACCGCTAGGAGCTCTTGTTCAGTAACAGTGTAGTTCCTTTGGGCTTCATTTAGGACCTTACTCGCATAGTAGATAGGATGAAATAGTTTCTCCTTTCTCTGTCCAAGAACAACACCAACGGCTACACCACTAGCATCACACATGACTTCGAATGGGAGCGTCCAATCTGGTGCTACCATGATAGTGGCTTCAATGAGTTTTCCTTTAAGGCATTCGAATGCCTTTAAGCAATCTTCATTAAAGTCAAACTTCGTATCTTTCTCCAGTAGTTTGCACAATGGACTAGAAATTTTGGAAAAGTCTTTGATGAATCTGTCACGCCCCAAATCCTATTAAGGCGGACTGGCACCCGTTGCCGGTAAGGCTCGGGAGAACCAACCTGTAGCAATACATTACCTATGAACATTATAAGTTACTTTTATACTAAACATGCCCTCAAAAGATAAATGGAACTAGCAAGCCAAAAGATGTTGTATGACTAGGCCGTTGGAGCGACAATGTCTACGATACGATACATGACCATACTATACTTTACATAGTCTACAAAGCCTCTAGACAAGAAACATTATCTTATAAGGGTCGGGACAGGCCCCGCCTCATGATAAGATACTATACAATGCAAAAAGATATGATAAGACTCAAAGCCCCGAAGCAACCTGGAGCTCAGTGACTGCAGTTGATATCCTGTACTCTTACTGGGGAGGTTTATTAGCTTCTGCACCTGCAGCATGGAATGCAGGTCCCCCAACAGGGACGTCAGTACGAAATAATGTACTGAATATGTAAGGCAACATGTACCATATATGAGATAAAAGCTCAAATGAAACCATACACTGCTGTAAGGTAAAAGACCACCTTTATGAATATTGTGGAGTCATGCATCTTATAACAATTATGTTACTTTACTCTTATCACTTGTATAATCTGTGCACATCATGTAATACAAATGACCAGCTGATCAGTGGTAAAACTATATCAGGATCGACCCATGCTAGGCTTTCCTTTCACCCCTGGGATACCCCCTGTAATACTGGGATTGACCCATGCTAGGTGATTCTTTCACCCCTGGGATACCACCCAACAGAAGCAACTGTATACATATATCTTCTTATTACTTTTGATATGAATCTTTGGTGATCGTAACATTTGAGCTATAAGACTATAAGCATGACAAATGACAAGTATGTGACCATGTAACATCATATCACAATGAAAAGAGTGGGTTATACAATTAGTGAAACATGTAGGACATAAACAACGTATGAACTTTATTTTGCTAAAAAGAAGACTCATATGTCATGGTGTCCAATGTATGTATGCAGCAGTGACAAGGCTCGAATCTGGACACACAAATACATGTGTAAGAGTGGAGTGGTTATATCGAAGTTTGTAAAGATCTTTATGTGCCAATAAAGACTTTGGATTCCATGCCAAATAATAAGAGATCGAATAGCCTTACATACCTCGACATATCAACTTGTTTTTACCTCGAAATGACTTCTTTTCTTCCAACTATTTATCTACAATATCATGTTTTAAAGCTAGTATTAGCAGCTAATCAATGCATCTGGACAACCCAATCTCACAAAACACAACACTTTGGCGACAAACGTATAACCATTGACTCAATGGTGTTATTCCGACTTTCTCAATTCTAACTGTCTTCAACCAGTACACATTATCATATACATGATGTACACAGCCTATATCAGCTCTACAACATGCTGGAAACAGTCCATAACTACAACACAGAACCATTTTACAAAACGCTCAACTAAGAAGCACAACATCTCGTCGTCTCCCTACATTTCGTCGTTAACAATTCATACTTGTCCCAACTTTGAACCAGATGCTCCCAACATATATATACATCAAATAAACCTTAACACAGTCACAAAATAGCTCAAAACACAGGGGGGGAAACGTGAAACATCAGCCCCCTCATCAAAACAGTCCAATACCATTTTGGGAGCACATAAGATCATATAAGGATACTTGTTTCCAAAGAACTAGCAAAACAGTCCAGAAACCTTGGCAACCATATACACACTATAACATATTAATAACCTCAACTTTATATCATATCAAAGTCAAAAATCAGGGTAAGAATCGTTCCAAAGCCAAGAAAATCAAACAACAACTTTCAGGACACAAGCTGTCCAGAAATTCCTGCACAGTACACCAGCCAACTTATCTTGTTTTCCATAGAAAATTCATATCAAGTATATGGTTATTTTTACATACCTTAACTCCCAAGGTGTAAGTCTAATTCAAGAACTCAAAAAGTAGCCTTTGGTTGCCTTCCAAGGTGAAGAAATGCCAAGAGAAACTTAGAGAGAAAAGCTGAAATTTTTTTGGTCTCCTACTAGTTAACCTAAGGAGCTCGGTTTTGGTCCCTTTTTAAAGGGGCCTTAGACCGACTTTCTCCTAATATTTGCAACTGATTAACTCAAGTTGGACAATGACCAATTTTCCCCTTTCACTTGGGCCTTTTGGATCTCTAAATCAATGGGCTTTAGTGGCCCATTTTCCTTAATCTTTCTTGCACTTTGTTTGGGCCCAATTTTGTTAGTAGTGAATGAATGTAGTTGGGCCTATTATATAAAAATCTTGGGCTGAACATCTTGGCCCAATATAATGCTAAACCATTGGCTTTAATAGCCTCCCTAACTTGGGCTTCGTTTGTCGCAAGACTTGGAAAGTTTCGGCGTTAAGCCTTGTCTTCGTTCCCCTTTCTTTTTACTAACGTCTACACTTCAAGTGAGTTCACTTATGAATGAATTATTCTACCTCATGTATATATACATTTTTTTTTTAATCCAACCACACAGGTGACTCACCTGCTAGCTTCCTAAGTTCCATAAGCACGTCAATGATTTTCTCCGTTTAAGGCCACAGTCTCTAAATAGACTTCCATATAGTGCCCCAATATAACACTTGAACACTTGAAAAAAAAAGTTTTGGTAGTAATTAAATCAAGTCGTATGTCATTTTATGTGAACATTACTAGTACATGCAAAATGTGGGGTGTTACATCCTCCCCCCCTTAGGAACATTCGTCCCGAATGTTAACATAACTGTATAGTCTAGGCAGGTTTGAATTTCTGGTCACACAACTGTTAATAACATAACTAGTATTCAAACACATACCTATTAATGTTCTTCCTCTGTATCTTTTGGTCCCTCCTTGTCTTCAAATAGATGAGGGTATTTGGATGTCATTACTTCCTCCGGTTCCCACGTTATTTCTTCTACTTGGTTGTTTCTCCAGAGTACCTTTACTGATGCAATTTCTTTGTTCCTTAACTTTTTAATTTGGCGATCTAGAATAGCAATCGGTACCTCTTCATAAGTAAGATCCTCTGTGACCTGTACATCTTCTATAGGAGTGATACGAGAGGGGTCACCTATGCATTTTCGAAGCATTGACACATGAAACACTGGATGAACCATTGAAAGTTCCTGGGGTAGCTCTAATTCATATGCAACTTGTCCGACCCTCTTAGTAATCTTATATGGCCCTATGTAACGTGGGCTTAGTTTCCCTTTCTTACCAAATCTCATAACCCCTTTCATCGGTGATACCTTTAAAAATACCCAATCTCCAATAGAGAATTCCAGCCCTCTTCTCCGCATATCTGCATATGATTTATGACGACTTTGGGCTGTTTTTAGCCGTTGTTGTATCACCTTAACTTTTTCCATGGCTTGTTGGACTAAATCTGGCCCGAGCAAGGTGGTTTCACCCACTTCGAACCAACCAATTGGTGACCTACATTTCCTCCCATACAAAGCTTCGTAAGGCGCCATCTTGATGCTCGAATGGTAGCTGTTATTATAGGCAAATTCAATAAGGGGCAAGTGTTCTACCCAGCTACCTTTAAAATCTAATGCACAGGTTCGCAACATATCCTCAAGTGTTTGAATAGTACGCTCTGCCTGGCCGTCTGTTTGGGGATGGAAGGCTGTACTCAAATTCACTTGCGTCCCTAAACTCCTTTGAAAGGACTTCCAAAATTTTGCCGTGAATTGAGCTCCTCGATCAGATATAATAGAGAGTGGGACCCCATGTAGCCTAACTATCTCTTTGAGGTATAATTTGGCATATTCTTCAGCTGTATAATCACTTCTAACTGGCAGGAAGTGCGCTGACTTCGTGAGTCTATCAACTATCACCCATATGGAGTCAAACTTATTAACTGAACGAGGCAAACCAGTTACAAAATCCATATTAGTCATATCCCACTTCCAAGTTGGAATCTCTATACATTGCATGTAACCACCTGGCTTTTGGTGCTCTACTTTGACTTGTTGACAAGTAGGACATTGAGCCACAAACTCTGCAAGGTCCTTTTTCATGCCTCCCCACCAAAACACTCCCTTTAGGTCATGATACATCTTAGTAGATCCTGGGTGGATGGAATATCTTGAATGATGGGCTTCTTCCATTATTCTCTTTCTGAGTCTGTTAACATCAGGAACACACAATCTATTTTGGCAATAAAGTACTCCATCTTGTGTAAGCCTAAACTCCTTCATTATACCTTGACTTACTTTCTCCTTAAGGCATTGTAGAATAGGATCATAATACTGTTTTTCTTTCACTTCCCTTATCAATGAAGAATCGGCAGCATTATGTACAATAATGTCCTTTCTTGGAGTTTCGAGTAGACGAACACCCAGATTGGCTAGTTGACGCAGATCCTTAGCCATGCCTTGCTTTACCCCTTCCTGATCACTGGTACCCATGAGTGTCTTACGACTTAGAGCATCAGCCACCACATTTGCTTTCCCTGGATGGTATAATATATCAATATCATAATCCTTTATTAACTCTAGCCACCTCCGCTGCCTCAAATTTAGATCTTTCTGCTTGAAAATATACTGTAAACTCTTATGATCTGTATATATGTCCACGTGCACCCCATACAAATAGTGGCGCCATATCTTTAAAGCAAATACAACCGCTGCTAGCTCAAGATCATATGTTGGGTAGTTTTTCTCGTGTGGTCTCAATTGTCTCGAGGCATAAGCAATCACCTTACCGTGTTGTGTTAGTACACACCCCAAACCAACTCCGTAAGCATCAC
The DNA here is from genome assembly GCA_030864225.1 of Capsicum baccatum var. pendulum. Lineage (NCBI taxonomy): Eukaryota > Viridiplantae > Streptophyta > Magnoliopsida > Solanales > Solanaceae > Capsicum > Capsicum baccatum. Next base: position 575,769 of record CM061559.1, read on the forward strand.
AATACACTGCATATCCCTCTGAGCCTTCTGGAAGCACTAGCACAGGTGCTGAGGTTAGCCTGCTTTTCAACTCTTGGAAGCTCCTTTCACATGCATCATTCCATTGGAATTTGGTTTCCTTGTGAGTTAACTTAGTAAGAGGTGCAGACATAGAAGAAAAACCTTCAACAAACCTTCTGTAATAACCTGCCAATCCAAGGAAGCTTCGAACTTCTGTAGGTGTCGTTGGCCTTGGCCAATCTTTCACAGCCTCTATCTTTTGTGAATCCACCCTTATTCCTTCATCCGATACAATATGGCCCAAAAATGCCACTGATTTTAACCAAAATTCACATTTGGAAAACTTAGCATACAACCGGCGATCACGGAGAACTTGTAGTACTAGTCGTAAATGATTTGCGTGGTCCCTTTCTGACCTTGAATACACTAGAATATCATCTATAAATACTATCACGAACACATCCAGGAAAGGCTTGAATACCCTATTCATCAAATCCATAAAAACTGCTGGTGCATTCGTTAGCCCAAACGACATAACAAGAAATTCAAAGTGACCATATCTGGTTCGGAAAGCTGTCTTAGGTATATCTTTTTCCTGCACTCTCACCTGATGATAACCTGATCTCAAATCGATCTTTGAAAAGTATTTAGCACCCTGTAACTGATCAAACAAGTCATCAATTCTGGGGAGGGGATATTTATTCTTAATTGTCACCCTATTCAGTTGTCGGTAGTCAATACACATCCTCAATGTGCCATCCTTTTTACGCACAAATAAAACTGGTGCACCCCAAGGGGACACACTAGGTCTTATAAAACCCTTTTCTAACAAGTCTTTCTGTTGCTCCTTTAATTCACGTAATTCTGTCGGGGCCATTCTATATGGAGGAATAGAGATAGGCTCGGTGCCTGGTAATAAGTCAATACCAAAATCTATTTCTCGTTCTGGAGGCAAACCAGGGAGTTCCTCAGGAAAGACATCAATAAATTCATTCACTATTGGAACAGACTGGATAGTTGGTGATTCTGCCTCCATGTCTCTCACTCTAACGAGATGACATATATATCCCTTTGATATCATTTTTCTGGCTTTAAAATAAGAGATAAACCTCCCTTTTGGTGCCCCAATATTGCCTTCCCATTCAAGGACTGCTTCATTTGGAAAGTGAAAGTACATCCTCTTGGTTCGGCAGTCAACGGTGGCATAGCAAGAAGCCAACCAATCCATACCCATTATAACATCAAATTCTACCATTTCTAACTCGATAAGATCAGCTAATGTATCTCGGTTGCAGACAGTCACTATGCAGTCACAATAGACTCTTCTAACTATAATTGACTCCCCAGTTGGTGTAGACACCGCAAGTGGTTTATTCAATAATTTAGGTGTTCTACCAAGCTTCCCAGCAACTAATGGAGTAATATATGACAATGTAGAACCAGGGTCAATTAATGCATACACTTTATATGAGAAGATGGACAATGTACCTATAACCACATCGGGTGAAGCTTCCAGGTTCTGTCGAGTCCCTAGAGCATATGTGCGATTTTGGGCCACGCTGGAACTAGCTGCCCCTTTAATACCTCTGCCGCGACCTATGGGAAATTGCTCACCTCTACCTGATGGAGGCACTGATGATGATGATACAACAGCTGATCCAGTAGGTTGTGCCATATCACCCCTGCGTCTTCTTGGGCAATCTTTTATTACATGCCCTGGCATACCACACCAATAACAAACATCCGTTCCCCTGCGACACGCACCTATATGATATCTCCCACATTGTCTGCAAGGCTGCCTAGGAGGCATTTGCTGGCTTCCCGAATATCCTGTTGTCCGTGTACCTTGGCCCTCACTTCTCTGCCCAAATTGATCATTTCTAGACCCTTGAAGTGGTGGTGGAGCACTAGCTGTAGAGTAAGAGGATGATGGCCTGGGTGGCCTATGGGAAAATCGTGGCCTAAACTCACCCTGGGGTGGTGTAAACTGTCCTGTAGATCTGGCCCTCTTGAATTGCCCCCTTTCTATTTCTTGTGCCCTCCTTCTTTGTCTCTGATCCTCCAGTTTCTGTGCAAAAGCTTGCATCCTCGCTATATCCATGTCTTTATTTAAAGAGGCAATGGTACAATCTCTAACCAAATATGAATCCAACCAATCGACATACCGATGGACTCTATCTGCCATAGTAGGAACAACATTAGGAGCGTACCTGGCCAGAGAATTAAATTTAAGACTATATTCCCTCACGCTCATATTCCCCTGATGGAGGTTCAGGAACTGATCTGCACGGGCCTCTCGGATCTCTAATGGCAAGTAATGATCAAGAAAGGCCATTTTGAACTCCTCCCAAGTAGTTGGAGATGTATCTATGCCTTTGGAATGCTTCCAGGCTTCGTACCACAGTATAGCCACACCCTTCAATCTATATATTGCCAACTCAGCAGCTTCCGAACCACTTACATGCATAACATCTAAGGTGCGTTGGATCTGATCAATAAAATCCTGTGGATCTTCATTTGGATCTGTCCCAGTGAATGATGGGGGGTCTAAGTTGAGGAAATCACGTATTCTCGTACTGGCTGCCCTACCTGCACCAACTGCACCTGCAACTGGGCCTTCTTGTCTTTGACCTTGGCCAGCAACTATACAAGTCAACAGTTGAACTGCATTTCTCAAATCCTGCACAGAAGCATCAACAGGTGGTTCTCGGGGGTTTTCACTACTTCCTGGTGCATCAACAGATGGAGGGGTTGGAGATGTCTGTGATAGAGACTCATCTAGAGCCTCACTCTGTCGTCTCGCCCGATTGGGTATACCAACTACCACTTCTACTTCCTTTCCTTTACCTTTACTTCTTCCTTGTCTCTGGCATACTTACTGTACAAAATAATTCAGGGATTAGACATGGTACACTTATAATATTTGGCTCTATGGCACGATCTAAAGAATGAAAAGAAGTGATAACTCCTAAATGCCACGTAGCCTCTTGTTTATAAATGTGGTGCACAACACATCGATAAACATGATTCTACATAGACACGGCTTTGTAGACTCCCTAGGACAAACCGCTCTGATACCACTTCTGTCACGCCCCAAATCCTATTAAGGCGGACTGGCACCCGTTGCCGGTAAGGCTCGGGAGAACCAACCTGTAGCAATACATTACCTATGAACATTATAAGTTACTTTTATACTAAACATGCCCTCAAAAGATAAATGGAACTAGCAAGCCAAAAGATGTTGTATGACTAGGCCGTTGGAGCGACAATGTCTACGATACGATACATGACCATACTATACTTTACATAGTCTACAAAGCCTCTAGACAAGAAACATTATCTTATAAGGGTCGGGACAGGCCCCGCCTCATGATAAGATACTATACAATGCAAAAAGATATGATAAGACTCAAAGCCCCGAAGCAACCTGGAGCTCAGTGACTGCAGTTGATATCCTGTACTCTTACTGGGGAGGTTTATTAGCTTCTGCACCTGCAGCATGGAATGCAGGTCCCCCAACAGGGACGTCAGTACGAAATAATGTACTGAATATGTAAGGCAACATGTACCATATATGAGATAAAAGCTCAAATGAAACCATACACTGTTGTAAGGTAAAAGACCACCTTTATGAATATTGTGGAGTCATGCATCTTATAACAATTATGTTACTTTACTCTTATCACTTGTATAATCTGTGCACATCATGTAATACAAATGACCAGCTGATCAGTGGTAAAACTATATCAGGATCGACCCATGCTAGGCTTTCCTTTCACCCCTGGGATACCCCCTGTAATACTGGGATTGACCCATGCTAGGTGATTCTTTCACCCCTGGGATACCACCCAACAGAAGCAACTGTATACATATATCTTCTTATTACTTTTGATATGAATCTTTGGTGATCGTAACATTTGAGCTATAAGACTATAAGCATGACAAATGACAAGTATGTGACCATGTAACATCATATCACAATGAAAAGAGTGGGTTATACAATTAGTGAAACATGTAGGACATAAACAACGTATGAACTTTATTTTGCTAAAAAGAAGACTCATATGTCATGGTGTCCAATGTATGTATGCAGCAGTGACAAGGCTCGAATCTGGACACACAAATACATGTGTAAGAGTGGAGTGGTTATATCGAAGTTTGTAAAGATCTTTATGTGCCAATAAAGACTTTGGATTCCATGCCAAATAATAAGAGATCGAATAGCCTTACATACCTCGACATATCAACTTGTTTTTACCTCGAAATGACTTCTTTTCTTCCAACTATTTATCTACAATATCATGTTTTAAAGCTAGTATTAGCAGCTAATCAATGCATCTGGACAGCCCAATCTCACAAAACACAACACTTTGGCGACAAACGTATAACCATCGACTCAATGGTGTTATTCCGACTTTCTCAATTCTAACTGTCTTCAACCAGTACACATTATCATATACATGATGTACACATCCTATATCAGCTCTACAACATGCTGGCAACAGTCCATAACTACAACACAGAACCATTTTACAAAACGCTCAACTAAGAAGCACAACATCTCGTCGTCTCCCTACATTTCGTCGTTAACAATTCATACTTCTCCCAACTTTGAACCAGATGCTCCCAACATATATATACATCAAATAAACCTTAACACAGTCACAAAATAGCTCAAAACACAGGGGGGGAAACGTGAAACATCAGCCCCCTCATCAAAACAGTCCAATACCATTTTGGGAGCACATAAGATCATATAAGGATACTTGTTTCCAAAGAACTAGCAAAACAGTCCAGCAACCTTGGCAACCATATACACACTATAACATATTAATAACCTCAACTTTATATCATATCAAAGTCAAAAATCAGGGTAAGAATCGTTCCAAAGCCAAGAAAATCAAACAACAACTTTCAGGACACAAGCTGTCCAGAAATTCCTGCACAGTACACCAGCCAACTTATCTTGTTTTCCATAGAAAATTCATATCAAGTATATGGTTATTTTTACATACCTTAACTCCCAAGGTGTAAGTCTAATTCAAGAACTCAAAAAGTAGCCTTTGGTTGCCTTCCAAGGTGAAGAAATGCCAAGAGAAACTTAGAGAGAAAAGCTGAAATTTTTTTGGTCTCCTACTAGTTAACCTAAGGAGCTCGGTTTTGGTCCCTTTTTAAAGGGGCCTTAGACCGACTTTCTCCTAATATTTGCAACTGATTAACTCAAGTTGTACAATGACCAATTTTCCCCTTTCACTTGGGCCTTTTGGATCTCTAAATCAATGGGCTTTAGTGGCCCATTTTCCTTAATCTTTCTTGCACTTTGTTTGGGCCCAATTTTGTTAGTAGTGAATGAATGTAGTTGGGCCTATTATATAAAAATCTTGGGCTGAACATCTTGGCCCAATATAATGCTAAACCATTGGCTTTAATAGCCTCCCTAACTTGGGCTTCGTTTGTCGCAAGACTTGGAAAGTTTCGGCGTTAAGCCTTGTCTTCGTTCCCCTTTCTTTTTACTAACGTCTACACTTCAAGTGAGTTCACTTATGAATGAATTATTCTCCCTCATGTATATATATATATTTTTTTTAAGCCAACCACACAGGTGACTCACCTGCTAGCTTCCTAAGTTCCATAAGCACGTCAATGATTTTCTCCGTTTAAGGCCACAGTCTCTAAATAGACTTCCATATAGTGCCCCAATCTAACACTTGAACACTTGAAAAAAAAAGTTTTGGTAGTAATTAAATCAAGTCGTATGTCATTTTATGTGAACATTACTAGTACATGCAAAATGTGGGGTGTTACAGAATCTACGATAGAACCCAGCATGGCCAAGAAAACTACGAACTCCCTTCACCGAAATTGAAGGCGGTAGCTTCTCAATAACCTCAATTTTTGCTTGATCAACCTGTATTCCTCTTTCGGAGATCTTGTGCCCAAGAACGATTCCTTCTTTTACCATGAAGTGGCACTTCTCCCAATTCAGCACAAGGTTGAACTCTACACATCTTTGCAATGCCATGCTCAAGTTTGCCAAACATGCTTCAAAAGACTCACCAATAAATGAAAAGTCGTCCATAAATACCTCCAAAGTGTCTTCAACCATATCAGAGAAAATAGACATCATACAACGTTGAAAGGTGGCTGGTGCGTTACATAACCCGAATGGCATACGTTTGAAGGCAAACATACCATATGGGCATGTAAACGTTGTCTTCTCTTAGTCTTCGGGAGCAATACAAATCTGATTATAACCTGAATAACCATCCAAGAAGCAAAACCATCCTTTCCCCGCAAATCGATCTAGCATTTGGTCCATAAATGGCATGGGGAAGTGATCCTTGAGTGTCCAAAAATTCAGCTTGCGGTAGTCCATGCATACTCTCCATCCAGTAATGCGCCTGAGTGGAATAAGCTCATTCTTCGCATTTGCGACCACCGTCATACCTACTTTCTTGGGAACACATTGTACAGGACTTACCCATGTGCTATCAGAGATAGGATATACAACTCCTGCGTCTAACCACTTGATAATCTCCTTCTTCACCACTTATTGCATAGGTGGGTTTAAACGCCTTTGATGTTCAATGGTGGGTGTGCACTTTTCTTGAAGCTGAATTTTATGTGTGCAAATACCAGGTGGAATACCAATAATATCCGCAATGGTCCATCCAATGGCTCTAATATGCTTGCGTAAGATTGCAATAAGAGCTGCAACTTATTGCTCACCCAAATCGGCTGCCACTATGACTTGGCAGCTCCTTCAATTCTAACGTGGGTGGTTCTTTAATAGATGGCTTAGATGGTGGTATGGGTCAATTGTTGAGATCAAGATCCAGCTTCTTGGGAGTATAGCGATAGGTCCCTAATCCCGATAGAGCACAAATAGCTTCTTCAGAAATTTCAGCATCCTCAATCTCTCCTTTCATGAGCAAAACCTCCAAAGGATCATCAAGAATTTGCTCTTATTCAAGTCGTTCTTTCTCATCATCAAGGACAACATCAGCCACAGAAAATACACTCAGATCTTTGGGTTGCTTCATTAATTTGCAAACATCAAAACGAACCACTTCGTCATTTATTCGGAATGAAAGCTCATTAGCTCTCAAATCAATGAGCACACTTCCTGTAGCAAGGAAAGGGCGCCCCAAGATTATGGGAACCTCAGAATCTACTTCACAATCCAAGATGACAAAGTCTGCTGGGAATATAAATGAAGAAACCTTTACCAAGACATCGCATAAAATACCAACAGGTCATTTTACCGACCTATCTGCCATGACAAGCCTCATATTGGTTGGTGTAGGATCTCCTAACCCCAACTTCTTGTAGATCGATAATGGCATCAAGTTGATTCTGGCTCCTAAGTTACATAATGCTTTGGCAAAGTTCAAAGATCCGACGGTGCAAGGAATAGTGAAAGCTCCGGGGTCGGCCTTCTTCTGAACTATCGATCGGGTAGCAATTGCGCTACAATGATGCACATCATCCTTCAGCTCATAACTTTCTGCCCTCTTCTTAGTCAAAAGATCTTTCATAAACTTCGCATACCCAGGCATTTGTTCAAGTGCCTCCACTAATGGAACATTGATGGTCAACTACTTCAACATAGTCATAAATTTGCTGAACTTAGTGTCATCCGCCACCTTCTTCAATCTTTGGGGAAAAGGTGGTGGTGGGTATGGAAGTGTTCTCTCCGTGGCTTTCTTCTCCTCTTGCTTCTGGTTTTCTATTTTTTTAGGCTGCACGTCACTAGGTGTAACTTCCTTGATGTTGGAAGTAGTTGCTGCGGCATCATCTCCTTTTGCAACGTCACTAGGTGTAACGTCCATGTCCACAATTTCTTCAACCACTTGCTTGCCTTTTGCTGAATTTTCCAACACCTTACCACTTCTGGTAGTGATGGCCATGCATGACCCATCATTCCTTGGGTTTTGCACAGTATCGCTCGGTAAGGTGCCAGCCTTTCTTTGATTGAATGCTGCTGAAAGTTGGCTCAATTGCTGCTTTATTTTCTTGATAGAAGTGGAATGAGAATCAACTAATTGCTTCATGGAGGACAAATCATTAATCACCTCCGTAACTCCCGCGCTCGTTGCTTCCACTCCTTTCAATAACTTAGCCATCATGTCTTCCATACTTCCAAAATTAGATGTGGTGGTATCACGTCTACCAGGGGGAACGTACAAACCACTCTTTTCATTGTTTTTCTTCCAACTACCTTGGCCTCCTCTTCAGAATCAGATTCGTCTCTTCCTTTTAGCGTCACAGCTTTCACTTTTTCGGTCTTCCCTGATAATAAATGCTTTGTCAGAAGATCCATTTGTGTTTTCATGTGCTCCATGTCTTGATCACGTTCTTCTTCTCTTCTTCTTTGGTCTGCAGTCATGCCAATAGATAAAGTGGGGCTTGATACCTCAGAATCCCTGGTATGCCAAGCTCTACTTTGTTTCATCATGCGATCTAGCATATTGCTTGCTTGACCAAAGGTGAGGTCCATGAAAGAACCTCCAGCTGCATTATCCACCACTGATTTAGTTATTGAATTCAAGGCTCTATACAAGATCTCCATTAGGTGAACATTAGTCATGTGATGGTTTGGGCATCTCGCTAGCTTTGTCTTGAACCTCTCCCATGTTTCATGAAGAGCTTCAGTGGGAAGCTGGCGGAAGTTGCTGATTTCATCTCTCAATTGTGCTCTTTTGGATGGCGGAAAGAATCTTTCTAGGAAAGCGTCTCTCAATTGCCTCCAATTTGTAATTGAATCAGGAGTCAGCCCATTCAACCATAGTGTTGCCTCCCCAGACAGAGACAATGGAAATAGACGTAATCGAATAGCATTCTGACCAACACCAGGATTGTCAAAAGAATTGCATGTAGAAATAAAGTTGATGAGACGCATATTCGTATCATCGCCTGCTAGTCCACCAAATAATCCCTTGAGTTGCAATAACTGAATCATGGTGCTTGTGATGTTGAACTTGGCTCCGGGCGCTAATGGTGGTGGAATTATAGCTCCAGTGGCTCCGGCACCATCAAGATCATCATCATCATCGTCTAAAGCTGGCTGCAAAGGTTGGCGGTCATACCTATACCGAGCTTGTCGACCTCTTCTATTGGCAGGTGTTGTAGTTTCAGCAACATGCCTTGGGTTTATCAACTCATCATCACCTAAATCTTCATCGTCAGGATTTGTTGCTCGCCCAGGATTATCAATGTTTTGTTGTTGGACTGGAGCAGCGGCAAGAGCGGCTAATCTTGCTTGCTCGCATTGAGCAGCCATCCTGTCGATTTCAGCTTGTGCTTCCATTCTTCTAATTCGTTTCGGTTCAGGATTGATTGGTAATAACGGTTGACCAGAACTTCTAGTATGGGGCATGCACTAAAGTAAAAACCTGCAATAAACAAAAACAAAAACTAAACGTAAAAGTACGAGAATCTTTGACCAAAGGGTCTAGTAATTATCACGAACTTGATTGACACTCGTATTCCCCGGCAACGGCGCCAATTTTTGATAACGCTCAATCTACAGCTCTCGTAGGAGTGTAAAGCGGTCGTTAGCAAATATAGAACCCAACCTGGGTTGGGTATCGATCCCACAGGGAATAGCTTGGCCAACAAGTAAGTAAAATTACTAAACTTTTGGTGCAAGTCTCATAAAAAGGGGGGATTCTAGTCTTGCAAGTAATGTAAACAAAGGCTGAAAATAATAAAGTAAAAAGAGAGAGATTGTTACGTTGGTTGTAAACAATGAGAATTGAAGCGTTGGGGTTATGTCCACCTTCTGAGGTATACGTCTCTTTTGGCTATGAGTGTGTAGAATTCTGACATGCAATTGCTTATAGAGAATTGTAGTCGATGGTAAATCCAAGCATCTCTCGACCTAAATAAGGACTATTTCACTTTAAATCTCTCGAGCTTAAAGCGTGTCTAACGGTACGAATTCTCCAAGAGGTTAGTCCAGTTACGGCACTAGCTTTTTAATAGGAAAGGGTGTCCTACTACCTTGACATTATCTCTTTTCTAGACAAATAACCTTTCTCTCGAACAAGTTAAATGTTAGACTGGCGTATTCTTGCGTTTGCAACCGCAAAGAATGTAGATTAAGATGAAGAGAATAATGATATAAGCAATATACGTGTCATGAACTCACAAACTCACAGCAATAGATAGTATCTCATTCGGCTTCCATAACCCCAACAGAGAGGCTTAGTTACCCATGAATGCGAAGGAGATCACGATTGACATTGTTGTTATTATACCACAAGATTGATGATTTTCGTGTAGCACAAGTGGTAGGCGTGAGGCGTAAATTCCTTAGCAAGGTAACGTTTCTCTTGTTGCGGAAACTAAGAATAGAAGAGTAGAATAAAATAATATTAATGGAAAGATTAGAAGAGTTGTAGAATTGTTGTGGTGGAAGAAGAGAGGGATGGAAGAATGTATTGTGGTGAGGTATGATTCTCTCCACTAAGGGAGGAATGTTTCTCTCCACTAAGGGAGGAATTGAATAAAAATCTCTAGCATGATAGGGTATTTATAATACTCCTATCCTACTCCTACTATGCTAATGAAATAAATAACCAAATCCTACTAGGCCTATGGAACACTTAACCCAAATGTACTAGGTTAATGTAACATTATCATAATCCAAATAAACTAATGAAATACATAACCTAATTGTACTAGGTTAATGTATCTTTGTCAAAATCCAGCTTTGTGTCTGTAAGTCCCCAAAGTCTTCAGAATTGCTGTTTTAGCCCGGGACAGATTTTCCATGCAGCAGTTTTGGTCCTTTAGGCGTCCCACTTCCTTCTCCTTCGTTCGTGAGCTTTCTTTTGTGTCAAGTAAGCCATAAAATGTTGTATTTTGCATCATTTATACCTGAAACTTTTCTAATCATGTTCGTTAGCTCATTTATAGGAAAAAGGACTAAAAGTGCATGAAATATATAATTTGTTCTCAAAACTAGGCTAAAATATGGGCAAAATATATTGATATAGCCGTGTAAATTCGCCTATCATCAGAGGGCGTGGAGGTTGCTGCAAAACCTTGGGCGCGAGCATGGGCGGAGCGTACGTCGGTGCAGATCTTGGTGGTAGTAGCAAATATTCAAATGAGAACTTTGAAGGCCGAAGAGGGGTAAGGTTCCATGTGAACGGCACTTGCACATGGGTTAGTCGATCCTAAGGGTCGGGGAAACCCCGACAGATAGCGCGTTTTGCGCGAGCTCCGAAAGGGAATCGGGTTAAAATTCCTGAACCGGGACGTGGCGGTCGATGGCAATGTTAGGAAGTCCGGAGACGTCGGCGGGAGCCTCAGGAAGAGTTATCTTTTCTGTTTAACAGCCTGCCCACCATGGAATCGACTCAGCCGGAGGTAGGATCCAGCGGCTGGAAGAGCACCGCACGTCAGATGGTGTCCGGTGCTCTCTCGGCGGCCCTTGAAAATCCGGAGGACCAAATGCCGTCCACACCCGGTCGTACTCATAACCGCATCAGGTCTCCAAGGTGAACAACCTCTGGTTGATGGAACAATGTGGGCAAGGGAAGTCGGCAAAATGGATCCGTAAGTTTGGGAAAAGGATTGGCTCTGAGGGCTGGGCACGGGGGTCCCAGTCCCGAACCCGTCGGCTATCGATGGACTGCTCCAGCTACTCCCGCGGCGAGAGCGGGTCGCCGCGTACCGTCCGGGGGACGGACTGGGAACGGTTCCTTCGGGGGCCTTCCCCGCGCGTCGAACAGCCAACTCAGAACTGGTACGGACAAGCGGAGTCCGACTGTTTAATTAAAACAAAGAATTGCGATGGTCCCAATGGATGCTCAAGCAATGTGATTTCTGCCCAGTGCTCTGATTGTCAAAGTGAAGAAATTCAACCAAGCGCGGGTAAACGGCGGGAGTAACTATGACTCTCCTAAGGTAGACAAATGCCTCGTCATCTTATTAGTGACGCGCATGAATGGATTAACGAGATTTCTACTGTCCCTGTCTACTATCCAGCGAAACCACAGCCAAGGGAACGGGCTTGGCAGAAACAGCGGGGAAACAAGACCCTGTTGAGCTTGACTCTAGTCCGACTTTGTGAAATGACTTGAGAGGTGACAAAAGGCGAAAGTGAAATACCACTACTTTTAACGTTATTTTACTTATTCCGTCAATCAGAAGCGGGGCACTGCCCCTATTTTTGGACCCAAGGCTCGCTCTGTGGGCCGATTCGGGCGGAAGACATTGTCAGGTGGGGAGTTTCGCTGGGGCGGCACATCTGTTAAAAGATAACACAGGGGTCCTAAGATGAGCTTAACGAGAACAGAAATCTCGTGTAGAACAAAAGGGTAAAAGCTCTTTTGATTCTGATTTCCCGTACGAATACAAACCGTGAAAGCGTGGCCTAACGATCCTTTAGACCTTCGGAATTCGAAGCTAGAGGTGTCAGAAAAGTTATCACAGGGATAACTGGCTTGTGGAAGCCGACGTTGATTTTTGATCCTTCGATGTTGGCTCTTCCTATTATTGTGAAGCAGAATTCACCAAGTGTTGGATTGTTCACCCACCAATAGGGAACGCGAGCTGGGTTTAGACCGTCATGAGACAGGTTAGTTTTACCCTACTGATGACAGTGTCGCAATAGTAATTCAACCCAGTACGAGAGGAACCATTGATTCACACAATTGGTCATCGCGCTTGGTTGAAAAGCCAGTGGCGCGAAGCTACCATATGCTGGATTATGACTGAACGCCTCTAAGTCAGAATCCAGGCTAGAAGCGATGCATGCGCCCGTCGTCCACTTGCCGACCCGCAGTAGGGGCCTCGGCCCCCAAGGGCACGTGTCGTTTGCTAAGCCGCCGCGGCGGAAGGGTCGCGACGGCCGCCTTGAAGTACAATTTCCATCAAGCAGCGGGCAGAATCCTTTGCAGACAACTTAAATACGCGACGACGTATTGCAAGTGGCAGAGTGGCCTTGCTGCCACGATCTACTGAGATTCAGCTCTTTGTCGCTCCGGTTCGTCCCTCCCCATCCAATCCAACCACCTTGCCGCCCGTCTCCAAAGGAGGTTCGTGCATTTGTCCTTGAAAAATCCCACCAAGTGCTGCGAGCTCACCTCACCCGAGTTAGCCAAGCGTTGCGTGCATTCCATTCCAAACAGTTAAGCATACGATATCAAGTGGCCTTTCACGAAAAACAATGGCATCACAACTGGAGGATTTCCGTGATTCGGAGTGCGGCATAAGTGCTCAGCGAAGCGCCGAGAACAACGTCAGTGCATGGAGGCATGCCGCAATTAGAGGTTTTTGTGACCGTCGAGTGCAATGCTGGAGACGCCTCCAATGAAGAACGCCGACGGACGTATAGTGGCCTGCCATGGTGGTGTCCTTGTCAAGTTGGATATCCGTGCACCGTGTCACCAAGGCCGCTTGGCACCGTGGAGCCATGGCACCAAGACACCGTGGCGCCATGGAACCAAGGCACCAAGGCACCATGGCTCCGTGGCGCCATGGCACCAAGGCACCGTGGCGCCATGGCACCAAGGCACCATGGCTCCGTGGATCCATGGCACCAAGGCACCAAGGCACCGTGGCGCCATGGCACCAAGGAACCAAGGCACCGTGGCGCCATGGCACCGTGGCACCATGGCACCGTCACACCATGGTACCATGGCACCAAGGCACCAAGGCACCATGGCGCCATGGCACCAAGGCACCAAGGCACCATGGCGCCATGGCACCTAGGCACCTTGGCGCCA
>CM061559.1:597010-604510 GCA_030864225.1 Capsicum baccatum var. pendulum
CAAGGCACCATGGCACCGTGGCACCAAGGCGGCCTGGCACCTTGGCACCAAGGCACCGTGGCACCAAGGTTGCGTGGCACCATGGCACACAGGCACCATGGCACCGTGGCACCATGGCACCCAGGCACCATGGCACCGCGGCACCATGGCACCAACGCATTGCGGCACCAAGGCACTGTGACACCATGGCACCATGGCACCGTGGCACCGCGGCACCAGGGCACTAAGGCACCATGGAGCCATGGCACCGTGACACCAAGGCACCGTGGCACCATGGCACCAAGGCACCGTGGCCCCGTGGCAGCATAGCACCATGGCACCAAGGCACCGTGGCACAATGGCGCCGTGGCACCAAGGCACCGTGGCACCATGGCACCGTGGCACCGAGGCACCGTGGCAGCATAGCGCCATGACACCAAGGCAGCATGGCGCCATGCCACCTAGGCGTCGTGGCACCAAGACATCGTGGCACCATGGCACCCAGGCTCCGTGGCGCCGTGGCACCGTGGCACCGAGGCACCATGGCACCATGGCACCAAGGCACCATGGCACCAAGGCACAACGCACCGTGGCAAAATCGATAGAGCGTAAACCTACGTTCGATCATCCTAATATTTTCCTGACGTTCCTCGATCCTCGTCACGGTTGCACACTCATTTCTGTACATATCCGCTCTAATTTTGTATTTTAAATATATTTCAACGTTACCTCATATGTCGTGGAGGTTTTCGTAATGTTCCGTCGCCTTTTTTTCAAATTTTTATTTAATATCCTTAAATTTAAATATTTTATATCATTACATCATTCGTACAAATACGCACTCAATTGTTGGTTTAAGGCTACTTCATTCTAACATGCATATTTTGGGGTTGTTACTTATTTTTATATTTTTTTTAAATTTTTATTCAATATCCTTATATTTAAATATTTTATATCGTTACGTTATACGTACAAATATGCACTCGATTGTTGGTTTAAGGTTAGTTCATGCACTAAGAATATTTTCCTAATTTTTTCATATTTTTATAAATAGTTATTCTATTTTTGATTTATTTTTACATATTTTTTCAATTTTAATAAATGATATTTGTAAAAACAAAAATTTTCTCAACGAAAATTATCATTTACAAATTACGCGACCTTTTTGTGAGAGCACAGGCTCCGTCTCACATCAAAACGTGCAATTCGGGTCCGAATATGTCTGGTATGATTCTCTGGCAAAATCATGTCTACTCCTGTCACTTGGGTTTTTTTTTAAGCATATATAAGGGGAGTAGAGGTGTTGAAGGCACTTCAAGGCGACTGTCGGTAGTTGGCATAGGCGCTCCGTGGACATGTCCGCGTGTAGCGTGGGTGCATGGCTAGTCCGTGCGAGGCGTTCGTGCCCGTGTAGCAACGTCGGTTGCGCTTCATTGTACGCTCGTGTCGGTTATCGGTGGCGTCGTCCACGACGGGGCTGCTGGCGCTATACTTCAGATGAGGCGGTGCCTTCGTGCGAGCGACGAGTACTGGATGCTGCTCTCGGGGCAAGCTCCAGGCGCTGCACGCATGCGGCCGAGCCCAATCCGCGGCGAGTGCCGACGGCCGGCGTGGGCGGTGCCCGTGCATGAGCCTCGGCGTGCCTTCATCTCCTCTGCTCCCCCCAAGGGCGGTCTATCATGTCAAGCGGGACTTGCTTCAGCCTTGCAACATCCGCATTGGCAGCAGCGCACAGCATCTATTGCTGGGCGTTGGGGCCGGTGCTGGGCATGCATCGACGGAGCATTTTGACGCACGGGGCCTGAGTTGTGTTCGGCACGTGCGGTTAGGTTGGATCCCTGCTCTAGCAGCGACGTCCTGACCCGCCTGCCATCTCAGTTGCGGGGCAAGCGCAATGTAGGCTTGCTCGAAGTCGGATTCCTGTGCTGCATGCATTATCAAGTTTTATCGATCGCCTTTCGCCCCTCGCATTTCATGTGTGGGGCGAATCGATAGGCCGCCCTTGCGTCCCACGCCTCCCTCGCTTCGTCGTGTGATGTCGTGGTCCGTAAGCGGCGGTCGGGATACTCGGATGCGGTAGACGCAGTGGGCATGGGGCCTTCATCGACTCCAATCTGCCCCGTACGACGCTCCTTGCAAATGACGGTTGCGCTAGCCTTAAATCCCTGCACCATGGCACCAAGGCACCAGGGCAGCTTGGCACCGTGGCGCTATGGCACCAGGGCACCATGGCACCAAGGCACCGTGGAGCCATGCCACCGGAGCACCAAAGCGGCGTGGCACCATGGCACCAAGGCGGCGTGGCACCATGGCACCAGGGCACCAACGCACCAGGGCACCAGGGCACCATGACAGCAAGGCACCAAGGCACCGTGGCGCCATGGCACCGTGGCACCAAGGCGGCGTGGCACCATGGAACCAAGGCACCGTGGCACCAAGTCGGCATGCAACCATAGCACCAGGGCACCAAGGCACCATGGCACCAAGGCACCATAACACCGTGGCACCAAGGCGGCCTGGCACCTTGGCACCAAGGCACCGTGGCACCAAGGTTGCGTGGCACCATGGCACACAGGCACCATGGCACCGTGGCACCATGGCACCCAGGCACCATGGCACCGCGGCACCATGGCACCAACGCATCTCGACACCAAGGCACTGTGACACCATGGCACCATAGCACCGTGGCACCGCGGCACCAGGGCACTAAGGCACCATGGAACCATGGCACCGTGACACCAAGGCACCGTGGCACCATGGCACCAAGGCACCGTGGCCCCGTGGCAGCATAGCACCATGGCACCAAGGCACCGTGGCACAATGGCGTCGTGGCACCAAGGCACCGTGGCACCATGGCACCGTGGCACCGAGGCACCATGGCAGCATGGCGCCATGACACCAAGGCAGCATGGCGCCATGACACCAAGGCGTCGTGGCACCAAGGCATCGTGGCACCATGGCACCCAGGCACCGTGGCGCCGTGGCACCGTGGCACCGAGGCACCATGGCACCATGGCACCAAGGCACCATGGCACAACGCAGCGTGGCAAAATCAATAGAGCGTAAACCTACGTTCGATCATCCTAATATTTTCCTGACATTCCTCGATCCTCGTCACCGTTGCACACTCATTTCTCTACATATCCGCTCTAATTTTGTATTTTAAATATATTTCAACGTTACCTCATATGTCGTGGAGGTTTTCGTAATGTTCCGTCGCCTTTTTTTCAAATTTTTATTTAATATCCTTAAATTTAAATATTTTATATCATTACGTCATTCGTACAAATACGCACTCAATTGTTGGTTTAAGGCTACTTCATTCTAACATGCATATTTTGGGGTTGTTACTTATTTTTATATTTTTTTTAAATTTTTATTTAATATCCTTAAATTTAATTATTTTATATCGTTACGTTATACGTACAAATATGCACTCGATTGTTGGTTTAAGGTTAGTTCATGCACTAAGAATATTTTCCTAATTTTTTCATATTTTTATAAATATTTTTTCTATTATTGATTTATTTTTACATATTTTTTCAATTTTAATAAATGATATTTGTAAAAAAAAAAAAATTCTCAACGAAAATTATCATTTACAAATTACGCGACCTTTTTGTGAGTGCACAGGCTCCGTCTCACATCAAAACGTGCAATTCGGGTACGCATATGTCTGGTATGATTCTCTGGCAAAATCATGTCTACTCCTGTCACTTGGGTTTTTTTTTTAAGCATATATAAGGGGGGTAGAGGTGTTGAAGGCACTTCAAGGCGACTGTCGGTAGTTGGCATAGGCGCTCCGTGGACATGTCGGCGTGCAGCGTGGGCGCATGGCTAGTCCGTGCGAGGCGTCCGTGCCCGTGTAGCAACGTCGGCCGTGCTTCATTGTACGCTCGTGTCGGTTATCGGTGGCGTCGTCCACGACGGGGCTGCTGGCGCTTGACTTCGGAAGAGGCGGTGCCTTCGTGCGAGCGGCGAGTACTGGATGCTGCTCTTGGGGCAAGCTCGAGACGCTGCACGCATGCGGCCGAGCGCAATCCGCGGCGAGCGCCGGCGGCCGGCGTGGGCGGCGCCCGTGCATGAGCCTCGGCGTTCCTTCATCTCCTCTTCTCCCCCCAAGGGCGGTCTATCGTGTCAAGCGGGACTTGCTTCAGCCTTGCAACATCAGCATTGGCAGCAGCGCACGGCATCTATTGCTGGGCGTTGGGGCTGGTGCTGGGCGTGCATCGACGGAGCATTTGGACGCACGACGCGTGAGTTGTGTTCGGTACGTGCGGTTAGGTTGGATCCCTGCTCGAGCAGCGATGTCCTGACCCGCCTGCCATCTCAGTTGCGGGGCAAGCGCAATGTAGGCTTGCTCGAAGTCGGTTTCCTGTGCTGCATGCATTATCAAGTTTTATCGATTGCCTTTCCCCCTTGCATTTCGTGCGCGGGGCGAATCGATAGGCCGCCCTTGCGTCCCACGCCTCCCTCGCTTCGTTATGCGATGTCGTGGTCCATGAGCGGCGGTCGGGATACTCGGATGCGGTAGACACAGTAGGCATGGGGCCTTCATCGACTCCTATCTACCCCGTACGACGCTCCTTGCAAATAACGGTCGCGCTCGCCTTGAATCCCTGCACCATGGCACCAAGGCACCAGGGCAGCTTGGCACCGTGGCGCCATGGCACCAGGACACCATGGCACCAAGTCATCGTAGCGCCATGCCACCGTAGCACCAAGGCGGCGTGGCACCATGGCACCAAGGCGGCGTGGCACCATGGCACCAGGGCACCAAGGCACCAGGGCACCAGGGTACCATGACAGCAATGCACCAAGGCACCGTGGCACCATGGCACCGTGGCACCAAGGCGGCGTGGCACCATGGCACCAAGGCACCGTGGCACAAAGTCGGCGTGCAACCATGGCACCAGGGCACCAAGGCACCATGGCACCGTGGCACCAAGGCGGCCTGGCACTTTGGCACCAAGGCACCGTGGCACCATGGCACACAGGCACTATGGCACCGTGGCACCATGGCACCCAGGCACCATGGCACCGCGGCACCATGGCACCAATGCATCGCGGCACCAAGGCACCCGGCACCAAGGCACCGTGACACCATGGCACCATGGCACCGTGGCACCGTGGCACCGTGGCACCGTGGCACCGTGGCACCGCGGCACCAGGGCACTATGGCACCATGGAACCATGGCACCGTGGCACCAAGGCACCGTGGCACCATGGCACCAAGGCATCGTGGCCCCGTGGCAGCATAGCACCAAGGCACCGTGGCACAATGGCGCCGTGGCACCAAGGCACCGTGGCACAATGGCACCGTGGCACCGAGGCACCGTGGCAGCATGGCCCCATGACACCAAGGCAGCATGGCTCCATACCACCAAGGTGTCGTGGCGCCGTGGCACCAAGGCATCGTGGCACCATGGCACCATGGCACCCAGGCACCGTGGCGTTGTGGCACCGTGGCACCAAGGCACCATGGCACCGTGGCACCAAGGCACCATGGCACCATGGCACCAAGGTACCATGGCACCAAGGCACAACGCACCGTGGCAAAATCAAAAGAGCGTAAACCTAAGTTCGATCATCCTAATATTTTCCTGACGTTCCTCGATCCTCGTCACCGTTGCACACTTATTTCTCTACATATCCGCACTAATTTTGTATTTTAAATATATGTCAATTCTACCTCATATGTCGTGGCGGTTTTCGTAATGTCCCGTCGCCTTTTTTTCAAATTTTTATTTAATATCCTTAAATTTAAATATTTTATATCGTTACGTCATTCGTACAAATACGCACTCAATTGTTGGTCTAAGGCTACTTTATTCTAATATGCATATTTTGGGGTTGTTACTTATTTTTATATTTTTCTAAAAGTTTTATTTAATTTCGTTAAATTTAAATATTTTATATCGTTACGTTATGCGTACAAATATGCACTCGATTGTTGGTTTAAGGTTAGATCATGCGCTAAGAATATTTTCCTAATTTTTTCATATTTTTAAAAATATTTTTTCTATTTTTGATTATTTTTACATATTTTTTCAATTTTAATAAATGATATTTGTAAAAAAAAATATTTTTTCAACGAAAATTATCATTTACAAATTACGCGACCTTTTTTTGAGTGCACAGGCTCTGTCTCACATCAAAACGTGCAGTTCAGTTCCGCATATGTCTGGTATGATTCTCTGGCAAAATCATGTCTACTCCTGTCACTTGGGTTTTTTTTAAAGCATATATAAGGGGGGTAGAGGTGTTGAAGGCACTTCAAGGCGACTGTCGGTAGTTGGCATAGGCGCTCAGTGGCTATATCGACGTGCAGCGTGGGCGCATGGCAGCATGCATGGCTAGTCCGTGCGAGCCATCCGTGCCCGTGTAGCAACGTCGGTCGCGCTTCATTGTACGCTAGTGTCGGTTATCGGTGGTGTCGTCCACGACGGGGCTATGGCACTAAACTTCGGACGAGGCGGTGTCTTTGTGCGAGCGGCGAGTACTGGATACTGCTCTCGGGGCAAGCTCCATGCGCTGCACGCATGCGGCCGAGCCCAATCCGCGGAGAGCGCCGGCGTCGGCGTGGGCGGCGCCCGTGCATGAGCCTCGGCGTGCCTTCATCTCTTCTGCTCCCCCCAAGGGCGGGCTATCATGTCAAGCGGGACTTGCTTTATCCTTGCAACGTCCGCATGGGCAACAGCGCACGGCATCTATTGTTGGGCGTTGGGGCCGGTGCTGGGCATGCATCGACGGAGCATTTGGACGCACGACGCGTAAGTAGAGGTGTTGAAGGCACTTCAAGGCGACTGTCGGTAGTTGGCATAGGCGCTAAGTGGCCATGTCGGCGTGCAGCGTGGGCGTATGGCAGCATGCATGGCTAGTCCGTACGAGCCGTCCGTGCCCGTGTAGCAACGTCGGTCGCGCTTCATTGTACGCTTGTGTCGGTTATCGGTGGCGTCGTCCATGACGGGGCTACTGGAGCTAGACTTCGAACGAGGTGGTGCCTTCGTGCGAGCGGCGAGTACTGGATGATGCTCTCGGGGCAAGCTTCAGGCGCTGCACGCATGCGGCCGAGCCCAATCCACGGCGAGCGTCGGCGGCCGGCGTGGGCGGCGGCCGTGCATGAGCCTCGGTGTGCCTTCATCTCCTCTGCTCCCCCCAAGTGCAGGCTATCGTGTTAAGCGGGACTTGCTTCAGCCTTGCAACGTCCGCATGGGCAGCAGCGCACGGCATCTATTGCTGGGCGTTGGGGCCGGTGTTGGGCGTGCATCGACAGAGCATTTGGACGCACGGCGCGTGAGTTGTGTTCGGCATGTGCTGTTAGGTTGCATCCCTGCTCGAGCAGCGACGTCCTGACCCGCCTGCCATCTCAGTCGCGGGGCAAGCGCAATATAGGCTTGCTCCAAGTCGGTTTCCTGTGCTGCATGCATTATCAAGTTTTATCGATCGCCTTTCGCCTCTCGTATTTCATGCGCGGGGCGAATCGAAAGGCCGCCCTCGCATCCCACGCCTCCCTCGCTT
>CM061559.1:609510-617835 GCA_030864225.1 Capsicum baccatum var. pendulum
CACGATCCAATGAGATTCAGCCCTTTGTCGTTCCGGTTCGCCCCTCCCCATCCAATCCAGCCATCTTGCTGCCCGTCTCCAAAGGAGGTTTGTGCATCCGTCCTTGAAAAATCCCACCAAGTGTTGCGCTCTCACCTCACCCGAGTTAGCCTCTTGTTTTTCAAGCGACGCGTGCGCTCCATTCCAAACAGTTAAGCATACGATATCGAGTGGCCTTTCGCGAAAAACAACGATATCATCCTAATATTTTCCGGACGTTCCTCGATCCTCATCACCGTTGCACACTCATTTCTCTACATATCCGCTCTAATTTTGTATTTTAAATATATTTCAACGTTACCTCATATGTCGTGGCGGTTTCCGTAATGTCCCGTCGCATTTTTTTCAAATTTTTATTTAATATCCTTAAATTTAAATATTTTATATCGTTACGTCATTCGTACAAATACGCACTCAATTGTTGGTTTAAGGCTACTTCATTCTAACATGCATATTTTGGGGTTGTTACTTATTTTTATATTTTTTTTAAATTTTTATTTAATATCCTTAAATTTAAATATTTTATATCGTTACGTTATATGTACAAATATGCACTCGATTGTTGGTTTAAGGTTAGTTCATGCACTAAGAATATTTTCCTAATTTTTTCATATTTTTATAAATATTTTTTCTATTTTTGATTTATTTTTACATATTTTTTCAATTTTAATAAATGATATTTGTAAAAAAAAATATTTTCTCAACGAAAATTATCATTTACAAATTACGCGACCTTTTTGTGAGTGCACAGGCTCCGTCTCACATCAAAACGTGCAATTCGGATCCGCATATGTCTGGTATGATCTCTGGCAAAATCATGTCTACTCCTGTCACTTGGGTTTTTTTTTAAGCATATATAAGGGGGGTAGAGGTGTCGAAGGCACTTCAAGGCGACTGTCGGTAGTTGGCATAGGCGCTCAGTAGACATGTCGGCGTGCAGCGTGGGCGCATGGCAGCATGCATGGCTAGTCCGTGCGAGGCGTCCGTGCCCGTGTAGCAACGTCGGCCGCGCTTCATTGTACGCTCGTGTCGGTTATCAGTGGCGTCGTCCACGACGGGGCTGCTGGCGCTAGACTTTGGACGAGGCGGTGCCTTCGTGCGAGCGGCGAGTACTGGATGCTGCTCTCGGGGCAAGCTCTAAGCACTGCACGCATGCGGCAGAGCCCAATCCGCGGCGAGCGCCGGCGGCCGGCGTGTGCGGCGGCCGGCGTGTGCGGCGCCCGTGGATGAGCCTCGGCGTGCCTTCATCTCCTCTACTCCCCCCAAGGGCGGTCTATCATGTCAAGCGGGACTTGCTTCAGCCTTGCAACATCCGCATTGGCAGATGCGCACGACATCTATTGCTGGGCGTTGGGGCCGGTGCTGGGCGTGCATCGACGGAGCATTTGGACGCACGACGCGTGAGTTGTGTTCGGCACGTGCGGTTAGGTTGGATCCCTGCTCGAGCAGCGACGTCCTGACCCGCCTGCCATCTCATTCGCGGGGCAAGCGCAATGTAGGCTTGCTCGAAGTCGGTTTCCTGTGCTGAATGCATTATCAAGTTTTATCGATCGCCTTTCGCCCCTCGCATTTCGTGCGCGGGGCGAATCGATAGGCCGCCCTTGCGTCCCACGCCTCCCTCGCTTTCTCGTGCGATGTCGTGGTTCCTGAGCGACGGTCGGGATACTCGGATGCGGTAGACGCAGTGGGCATGGGGCCTTCATCGACTCCTATCTGCCCCGTACGACGCTCCTTGCAAATGACGGTCGCGCTCGCCTTGAATCCCTGCACCATGGCACCAAGGCACCAGGGCAGCTTTGCACCGTGGCGCCATGGAACCATGGCACCAAGGCACCGTGGCGCCATGCCACCGTAGACCAAGGCGGCGTGGCACCATGGCACCAAGGCGGCGTGGCACCATGGCACCAAGGCGGCGTGGCACCATGGCACCAGGGCACCATGACAGCAAGGCACCAAGGCACCGTGGCACCAAGGCGGCGTGGCACCATGGCACCAAGGCACCGTGGAACCAAGTCGGTGTGCAACCATGGCACCAGGGCACCAAGGCACCATGGCATCAAGGCACCATGGCACCGTGGCACCAAGGAGGCCTGGCACCTTGGCACCAAGTCACCGTGGCACCAAGGTGGCGTGGCACCAAGGTGGCGTGGCACCATGGCACACACGCACCATGGCACCGTGGCACCATGGCACCCAGGCACCGTGGCACCGCGGCACCATGTCACCAACGCATCGCGGCACCAAGGCACCGTGACACCATGGCACCATGGCACCGTGGCACCGTGGCACCGCGGCACCAGGGCACTAAGGCACCTTGGAACCATGGCACCGTGGCACCAAGGCACCGTGGCACCATGTCACCAAGGCACCGTGGCAGCATGGCTCCATGACACCAAGGCAGCATGGCGTCATGCCACCAAGGCACCGTGCCACCAAGGCATCGTGCCACCATGGAACCCTGGCACCGTGGCGCCGTGGCGCCGTGGCACCGTGGCACCAAGGCACCATGGCACCAAGGCACAATGCACCGTGGCAAAATCAAAAGAGCGTAAACCTACGTTCGATCATCCTAATATTTTCCTGATGTTCCTCGATCCTCGTCACCGTTGCACACTCATTTCTCTACATATCCGCTCTAATTTTGTATTTTAAATATATGTCAATTCTACCTCATATGTCGTGGCGGTTTTCGTAATGTCCCGTCGCCTTTTTTTCAAATTTTTATTTAATATCCTTAAATTTAAATATTTTATATCGTTACGTCATTCGTACAAATACGCACTTAATTGTTGGTTTAAGGCTACTTCATTCTAATATGCATATTTTGGGGTTGTTACTTATTTTTATATTTTTGTAAAATTTTTATTTAATTTTCTTAAATTTAAATATTTTATATCGTTACGTTATGCGTACAAATATGCACTCGATTGTTGGTTTAAGGTTAGTTCATGCGCTAAGAATATTTTCCTAATTTTTTGATATTTTTATAAATATTTTTTCTATTTTTGATTATTTTTACATATTTTTTCAATTTTAATAAATGTTTTGTAAAAAAAAATATTTTTTCAACGAAAATTATCATATACAAATTACGCGACCTTTTTTTGAGTGCACAGGCTTCGTCTCACATCAAAACGTGCAGTTCGGTTCCGCATATGTCTGGTATAATTCTCTGGCAAAATCATGTCTACTCCTGTCACATGGATTTTTTTTTAAGCATATATAAAGGGGGTAGAGGTGTTGAAGGCACTTCAAGGCGACTGTCGGTAGTTCGCATAGGCGCTCAGTGGCCATGTCGACGTGCAGCGTTGGCGCATGGCAGCATGCATGGCTAGTCCATGCGAGCCATCCGTGCCCGTGTAGCAACGTCGGTCGCGCTTCATTGTACGCTAGTGTCGATTATCGGTGGCGTCGTCCACGACGGGGCTGCTGGCGCTAGACTTCGGACGAGGCGTTGCCTTCGTGCGAGCGGCGAGTACTGGATTCTGCTCTCGGGGCAAGCTTCAGGCGCTGCACGCATGCGGCCGAGCCCAATCTGCGGCGAGCGCCGGCGGCCGGCGTGGGCGGCGCCCGTGCATAAGCCTCGGTGTGCCTTCATCTCCTTTGCTCCGCCCAAGGGCGGGC
Organism: Capsicum baccatum var. pendulum; assembly: GCA_030864225.1. NCBI lineage: Eukaryota > Viridiplantae > Streptophyta > Magnoliopsida > Solanales > Solanaceae > Capsicum > Capsicum baccatum. The sequence continues at coordinate 613,174 of CM061559.1, forward strand.
TATCGTGTCAAGCGAGACTTGCTTCATCCTTGCAACGTCCGCATGGGCAGCAGCGCACGGTATCTGTTGTTGGCCCTTGGGGGCGGTGCTGGGCATGCATAGACGGAGCATTTGGACGCACAACGCGTGAGTAGAGGTGTTGAAGGCACTTCAAGGCGACTGTCGGTAGTTGGCATAGGCGCTCAGTGGCCATGTCGGCGTGTAGCTTGGGCGCATGGCAGCATGCATGGCTAGTCCGTGCGAGCCGTCCGTGCCCGTGTAGCAACGCCGGCCGCGCTTCATTATACGCTAGTGTCGGTTATCGGTGGCGTCGTCCACGACGGGGCTGATGGCGCTACACTTCGGACGGGGCGGTGCCTTCGTGCGTGCGGCGAGTACTGGATGCTGCTCTCGAGGCAAGCTTCAGGCATTGTACGCATGCGGCCGAGCCCAATCCGCAGCGAGCGCCGGCGGCCGGCATGGGCGGCGCCCGTGCATGAGCCTCAGCGTGCCTTCATCTCCTCTGCTCCCCCCAAGGGCGGGCTATCGTGTCAAGCGGGACTTGCTTCAGCCTTGCAACGTCCCCATGGGCAGCAGCGCACGACATCTATTGCTGGGCGTTGGGGCCGGTGCTGGGCGTGCATCGACGGAGCATTTGGACGCACGACGCGTGAGTTGTCTTCGGCACGTGCTGTTAGGTTGCATCCCTGCTCGAGCAGCGACGTCCTGACCCGCCTGCCATCTCAGTCGCGGGGCAAGCGCAATATAGGCTTGCTCCAAGTCGATTTCCTGTGCTGCATGCTTTATCAAGTTTTATCGATCGCCTTTCGCCCCTCGCATTTCGTGCGCAGGGCGAATCGATAGGCCGCCCATATGTCCCACGCCTCCCTCGCTTCATCGTGCAATGTCGTGGTCCGTGAGCTACGGTCGGGATACTCGGATGCGGTAGACACAGTGGGCATGGGGCCTTCATCGACTCCTATCTGCCCCGTACGACGCTCCTTGCAAATGACGGTCGCGCTCGCCTTGAATCCCTGCGCCATGGCACCAAGGCACCAGGGCAGCTTGGCACCGTGGCGCTATGGCACCAGGGCACCAGGGCACCAAGGCACCGTGGAGCCATGCCACCGTAGCACCAAGGCGGCGTGGCACCATGGCACCAAGGCGGCGTGGCACCATGGCACCATGGTACCAAGGCACCAGGGCACCATGACAGCAAGGCACCAAGGCACCGTGGCACCAAGGCGGCGTGGAACCATGGCACCAAGGCACCGTGACACCAAGTCGGCGTGCAACCATGGCACCAGGGCACCAAGGCACCATGGCACCAAGGCACCATGGCACCGTGGCACCAAGGCGGCCTGGCACCTTTGCACCAAGGCACCGTGGCACCAAGGTGGCGTGACACCATGGCACCCAGTCACCATGGCACCCAGGCAGCATGGCACCGCGGCACCATGGCACCAACGCATCGCGGCACCAAGGCACCGTGACACTATGGCACCGTGGCACCGTGGCACCAAGGCACCATGGCACCAAGGCACCGTGTCCCCGTGGCAGCATAGCACCATGGCACCAAGGCACCGCGGCTCAATGGCGCTGTGGCACCAAGGCACCGTGGCACCATGGCACCGTGGCACCGACGCACCATGGTAGCATGGCGCCATGATACCAAGGCAGCATGGCGCCATGCCACCAAGGCGCCATGGCGCCGTGGCACCAAGGCATCGTGGCACCTTGGCACCCAGGCACCGTGGCACCAAGTCAACATGGCACCATGGCACCAAGGCACTATGGCACCAAGGCACAACGCACCGTGGCAAAATCAAAAGATCGTAAAACTACGTTCGATCATCCTAATATTTTCCTGACGTTCCTCGATCCTCGTCACCGTTGCACACTCATTTCTCAACATATCCGCTCTAATTTTGTATTTTAAATATATGTCAATTCTACCTCATATGTAGTGGCGGTTTTCGTAATGTCCCGTCGCCTTTTTTTCAAATTTTTATTTAATATCCTTAAATTTAAATATTTTATATCGTTACGTCATTCGTACAAATACGCACTCAATTGTTGGTTTAAGGCTACTTCATTCTAATATGCATATTTTGGGGTTGTTACTTATTTTTATATTTTTCTAAAATTTTTATTTAATTTCATTAAATTTAAATATTTTATATCGTTACGTTATGCGTACAAATATGCACTCGATTGTTGGTTTAAGGTTAGTTCATGCGCTAAGAATATTTTCCTAATTTTTATAAATATTTTTTCTATTTTTGATTATTTTTACATATTTTTTCAATTTTAATAAATGATATTTGTTAAAGAAAATATTTTTTCAACGAAAATTATCATTTACAAATTACGTGACCTTTTTTTGAGTGCACAGGCTCCGTCTCACATCAAAACGTGCAGTTCGGTTCCGCATCTGTCTGGTATGATTCTCTGGCAAAATCATGTCTACTCCTGTCACTTGGATTTTTTTTTTACACATATATAAGGGGGGTAGAGGTGTTGAAGGCACTTCAAGGCGACTGTCGGTAGTTGGCATAGGCACTCAGTGGCCATGTCGACGTGCAGCGTGGGCGCATGGCAGCATGCATGGCTAGTCCGTGCGAGCCGTTTGTGCCAGTGTAGTAACGTCGGTTGCGCTTCATTGTACACTAGTGTCGGTTATCGGTGGCGTCGTTCACGACGGGGCTGCTGGCGCTAGACTTCGGATGAGGCAGTGCCTTCGTGCGAGCGGCGAGTACTGGATGCTGCTCTCGGGGCAAGCTCCAGGCGCTGCACGCATGCGGCCGAGTCCAATCCGCGGCGAGCACCGGCGGACGGCGTGTGCGGTGCCCGTGCATGAGCCTCGGCGTGCTTTCATCTCCTCTGATTCCCCAAGGGCGGGCTATCGTGTCAAGCGGGACTTGCTTCATCCTTGCAACGTCCGCATGGGCAGCAGCGCACGGCATCTATTGTTGGGCGTTGGGGCCGGTGCTGGGCATGCATCGACGGAGCATTTGTACGCATGACGCGTGAGTAGAGATGTTGAAGGCACTTCAAGGCGACTGTCGGTAATTGGCATAGGCGCTCAGTGGCCATGTCGGCGTGCAGCGTGGGCGCATGGCAGCATGCATGGCTAGTCCGTGTGAGGCGTCCGTGCCCGTGTAGCAACGTCGGCCGCGCTTCATTGTACGCTCGTGTCGGTTATCGGTGGCGTCGTCCACGACGGGGCTGCTGGCGCTAGACATCGGACGAGGCGGTGCCTTCGTGCGAGCGGTGAGTACTGGATGCTGCGCTCGGGGCAAGCTCCAGGCGCTGCACGCATGCGACCGAGCCCAATCCGCAGCGAGCGCCGGCGTGGGCGGCGCCCGTGCATGAGCCTCGGCGTGCCTTCATCTCCTCTGCCCCCCCCAAAGGCGGGCTATCGTGTCAAGCGGGACTTGCTTCAGCCTTGTAACATCCGCATTGGCAGCAGCACACGGCATCTATTGCTGGGCGTTGGGGCCAGTGCTGGGTGTGCATCGACGGAGCATTTGGACACACGGCGCGTGAGTTGTGTTCGGCACGTGCGGTTAGGTTGGATCCCTGCTCGAGCAGCGACGTCCTGACCCGCCTGCCATCTCAGTCGCGGGGCAAGCGCAATGTAGGCTTGCTCGAAGTCGGTTTCCTGTGGTGCATGCATTATCAAGTTTTATCGATCGCCTTTCGCCCCTCGCATTTTGTGCGCGGGGTGAATCGATAGGCCGCCCTTGCGTCCCACGCCTCCCTCGCTTCGTCGTGCGATGTCGTGGTCCATGAGCGGCGGTCGGGATACTCGGATGCGGTAGACGCAGTGGGCATGGGGCGTTCATCGACTCCTATCTGCCCCGTACGACGCTCCTTGCAAATGACGGTCGCGCTCGCCTTGAATTCCTGCACCATGGCACCAAGGCACCAGGGCAGCTTGGCACCGTGGCGCCATGTCACCAGGGCACCATGGCACCAAGGCACCGTGGCGCCTTGCCACCGTAGCACCAAGGCGGCGTGGCACCATGGCACCAAGGCGGCGTGGCACCATGGCACCAGGGCACCATGACAGCAAGGCACCAAGGCACCGTGGCGCCATGGCACCGTGGCACCAAGGCGGCGTGGCACCAAGGCACCAAGGCACCGTGGAACCAAGTCGGCGTGCAACCATGGCACTAGGGCACCAAGGCACCATGGCACCACGGCACCATGGCACCGTGGCACCAAGCCGTCATGGCACCAAGGTGGCGTGGCACCATGGCACACAGGCACCATGGCACCGTGGCACCATGGCACCCAGGCATCATGGCACCGCGGCACCATGGCACCAACGCATCGCGGCACCAAGGAACCGTGACACCATGGCACCATGGCACCGTGGCACCGTGGCACCGCGGCACCAAGGCACTAAGGCACCATGGAACCATGGCACCGTGGCACCAAGGCACCGTGGCACCATGGCACCAAGGCACTGTGGCCCCGTGGCAGCATAGCACCATGGCACCAAGGCACCATGGCACAATGGCGTCGTGGCACCAAGGAACCGTGGCACCATGGCACCGTGGCACCGAGGCACCGTGGCAGCATGGCGCCATGACACCAAGGCAGCATGGCGCCATGCCACCAAGGCGCCGTGGCGCCGTGGCACCATGGCAGCCAGGCACCGTGGCGCCGTGGCAC
>CM061559.1:618335-620835 GCA_030864225.1 Capsicum baccatum var. pendulum
CGAGGGGCGAAGGGCAATCGATAAAACTTGATAATGCTTGGGCATTAGGTATGCAGCACAGGAAACCGACTTCGAGCAAGCCTACATTGTGCTTTCCCTGTGAATGAGATGGCAGGCGGGTCAGGACGTCGCTGCTCGAGCAGGGATCCAACCTAACCGCACGTGCCGAACACAACTCACGCGTCGTACGTCCAAATGCTCCATCGATGCACGCCCGGCACCGGCCCCAACGCCCGGCAATAGATGTCGTGCGCTGCTGCCCATGCGGACATTGCAAGGCTGAAGCAAGTCCCGCTTGACACGATAGCCCGCCCGTTGGGGGAGCAGATGAGATGAAGGCACGCCGAGGCTCATGCACGGGCGCCGCCCACGCCGGCCGCCGGCGCTCGCCGCGGTTTGGGCTCGGCCGCATGCGTGCAGCGCCTGGAGCTTGCCCCGAGAGTAGCATCCAGTACTCGCCGCTCGCAAGAAGGCACTGCGTCGTCCGAAGCCTAGCGCCAGCAGCCCCGTCGTGGACGACGCCACCGATAACCGACACGAGCGTACAATGAAGCGCCGCCGACGTTGCTACACGGGCACGGACGGCTCGCACGGACTAGACATGCATGCTGCCATGCGCCCACGCTGCTCGCCGACATGGCCACTGAGCGCCTATGCCAACTACCAACAGTCGCCTTGAAGTGCCTTGAACACCTATACCCCCCTTATATATGCTTAAAAAAAAAACCAAGTGACAGGAGTACACATGATTTTGCCAGAGAATCATATCAGACATATGCAAACCCGAACTGCACGTTTTGATGAGATACGGAGCCTGTGCAGTCACAAAAAGGTCGCGTAATTTGTAAATGATAATTTTCGTTGAGAAAATATTTTTTTACAAATATCATTTATTAAAATTCAAAAAATATGTAAAAATAAATCAAAAATAGAAAAAATATCTATAAAAATATGAAAAAATTAAGAAAATATTCTCAGCGCATGAACTAACCTTAAACCAACAATCGAGTGCATATTTGTACGTATAACGTAACGATATAAAATATTTAAATTTAAGGATATTAAATAAAATTTTTTAAAAAATATAAAAATAACGTGGGGTCATTAGGAAAATCGCCCAGAATTCAACGGATAAGTGACAACCCCAAAATATGCATATTAGAATGAAGTAACCTTAAACCAACAATTGAGTGCGCATTTGTACGAATGACGTAACGATATAAAATATTTAAATTTAAGGATATTAAATAAAAAATTGAAAAGAAGACGACGGGATATTTCGAAAACCGCCACGACATATGAGGTAACATCGAAATATATTTAAAATAAAAAAAGTAGAGCGGATATGTAGAAAAATGAGTATGCAAGGTGCCATGGAGCCAAGGTGCCTAGGTGCCACGGTGCCATGGCTCCACGGTGCCATGGCGCCACGGTGCCATGGCGCCACGGTGCCTTGGCGCCATGGCGCCACGGAGCCATGGTGCCTTGGTGCCTTGGTGCCATGGCGCCACGGTGCCTTGGTGCCATGGTGCCAAGCTGCCTTGGTGCCACAGTGCACGAATATCAAACTTGACAAAGACACCACCATGTCAGGCCATTATACGTTCGTCGGCGTTCGTCATTGGAGGCGTCTCCAGCATTGCACTCGATGGTCACAAAAACCTCTAATTGCGGCATGCCTCCACGCACCGACGTTGTTCTCGGCGCTTCGCTGAGCACTTATGCCGCACTCCGAATCGCGGAAATCCTCAAGTTGCGACGGGCCGTAGCCGCGACGGCAAAGAGAGTTGAGTTGCACCCAGCAATTGCCGCGACGTTTGTCGACGTGGACTCGCATTTAGGCCAGCCGCGAGCTCGAGGCGCACGGGAGGCCAGTATCCGCCCCGCGACGACAACGCGCCCCGTGATTGAGGCACGATGCGAGGGGGCGACGCGATGCGTGACGCCCAGGCAGACGTGCCCTCGGCCTAATGGCTTCGGGCGCAACTTGCGTTCAAAGACTCGATAGTTCACGGGATTCTGCAATTCACACCAAGTATCGCATTTCGCAATGTTCTTCATCGATGCGAGAGCCGAGATATCCATTGCCGAGAGTTGTTTTCGTTTACAGAAGAAGCACAGGTCCCCCCGACGCACGCCGCGGACGGGGCGCGACGGGCAAGCTATCGATTCAAGTATTCCTTGGCGCTTTCCGCGCCGGGGTTCATTGGTCGCCCGTCGGCGCGCGCGCCGGGGACGGGGGGAGGCATTCGTGCGGAGTTCCGGAGCACCCCGCCCGCGCGGACTCCCCAGTTGTAAAACACGTTCGCGGGGTCGTTCTGCTGTGCAGGTTTCGACAATGATCCTTCCGCAGGTTCACCTACGGAAACCTTGTTACGACATCCCATTCCTCTAAATGATAAGGTTCAATGGACTTCTCGCGACGTCGCGGACAGCGAACCGCCCACGTCAACGCGATCCGAACATTTAACCAGATCATTCAATCGGTAGGAGCGACGGG
>CM061559.1:638335-645835 GCA_030864225.1 Capsicum baccatum var. pendulum
ACGGACAGATTCAAGGTGAGCGCGACCGTTGTTTGCAAGGAGCGTCGTACGGGGCAGATAGGAGCCGATGAAGGCCCCATGCCCTCTGCGTCTGCCGCATCCGAGAATCCGGACCGCCGCTCGTGGACCACGACATCGCACGACGAAGCAAGGGAGTCGTGGGACGCGAGGGCGGACTTTCAATTCGCCCCGCGTACGAAATGCGAGGGGCCAAGGGCGATCGATAAAACTTGATAATGCCTGTGCATTAGGTATGCAGCACAGGAAACCGACTTCGAGCAAGCCTACATTGCGCTTGCCCCGCGACTGAGATGGAAGGCGGGTCAGGACGTCGCTGCTCGAGCAGGGATCCAACCTAACCAGACGTGCCGAACACAACTCACGCGCCGTGCGTCCAAATGCTCCGTCGACGCACGCCCGGCACCGGCCCCAACTCCCGGCAATAGATGCCGTGCGCTGCTGCCCATGCGGACGTTGCAAGGCTAAAGCAAGTACCGCTTGACATGATAGCCCGCCCGTGGGGGGAGCAGAGGAGATGAAGGCACGCCGAGGCTCATGCACGGGCGTCGCCCACGCCGGCCGCTGGCGCTCGCCGCGGATTGGGCTCGGCCGCATGCGTGCAGCGCCTGGAACTTGCCCCGAGAGCAGCATCCAGTACTCGCCGCTCGCACGAAAGCACCGCCTCGTCCGAAGTCTAGCACTAGCAGCCCCGTCGTGGATGACTCCACCGATAACCGACACGAGCGTACAATGAAGCGTCGCCAACGTTGCTACACGGGCACGGACGGCTCGCACGGACTAGCCATGCATGCTGCGATGCGCCCACGCTGCTCGCCGACATGGCCACTGAGCGCCTATGCCAACTACCGACAGTCGCCTTGAAGTGCCTTCAACACCTCTACCCCCCTTATATATGCTTAAAAAACAAAACCCAAGTGACAGGAGTAGACATGATTTTGCCAGAGAATCATACCAGACATATGCGGACCCGAACTGCACGTTTTGATGAGATATGGAGCCTGTGCAGTCACAAAAAGTTCGGGTAATTTGTAAATGATAATTTTCGTTGAGAAAATATTTTTTTACAAATATCATTTATTAAAATTCAAAAAATATGTAAAAATAAATCAAAAATAGAAAAAATATCTATAAAAATATGAAAAAATTAGGAAAATATTCTCAGCGCATGAACTAACCTTAAACCAACAATCGAGTGCATATTTGTACGTATAACGTAACGATATAAAATATTTAAATTTAAGGATATTAAATAAAAATTTTAAAAAAATATAAAAATAACGTGGGGTCATTAGGAAAATCGCCCAGAATTCAACGGATAAGTGACAACCCCAAAATATGCATATTAGAATGAAGTAGCCTTAAACCAACAATTGAGTGCGCATTTGTACGAATGACGTAACGATATAAAATATTTAAATTTAAGGATATTAAATAAAAATTTGAAAAGAAGGCGACGGGACATTACGAAAACCGCCATGACATATGAGGTAACATCGAAATATGTTTAAAATAAAAAAATTAGAGCGGATATGTAGAAAAATGAGTATGTGATAACACTCAATCTACAGCTCTCGTGGGAGTGTAAAGCGGTCGTTAGCAAATATAGAACCCAACCTGGGTTGGGTGTCGATCCCACAGGGAATAGCTTGGCCAACAAGTAAGCAAAATTACTAACTTTTGGTGCAAGTCTCGTAAAAGGGGGGATTGTAATGTGTAATGAAAACAATAAAGTAAAAGCTGAAAATAGCAAAGTAAAAGAGATTGTCACGTTGGTTGTCAACAATGAGAATTGAAGCGTTGGGATTATGTCCACCTTCTGATGTATACGTCTCTATTGGCTATGAGTGTGTAGAGTCTTGACATGCAATTGCTTATAGAGAATTGTAGTCGATGGTAAATCCAAGCATCTCTCGACCTGAACAAGGACTATTTCACTTTAACTCTCTCGAGCTTAAAGCGTGTCTAACGGTATGAATTCTCCAAGAGGTTAGTCCAGTTACGGCACTAGCTTTTTAATAGGAAAGGGTGTCCTACTACCTTGACATTATCTCTTTTCCAGACAAATAACCTTTCTCTCGAACAAGTTAAATGTTAGACTGACATTATTCTATGCGTCTGCAGCCACAAGAATTTGCATTAAGATGAAGAGAATAATGATATAAGCAATATACGTGTCTCGAACTTACAAACTCATAGTTATAGATAGTAACTCATTCGGCTTCCATAACCCCAACTAAGAGGTTTAGTTACCCATGAATGCGAAGGATATCACGATTTGCATTGTTATTGTTGAGTAATGGCGTGTGGATTAGGTGATAGGCGTGTTGCGTGATTCCTTAGCAAGTAACGATTCTCTTGTTGTGGAATAGAAGAATAGAAGAATAGATTAGAAGTGTTTGTGGTGGAAGATGAGAAGGATGGAAGAAGATTAATTGTTGAAGAATGAATGTTTCTCTCCACTAAGGGAGGAATGTGTTGTGTAATGAATAAAAATCTCTAGCATGATAGGGTATTTATAATACTCCTATCCTACTCCTACTAAGCTAATGAAATAAATAACCAAATCCTAATAGACTAATGAAATCCTTAACCCAAATGTACTAGGGTAAGGTTACAATATCATAATCCAAGTAGAATAGTGAAATACATAACCTAATTGTACTAGGTTAATGTATCTTTGTAAAAATCCAGCTTTGTGTCTGTAAGTCCCCAAAGTCTTCAGAAATGCTGTTTTAGTCCTGGACAGATTTTCCATGCAGTCCCCAAAGTATTCAGAAATGCTGTTTTAGCCCAGGACAGATTTTCCATGCAGCAGATTTGGTCCTTTAGGCGTCCAGCTCCTTTCTACTTCGTTTGTGAGCTTTCTTTTTCGTCAAGTAAGCCATAAAATGCTGTATTTTGCATCATTTATACCTGAAACTTTCCTAATCATGTTTGTTAGCTCATTTACAGGAAAAAGGACTAAAAGTGCATGAAATAGATAATTAGTTCTCAAAACTAGGCTAAAATATGGGCAAAATATATTGATAATGCTTTCAGTGGCACAACAGACAATGGCTCAACAGTAGGCTGTTTCTCTATAGATAATGCTTTCGTATCCTCATGATGAACATCAGCTACATATAACTCATTCATATCGCTGGGCTGCTTCATTGTTTTGCATATATCAAACCGTACCACTTCGTCATTAATTCGAAACAACAGCTCATTATTTTTCATGTCAATAAGCACACTTCCAGTTGCAAGGAAGGAACGTCCCAAGATTATGGGAACTTCAGAATCCTCCTTACAATCCAGAATAACGAAGTCTGCAGGAAAGATGAATGAAGAAACCTTCACCAACACATCATTCAAGATACCCACAGGTCGTTTTACCGACCTATCAGCCATCACGAGCCTCATATTGGTTGGTGTAGGGTCTCCCAACCCCAACTTTCTATAGATAGATAGTGGCATCAAATTGATGCTAGCTCCCAAATCGCACAATGCCTTAGCAAAATCCAACGATCCAATTGTGCAAGGAATAGTGAAAGCTCCAGGATCTGCCTTCTTTTGAACTAGCGATCTTGTAGTGACTGCACTACAATGATGAACATTATCCGCCAAGTCATAACTTGCTGCCCGCTTCTTTGTCAAGAGATCCTTCATAAATTTTGCATACCCAGGCATTTGTTCAAGTGCCTCCACCAATGGAACATTAATGGTGAGCTGCTTTAACATATTCATGAATTTGCTGAACTTTGTGTCATCCGCCACCTTCTTCAATCTTTGGGGAAAAGGTGGTGGTGGGTATGGAAGTGTTCTCTCCACGGTTTTCTTCTCCTCTTGCTTCCGTTTTTCCACTTTTTCAGGCTGCACAGTGCTGGATGTGGAGTCCTTAACGTCAGGAGTAGTAGCTGGGGCATCTTCTCCTTTTGCGTTGTCATCTATGTCCGCAACTTCGTCAATCACTTTCTTGCCTTTTGCTGAAGTTTCCAGCGCCTTACCACTTCTGGTAGTGATGGCCATGCATGACCCATCATTCCTTGGGTTTTGCACAGTATCGCTAGGTAAGGTGCCGGCTTTTCATTGGTTGAGTGCTGCTGAAAGTTGACTGAATTGCTGCTCTAGTTGTCTTATTGCAATGGAATGTGAGTTAACCAACTGATTCATTGAAGACAAATCATTCTTCACCTCAGTTACGCCCATATTGGTTGCCTCCACTCCTTTCAGCAGCTTGGCCATCATATCTTCCATAGACATCTTATCAGAACCAGACGCCTCAGCCTCATAATTTCTAGGAGGAATATACACACCACTCCTGTCTGAATTATTCTTCCAACTACCATGATCACGGTCCTTGTATCCAGATTCATTATAATAGTTCCGACCTTGGTTTCCTTGGGCATTGCCTCGGAAACCCCCTTGATTGTTCAAGTAGTTGGCTTCTTCCTCAGAATTAGATTCATCTCTTCTCTGTGGTCCAACGGCCTTAACTTTTTCGGTCTTCCCTGATAATAGATGCTTGGTAAGAAGATCCATTTGCGTCTTCATGTGAGCCATATCTTGATCGCGTTCCTCTTCTCTTCTCCTTTGTTCTGCAGTCATGCCAATAGATAAAGTGGGGCTTGCTACCTCAGAATCCCTGGTATGCCAAGCTCTACTTTGCTTTGTCATTCGGTCTAGCATATTGCTTGCCTGAACAAAGGTGAGGTCCATAAATGATCCTCCAGCCGCATTATCAACCACTGGCTTAGTCACTGAATTCAAGGCTCTATATAATATCTCCATCAAGTGGACATTGGTCATATGATGGTTTGGGCACCGCATTAGCTTCGTCTTGAACCTCTCCCATGTTTCGTGGAGAGCTTCAGTTGGAAGCTGCCGAAAATTTATGATCTCATCTCTTAACTGTGCTCTTTTGGATGGCGGAAAGAATCTTTCTAGGAAAGCGTCTTTCAATTGCCTCCAACTAGTAATAGAATCAGGAGTCAGCCCATTCAACCATAGAGTTGCCTCCCCAGACAGAGACAATGGAAATAGACGTAATCGAATTGCATTCTGTCCAACGCCCGGATTGTCGAATGACTTGCATGTGGAAATAAAGTTGATCAGATGCATATTCGGATCATCGCCTGCTAGTCCACCAAATAATCCCTTGAGTTGCAAAAGCTTAATCATGGTGCTAGTGATATTGAACTTTGCTCCAGGTGCTAAGGGAGGAAGAATAATAGCTCCTGTGGCACCAGTTTCGTCAAGATCATCTTCATCATCATCGAACAGCATTGGTACAGTTCGGCGTTCAGGCCTATATCTTGCTTGACGATCTCTTCTGTTTACTGGTATCGCCATCTCAGCAGTATGCTGTGGGTTTAATATCTCTTCATCTCCCAGATCCTCATCGTCAGGATTTGTTGCTCGTCTACGGTTATCAATATTCTGTTGATGCACTTGAGCAGTCATCCTTTCAATTTCACGTTGTGCCTCCATTGATGGACTGAATAAACCTAAAAAACAACAAAAACAACAACTAAAAGTAAAAGTACGAGAATCTTTGACCAAAGGGTCTAGTAATTATCACAAACTTGATTGACACTTGTATTCCCCGACAACGGCGCCAATTTTTGATAACGCTCAATCTACAGCTCTCGTGGGAGTGTAAAACGGTCGTTAGCAAATATAGAACCCAACCTGGGTTGGGTGTCGATCCCACAGGGAATATCTTGGCCAACAAGTAAGCAAAATTACAAACTTTTGGTGCAAGTCTCGTAAAAGGGGGGATTGTAATGTGTAATGAAAACAATAAAGTAAAAGCTGAAAATAGCAAAGTAAAAGAGATTGTCACGTTGGTTGTCAACAATGAGAATTGAAGCATTGGGGTTATGTCCACCTTCTGATGTATACGTCTCTATTGGCTATGAGTGTGTAGAGTCTTGACATGCAATTGCTTATAGAGAATTGTAGTCGATGGTAAATCCAAGCGTCTCTCGACCTGAACAAGGACTATTTCACTTTAACTCTCTCGAGCTTAAAGCGTGTCTAACGGTATGAATTCTCCAAGAGGTTAGTCCAGTTACGGCACTAGCTTTTTAATAGGAAAGGGTGTCCTACTACCTTGACATTATCTCTTTTCCAGACAAATAACCTTTCTCTCGAACAAGTTAAATGTTAGACTGACATTATTCTATGCGTCTGCAACCACAAGAATTTGCATTAAGATGAAGAGAATAATGATATAAGCAATATACGTGTCTCGAACGTACAAACTCATAGTTATAGATAGTAACTCATTCGGCTTCCATAACCCCAACTAAGAGGTTTAGTTACCCATGAATACGAAGGATATCACGATTTACATTGTTATTGTTGAGTAATGGTGTGTGGATTAGGTGATAGGCGTGTTGCGTGATTCTTTAGCAAGTAACGATTCTCTTGTTGTGGAATAGAAGAATAGAAGAATAGATTAGAAGTGTTTGTGGTGGAAGATGAGAAGGATGGAAGAAGATTAATTGTTGAAGAATGAATGTTTCTCTCCACTAAGGGAGGAATGTGTTGTGTAATGAATAAAAATCTCTAGCATGATAGGGTTTTTATAATACTCCTATCCTACTCCTACTAAGCTAATGAAATAAATAACCAAATCCTAATAGACTAATGAAATCCTTAACCCAAATGTACTAGGGTAAGGTTACAATATCATAATCCAAGTAGAATAGTGAAATACATAACCTCATTGTACGAGGTTAATGTATCTTTGTAAAAATCCAGCTTTGTGTCTGTAAGTCCCCAAAGTCTTCAGAAATGCTGTTTTAGTCCTGGACAGATTTTCCATGCAGTCCCCAAAGTATTCAAAAATGTTGTTTTAGCCCGGGACAGATTTTCCATGCAGCAGATTTGGTCCTTTAGGCGTCCAGCTCCTTTCTACTTCGTTTGTGAGCTTTCTTTTGCGTCAAGTAAGCCATAAAATGCTGTATTTTGCATCATTTATACCTGAAACTTTCCTAATCATCTTTGTTAGCTCATTTACAGGAAAAAGGACTAAAAGTGCATGAAATAGATAATTAGTTCTCAAAACTAGGCTAAAATATGGGCAAAATATATTGATATAGGCGCGTAAATTCGCCTATCATCAGTATGCAAGGTGCCATGGAGCCAAGGTGCCGCCTTGGTGCCTTGGTGCCATGGCGCCACGGTGCCTTGGTGCCATGGCGCCACGGAGCCATGGTGCCTTGGTTCCTTGGTGCCATGGCGCCACGGTGCCTTGGTGCCGTGGAGGCACGGTGCCAAGCTGCCTTGGTGCCACGGTGCACGGATATCCAACATGACAAAGACACCACCATAGCAGGCCACTATACGTCCGTCGGCGTTCGTCATTGGAGGCGTCTCCAGCATTGCACTCGACAGTAACAAAAACCTCTAATTGCGGCATGCCTCCATGCACCGACGTTGTTCTCGGTGCTTCGCTGAGCACTTATGCCGTACTCCGAATCGCGGAAATCC
>CM061559.1:655835-663335 GCA_030864225.1 Capsicum baccatum var. pendulum
CAGATCTACAATAAACTCCATGAAATGGCTGTATCCATTACAGCCTACAAAATCAAAGGTTCCTCTGACAAAGGAGCTGCCACCATGGTTGTCTCGGGTTTTACCGGAATGATTAAACATTGGTGGGATAACTACATCTCGGAGGAAGAAAAAGACCTCATCTATAATGCTACAACCACTGGACACACAGTGAGAGTTGTAGATGGTCAAGAAACCATGGTAGAGGAAGCACAGGAAGATGCTTGCGCCACCCTCCTCTATCACATAGCTAGACATTTTGTAGGAGAACCCAAGCTTTTCCAAGATAGGAGCTTAGAAATCCTGAATAATCTTCGTTGCAAGAACCTAGCAGACTTCCGGTGGTACAAAGATACCTTTCTAGTTAAAGTCATGATCAGACCCGACTGCAATAATGATTTCAAGAAAGAAAGATTTATCAGTGGTCTTCCTCCTCTGTTCGCTGACAAAGTTCGAACAATCATTAAAAACAGATTTGATGGACAAATCCCCTACAATAGGCTTACTTACGGTGACATAGTAAGCTTTATCACCCCTACTGGGATGGATCTCTGTACGGACCTCAAGCTTAAGCAGCAACTTAAGCAGAAAAGTAAGTATGGTCTAGGAACTTTCTGCCATGACTATGGCTTCACGGATATTTCTTCCCATAAGCAAAGAAGAAAGAAACCTTTTAAGACCACTAAAAGATCTTCCCCTACCAAGAGGACTTACAAGAGAGAGTCCTATAAACCCAGCAGAAAGGCCAAACGAAGGTCTTCTAAGCCTACCAAAGACACTTGCTGGACTTGTGGCAAATCTGGCCATAGGGCGAAAGATTGCAAATCTAGTAAGAAGAAAAAGATCAATCAACTTGATCTTTCTGATGAAGCTAAGGAAAAATTATTTTCTATAATGGAAAATGATTCTTCCACGGCTTCAGACTCCTCTTCCTCTGACGAAGACTATAGCGACGAAGAATATATCAACGCCGCTTATGAGTCTGATAATTCCCAGTCTGGACAAGATTGTGAGTGCACTGGCACTTTCTGTACTTGCTCCAACAAAGCTATTAATGTCATAACAGGGAAACCCAAAGAAATCCTATTTGACATTATTGAGCACATTACTGACGATGAGCTACGTAGTAAATATCTTCAGGAGCTCAAACGACTTCTTTCTCAGGAAGAAAGCCCCCCTAAAGCCAAACCAATTGTTCAGCCCTTCAACATGCAAAAGGTTATGGCTAAATTCCAACCTTCTTCAGAACCCTCTATTTTTTACCTTAAGGGAGAAATAGCCGGTTTAAAAGGAGAGATTAAAAATCTCAAGATTAGACTTGATCAAGTAGAACTCAACATCCTTATTGACCATGTCGTTAAATCCGCCTTACCCTCGGAAAAGGCACCTGAGTCTCCTCGATATCTTCCGATCTGTCCTACTGATCACCTTCAAGGACCTAATCTTTTCCCTGGAGAAGACGCTCCATCTTCCTCTGGAAAGGCAATTTCCGCCATTAAAGCTTACAACGAACATATCGTTGTAAAAATTGTCATTGACAAAGACTTTGTTCTAAACAGAGTCGCTTTATTCGATACCGGCGTAGACAGTAACTGTATTGTCAAAGGCCTTATCCCTACCCGGTACCTCCAGAGGAGTAAATCTCGATTATATTCTGCTACTGGAGAAAAAATGAAAATTAGTTATGAGCTCCCTAAAGCTCACGTCTGTAACAATGGCGTTTGCCTTATTAACGATTTTGTTATTACTGACGATATCACTGAAGATATCATTCTTGGAATACCTTTCGTTAACTAAATTCGTCCCTATTGGAGCGATTACGATGGTATTCGCTCGAACCTCTTGGATATTAAGCTATTCTTTCCCCTGCTTCGTCCCCTTTCAAAAGAAGACGGACAACGTATTAAGGAGGAAACTGTGTTTAAAATAAACCGCTTATCCTCTCATCATTGCTTTCTTAAACAGGAAGTTCAGCTCAAACATATTGAGCAAACTTTAAAAACCCCAGAGATGGTCAACAAAATAACCCTTCTCCAAAAGAAGTTCGAAAACGAGATTTGCTCCGAATTGCCTAATGCATTTTGGGAACGCAAGAAGCATCTCGTTGAACTTCCTTACATTGCTGGCTTCGATGAACAACATATTCCTACGAAGGCCAGACCAATCCAAATGAACCAAGAAATGATGGAAATCTGCAAAACAGAAATAAACCATCTTCTTCAAAAGGGTATCATTAGACCCTCTAACTCTCCCTGGAGTTGCTCTGCATTTTATGTAAATAATAGTGCAGAAAAAGAACGAGGAACTCCTAGGCTTGTTATTAATTACAAGACATTAAATGTTGTCCTCAAATGGATTCGACATCCGATTCCTAACAAAAGGGATCTTCTCAAAAGAACCTATAATGCCAACCTTTATAGCAAATTTGACATGAAGTCAGGATTCTGGCAAATTCAAATTGCTGAAAAGGATAAGTATAAGACTGCCTTCAACGTCCCTTTTGGGCACTACGAATGGAACGTCTTACCTTTTGGACTTAAAAATGCTCCATCTGAATTCCAGAATATCATGAATAATATTTTCAATGAATATTCTTATATGTCAATTGTTTACATTGATGATGTTTTGATTTTCTCTGAGAACATTGATTCACATTTCAAACATCTTAATACATTCTTTAAGATTGTAAAATTAAATGGCTTAGTCGTTAGTGCTAAAAAGATGAAGTTGTTTCAAACTTCTATTCGTTTTTTAGGTCATGATTTGCATCAGGGTAGTCACAAACCCATTTGTCGAGCCATAGAGTTCTCTTCTAAATTCCCTAATGAAATTACCGATAAAACTCAACTTCAAAGGTTCTTAGGAAGCCTGAATTATGTTGCTAATTTAATCCTTCACATTAGGAAGGTCTGTGAACCTCTTTACGAACGACTTAAGAAGAATCCAGTCCCGTGGAGCGCTGAACAAACCAATGCTGTTATAAAGATTAAATCTTTAGGTCAAAACCTTCCCTGTCTAGGTATCCCTAATCCTAAAGCTTTCATGATTGTGGAAATAGATGCTTCAGACATAGGATATGGTGGTATCCTAAAGCAAAGGATAGAAGTGGCCTCGCCGGAACAACTAGTTCGTTTTACCTCCGGCATATGGAATGCCGCCCAGAAAAATTATACCACTGTTAAAAAGGAAGTTTTATCTATAGTGCTATGTATCACAAAATTTCAAGATGACCTTATTAATAAGGAATTTCTTCTTCGTGTTGATTACAAATCAGCTAAAGAGATTTTACAAAAAGATGTTAAAAATCTCGTTTCAAAACAAATATTTGCTAGATGGCAAGCTCTCCTATCTAGCTTCGATTTTCAAATTGAATTTATCAAAGGACAACATAACTCCCTTCTCGATTTTCTAACAAGAGAATTTCTATAGGGCCATGAGACCAAATCTGGGGAAGAACCCCAAGCAGGATCAAGCCAGAATGGCTAGACCATTCGACGTTCCTTCAGCGACCACAACTCCACTTCGGCCTTCAGTTCCTCAAAGGCCAGTTCTCAAAACGGAGATCCAATCTCCTATCCACAATAGGTTCACTGCCCTAACAGAACAGCAAATCCCAAAACTACCTCCGCCAACGCCTACGAAGTTGGTAGATCTTAAAACAAATTTGCCCATAATCTAGGGGCAAACCTCTAGCTCCTCGGTACAAACCAAACAAAGCTACGCAATCAAGGCTCCAGAAACCTTCGCCGAAGCGGTTGATCCAACAGCAGCCAAAGCCACTCCAGCATCTCCAGTCAAGGAAGAGTTCAAATTTATAACTACCCGAGTATGTCCCATAATTGCATTAGACAAGGCATACGAAGGGTATCATCTGAACCAGCTCGTCAAGCAGGTTTACACTAACAACAACTTTGTGGACACTGAAGATCCACTCAAAACTCGCTGGTATTACGAAGCTATTCTGGTAGACACTGATTCTATTGAGGTTGAACACTCAGTAAATGAAGGATATCCAGAACATATCGGCTATTCCATGTTCACCATTAAGAGGGTCTTAACCCCTTTCAACTGGTTTGTCGACCACCTACACACTCCAGTTGCACTATCAATGTCTCACAGGCCGCAGACTTACAATTGGCACGACTATAAGTCGGCATGGTTCAACTTCTTGTTTGTTCGCCCAGGCCATACCTGGTTTTTTAAATATTGCCCCACTATGATGGAAGCCATCATACCAAGATTGTTTTATGAATGGTGGCTATGTTTCGGAGGAGCAAAGGATGTTCTTCCTCAGCAGTTTCTAAAGCGTCTTCCTGATTTCATGATCAAAGAAGGATGCTCCACCTTACCTGAGCACATTCAAATGTGTAAATTCTTTATTAAGAAGAGAATATCCTATATTATTTCCTGGAACTTCTGTAAAGAAGAACAACATAGAATTAAATATTTGTCCAAAGAGATAAAGGTCAAAGGTTGGACTCCTAAACCAACAGCCCCCACGACTCCTGAAAAGGGAAAATCCGCAGCATCCTCTTCCAGCTCCTCCGCCAGCAAGAAGGCTCTGAAAGAGAAGCTCAAGAAAGCTTTGGATGATTTGGACAGTCAAGAAATCTCAACCAATACTGAAGAATTACTTCAGCTTGTCGCAGAAGCTTCATCTACAGGAAGCAGCGATGATAATGGTGATATACTAAATCCAAAAGGATTGGCTATGGCCTACATGGATCCCTATTATGAATAGAAAAATAACCCTTCGAGAGATAGAGGTTCAAAGAACCGAAATTATCTTGGTAAAAGGGTAATTCACTATTCCTGACTGGAATCCAGGACCCATCCTGTCTCCTAAAGACGACAGACTAATCAACTCAGCTTTTCAAAAAGCAGAAGGCATCTACTTTTATTAAAGTAAAGCACCAATCAAGTCATGGACATCTTTACAAAAGCAAGTCTATTATTTCGAGCAGTCAGAAGTGTCGGCAGAATCTCAGCCCTCCACTTGTACACTTAAGATGTACTCCCCTCTTTCACTTTTGCCTATATAAGGCGTTGTATTTCTTTAGAGAAGGCATTCAAAAATTTCCATCACTAAGAAATTCTCTCTGCCCATTCTCTCTTGTACAACTGTAATGTTTTCTGAGTTTCAATAAAATTGTAAGTTTGTTTAAATTTTTCTCTTTAATTGTTTTAAATTCCGCTATAATACTCACGATCCTTTTTCTGGTATCAGAGCCATGACGGCAGATTGTGTGCTTAGCATGAGCAGCTAAACACATAATCTGTCTAGATCATGAGCAAAACTATGTTCGTATAAGAACATATTACTTTAATCTGGTATGAATTAACTTAAGCTTTAATTATGTTACTATATCTTGTCTTATAATGGGGTTTTAATCCAAGTATGGGGTATCTGTTTACTGTTTAAGTGTTTGAAGGAACCGATTAATCTCCGGTTAGGACGTTGGTCAGCCTGAAAGTAGGTCGTAAGCTTAGGAGAAGCGTGTTAGACCTTGTTGGTGGTCCCGTCACTAAGATAACACTTAGCAGTCTATAGTATAAAGCCATTAAAACTTGTTAGATTCCATAAGCCATAGATATTTTCACATAATGGGTTTTCGTTGTTTCATACCTGTTTACTGTGATATGCCTACTTGCATGAACATGTACGTTTGCTCTGTTAGTCTCTAGACAGCGTGTTTTCAATATGAGCCATCATATTAAAAATACTGTTAATCTATCTTCTCAGGCAACTCCGATTGCCACCATTGAAAATGATCTTCAAAACTGGAGTATTCCAGAAGAATCTTTCAATACCATTTACCAAATTGGTAAATTTAGTTTTTTGAAAAAACATAACATCAAGACCTCTTAGTATACTGTTGCTATTAAAAATTCTTTAGAAATTATTCAACTGTTCAATGAATTAGATATAAACCGATTTAAAAATCAATTTAATTATCTGCATATTGGACTTGTCCAAGTAGCTATTAAGCCTCTTTTCCGACAGGGACTTGATATCCCAGTCTGTGCTATCCTAAGAGATGCTCGTCTACTTAATTTTGACGATTCACTCTTAGGGGTAATTCAAAGTAACCTAGCCGACGGCCCGGTATACTTTAATTGCTACCCAAATTTCTCTGTTGATATAAATGATCCTAACATCATGGATGTTTTAACTTTGAATGTTAAAACAAAAAACATGAATAGTAAGGAAAATACCAGAGAAATAGCGATTATATACCGACAATTTTTACAATGATATGTTCGCTGTAAGCTTTAATGGCGGAAATTGCCTTTCCAGAGGAAGATGGAGCGTCTTCTCTAGGGAAAAGATCAGGTCCTTGAAGGTGATCAGTAGGACTGATCGGAAGATATCGAGGAGACTTAGGTGCCTTTTCTGAGGGTAAGGCGGATTTAACGACTTGGTCAGTAAGGATGTTGAGTTCTACATGATCAAGTCTAATCTTGAGATTTTTAATCTCTCCTTTTAAATCGGCTATTTCTCCCTTAAGGTCAGAAATAGAGGGTTCTGAAGAAGGTTGGAATTTAGCCATAACCTTTTGCATGTTGAAGGGCTGAAAAATTGGTTTGGCTTTAGGGGGGCTCTCTTCTTGAGAAAGCAGTCGTTTGAGCTCCTGAAGATATTTGCTTCATAGCTCATCATCGGCAATGTGCTCAATAATGTCAAATAGAATTTCCTTGGGTTTTCCTGTTATGACATTAATAGCTTTGTTGGAGCAAGTACAGAAAGTGCCAATGCACTCACAATCTTGTCCAGACTAGGAATTATCAGACATAAGCGGCGTTGATATATTCTTCGTCGCTATAGTCTTCGTCAGAGGAAGAGGAGTCCGAAGCCATGGAAGAATCATTTTCCATTATAGAAAATAATTTTTCCTTAGCTTCATCAGAAAGATCAAGTTGATTGATCTTCTTCTTCTTACTGGATTTGCAATCCTTCGTCCTATGGCCAGATTTGCCACAAGTCCAGCAAGTGTCTTTGGTAGGCTTAGAAGACCTTCGTTTGGCCTTTCTGCTGGGTTTATAGGACTCTCTCTTGTAAGTCCTCTTGGTAGGGGAAGATCTTTTAGTGGTCTTAAAAGGTTTCTTTCTTCTTTGCTTATGGGAAGAAATGTCCGTGAAGCCATAGTCATGGCAGAAAGTTCCTAGACCTTACTTACTTTTCTGCTTAAGTTGCTGCTTAAGCTTGAGGTCCGTACAGAGATCTATCCCAGTAGAGGTGATAAATCTTACTATGTCACCGTAAGTAAGCCTATTGTAGGGGATTTGTCCATCAAATCTGTTTTTAATGATTGTTCGAACTTTGTCAGCGAACAGAGGAGGAATACCACTGATAAATCTTTCTTTCCAGAAATCATTATTGCAGTCGGGTCTGATCATGACTTTAACTAGGAAGGTATCTTTGTACCACCGGAAGTCTGCTAGGTTCTTGTAACGAAGATTATTCAGGATTTCTAAGCTCCT
>CM061559.1:683335-690835 GCA_030864225.1 Capsicum baccatum var. pendulum
CCCGGGCTAAAACAACATTTCTGAAGACTCTGGGGACCTGGACCAAAACTGTTGCATGGAAAATCTGTCCCGGGCTAAAACAGCATTTCTGAAGACTTTGGGGACTTACAGACACAAAGCTGGATTTTGACAATGATACATTAACCTAGTACAATTGGGTTATGTATTTCATTAGTTTATTTGGATTAGGAGAATGTTAAATTAACCTAGTACAAATGGGTTAAGTATTTCCTTAGTTTAGTAGGATTTTGTTATTTATTTCATTAGCATAGTAGGAGTAGGATAGGAGTATTATAAATACCCTATCATGCTAGAGATTTTTAATTAAGTCCTCCCTTAGTGGAGAGACACATTCTACTTCTCAATTACAACTCTTCTAATCTTTCCATTAATTCTATTTTTCTTCTTCTACTCTTCTATTCTTAAATTCCACAACAAGAGAATCGTTACCAAGCCAAGGAAACACGCCACATGCCTATCACTTGACCTACACGCCATTACGCCATATTGTGATATAATAACAATGTCAATCGTGATCTCCTTCGCATTCTTGGGTAACTAAACCTCTCTGTTGGGGTTATGGAAGCCGAATGAGATACTATCTATTGCTGTGAGTTTGTGAGTTCATGACACGTATATTGCTTATATCATTATTCTCTTCATCTTAATCTACATTCTTTGCAGTTGCAAACGCAATAATACTCCAGTCTAACATTTAACTTGTTCGAGAGAAAGGTTATTTGTCTGGAAAAGAGATAATGTCAAGGTAGTAGGACACCCTTTCCTATTAAAAAGCTAGTGTCGTAACTGGACTAACCTCTTGGAGAATTCGTACCGTTAGACACGCTTTAAGCTCGAGAGAGTTAAAGTGAAATAGTCCTTGTTCAGGTCGAGAGACGCTTGGATTTACGATCGACTACAATTCTCTATAAGCAATTGCATGTCACAATTCTACACACTCATAGTCAATAGAGACGTATACCTCAGAAGGTGGACATAACCCCAACGTTTCAATTCTCATTGTTTACAACTTACGTAACAATCTTTCTCTTTTTACTTTGCTATTTTCAGTTTTTACTTTATTGTTTTGGTTACACATTACAATCCCCCCTCATTACGAGACTTGCACTAAAAGTCTAGTAATTCTGCTTACTTGTTGACCAAGCTATTCTCTGTGGGATCGATACCCAACCCAGTTGGGTTCTATATTTGCTAACGACCGCTTTACACTCCTATGAGAGCTGTAGATTGAGCGTTATCAAAAATTGGCACCGTTGCTGGGGAATACGAGTGTCAATCAAGTTCGTGATAATTACTAGACCCTTTGGTCAAAGATTCTCGTACTTTTACTTTTAGTTGTTTTTTTTGTTTTTTTTAGTTTTATTCAGTGCATCAATGGAGGCACAACGTGAAATTGAAAGGAAGGCTGCTCAAGTGCATCAACAGAATATTGATAACCGTAGGCGAGCAACAAATCCTGACGATGAGGATCTGGGCGATGAAGAGCTACTAAACCCACGACATACTGCTGAAATGGCGGCACCCATGCAAAGGAGAGATCGTCAAGAGCGATTTAGGCCCGAACGCCGAGCTGTGCACATACCGTTTGATGATGATGATGATGATCTTGATGGAGCTGGTGCCACAGGAGCTATTATTCTTCCGCCATTGGCACCGGGAGCAAAGTTCAATATCACTAGCGCCATGATTCAGCTTTTGCAACTCAAGGGGTTATTTGGTGGACTAGCAGGCGATGATCCGAATATGCATCTGATCAACTTTATTTCTACATGCAAGTCATTCGACAATCCTGGCGTTGGACAGAATGCAATTCGATTACGTCTATTTCCATTGTCTCTGTCTGGGGAGGCAACTATGTGGTTGAATGGGCTGACTCCTGATTCTATTACAAATTGGAGGCAATTGAGAGACGCTTTCCTAGAAAGATTCTTTCCGCCATCCAAAAGAGCACAATTGAGAGATGAAATCAGCAACTTCCGTCAGCTTCCAACTGAAGCACTTCATGAAACATGGGAGAGGTTCAAGACAAAGCTAGCGAGATGCCCAAACCATCACATGACTAATGTTCACCTTATGGAGATCTTGTATAGAGCCTTGAATTCAATAACTGAACCAGTGGTGGACAACGCAGCTGGAGGTTCTTTCATGGACCTCACCTTTGGTCAAGCAAGTAATATGCTAGATCGCATGACAAAGCAAAGTAGAGCTTGGCATACCAGGGATTCTGAGGTAGCAAGCCCCACTTTATCTATTGGCATGACTGCAGACCAACGAAGAAGAGAAGAAGAACGTGATCAAGATATGGCGCACATGAAAAACCAAATGGATCTTCTTACAAAGCATCTATTAGGGAAGACTGAAAAAGTGAAAGCTATTGCGTCAAAAGGAAGAGACGAATCTGATTCGGAAGAGGAGGCCAACTACTTGAACAATCAGGGGGGTTTCTGAGGGAATACCCAAGGAAACCAAGGTCGGAACTATTATGATAAATCTGGAAACAAAGACCAAGGTAGTTGGAAGAACAAGAATGAAAAGAGTGGTTTGTACGTTCCCCCTGGCAGACGTGATACCACCATATCTAATTCTGGAAGTATGGAAGACATGATGGCTAAATTATTGAAAGGAGTGGAAGCAACGAGCGCGGGAGTTACGGAGGTAATTAATGATTTGTCCGCCATGAAACAATTAGTAGATTCACATTCCGCTTCAATTAGACAACTAGAGCAGCAATTCAGTCAACTTTCAGCAGCACTCAACCAAAGAAAGGCCGGCACTTTACCTAGCGATACTATGTAAAACCCAAAGAATGATGGGTCATGCATGGCCATCACTACCAGAAGTGGTAAGGTGCTGGAAACTCCAGAAAAAGGCAAGAAAGTGATTGACGAAGTTGCGGACATGGATGACAATGCAAAAGGAGAAGATGTTGCAGCTACTACTCCTGACGTCAACAACGCCACATCCAGCACTGTGCAGCCTGAAAAATTGGGAAAACGGAAGCAAGAGGAGAAGAAAACCGTGGAGAGAACACTTCCATACCCACCACCACCTTTTCCCCAAAGATTGAAGAAGGTGGCAGATGACACAAAGTTCAACAAATTCATAACTATGCTCAAGCAGCTGACCATTAATGTTCCATTGGTGGAGGCACTTGAACAAATGCCTGGATATGCGAAGTTTATAAAGGACCTATTGACAAAGAAGCGGGCAGCAAGTTATGAGTTGGCAGATAATGTTCATCATTGTAGTGCAATCGCTACAAGGTCGTTAGTTCAAAAGAAGGCAGATCCTGGAGCTTTCACTATTCCTTGCACAATTGGATCGTTGGATTTTGCCAAGGCATTGTGCGATCTAGGTGCTAGCATCAATTTGATGCCACTATCCATCTACAAGAAGTTGGGGCTAGGCGATCCGACACCAACCAATATGAGGCTCGTGATGGCTGATACGTCGGTAAAACGACCTGTGGGTATCTTGAATGATGTGTTGGTGAAAGTTTCTTCATTCATATTTCCTGCAGACTTCGTTATTCTAGATTGTAAGGAGGATTCTGAAGTTCCCATAATCTTGGGACGTCCTTTCCTTGCAACTGGAAGTGTGCTTATTGACATGAAAGATAATGAGCTTTTGTTTTGAATTAATGGCAAAGTGGTACGGTTTGATATATGCAAAGAAATGAAGCAGCCCAGCGATATGAATGAGTTATCTATAGCTGATGTTCATCATGAGGATATGAAAGCATTATCTATAGAGAAACAGCCTACTGTTGAGCCATTGTCTGCTGCGCCACTGAATGTTGAGCATGAGGACAATGAAGAACTTATGGGTGATCTTACAGAAAAAAAGTCGTATAATCCTAAGAAACCGGAATGTGATCTCAAGAATCAACCAACAGCGAAGACTCCCATTAATGAGCCACCAATGCTAGAAACGCAAGAGCTCCCCGATTATCTAAGGTATATGTTCTTGGAAAGTAGAAATATACTTCCGGAGAGTACAGATGATTTAAGTGAACATCACGTAGAAGCTCTCATCTCTGCTCTAAAGAGATATAAGAGACCTATGGGCTTGACTATTGATGATATAATTGGTGACTCTCCGGGGAGATGTATGAGCCCTCTCGACAAAGATCACATGCCCATAGGTAAGCCTCATTGTCGTCTAAATCCTTTCAGAAAATGATCCACCATTTACCTCGACGAAGTCTGAGTACTCGAGGTAACTATGTCGAGCCACTACAATAAATAAGGCACTAGATGGGAGGCAACCCATCATTTTATCGTTTTATTATTTTATCATTTTTCTTTCATTTGAGTACTTGTTTTGTTTTGCTAAATGAAAAATCCAAAAATAAGAGTCGTGCCACGACAAAAACTAAGGCGCTTGGTGGGAGGCAACCCATCGTACTAATCGTTTTCGTTTGGTTTTGAGGAAAAATAGGTGCAAGAAGTATTCAACGAGGAGATTTATTTCAATTGACGATTTAGACGCATTGTATGGTAAAGTTGGTAAGTTAGGAATGGTGATGCACAAGGCTATGGATTGAGCATTTCTCACACCAAAATAGGCTTCAAGGAAGGCTAGGCCTTGGTAAAACCAGGCCACGAACGATGCACAACCTATCCTATAGCCTAAGGTCTCGGAATCTAGTGTGCTATACACTATGCGCCGCCTATTCCTAGGTATGCTTTTTACTATGCGCTGCCTATGCTATGGCATTTGGTCTCAGTATCTCATATGCCATAGACTATGCGGTGCATATGTATACAAATGCCATAGACTATGCGGCGCATATGTCCCATTATGCTACAGACAATGCGCCGCATATGTCATTGATATACCGAGCATTATGCGCCGCATATGTGGTATTTTTGTCTCCAAAACCGATTGTAAATGGGTCAAAACCCGACCCATTCTCTTCCTAGATAAAGGAGACTTAGTTTTACAACAAACCACACTAAAAATTGACCTAAGGGCACCGCATATACATCCAAATCCTCTCAAAATTTTCTTCTTTTGCTCTTCCAATTCACAAAACCATCTCCACAAGCTTCAAGCAAGTAAGTACTCTCTTATTCTTCATTTATTTCTCGTAAGTACTACGTTGCTATGTCTATTATGAATTGCTAAATCGTATAAGATTGTTGGTGATTTTCATGTGTTTGGATTGTTGATACAAAATCATGTGAGTGAACATGTACGTAGGAAAATCTTGACTTGTTTCCGACTTGAAATTGGTTTTAATAGCATTGTTATACTATTTGCGGAATTACTATGGCTATGAATAGTGCTTAAGATTTTTTTTTGAATACTTACATATTAGAATATCCCGGCCATCGGGATAAGACTTATAGTGCCTACCGACATAAGAGGTTGTGATTGTTGTAAGAATAACTATTCCATGTGGTAACCCCTATGTAGTAGTGTTGCAATATCTACCATGAAAGTAGTCCAATGGCTGCAAGTAAGTGATGCATTGCTTATTTCCTTGTTGGAATACAATCCTAAAACATATGTCGACGAAATCTGAGTAATCGACCACTTTCGCTTCACTGATATGTGTTAACAAAACTAAGTGTGGGGTGGTACCCCTACTGCTTATGTAAAGATTGTATCCATTGAGATTGTGCTACCATTTACACTATTTCAAGTCTCAGGTATAATGGCACCTAAAGAGAGACAAGGCAAGGAGAAGGCTACCACTTTCCAAAAGGGCAAGAAAAGAGGCCGCAAGAAGCAAGGAGAACCCTCCTCGCTGTAAATACCTCGACTCACGCTTGGAATTAAGTGGGATACTTATGCGGAACTTATAAAGATGATGACTCTTATGATGATCCCAACGCAAGGGGTATGACCCCAGACATAGAGGATAAGTCCGACCAACCAGGTTCCTCGTATTTATTTTCCACTGAGGACAGTGTCCCGACTAAGTGTGGGGTGGTGGTATTGCATGCTATACTTCTCTATTCGCATCTATGTTTGTTTACTTTGAGTTCATTTTTTTTTTGTTTTGTTTTTTTCGTTTATCATTTTTTTAAAGTTTTTTTAGTAGTTAAAATTTTTCTAGCTTCGCATGAAATTATTTTGACAGGCAGCATGAGATTATAACAAGAGTATGTGTTACAATTGTGACTATTGAGACGTTTAGACTCTAGTTGTGACTCATTATGTGATATTTTGTGGTTCAATTCCTTCACTTGTTGGGTCGAGAGTCTATATTACTTCCAATCAAGTCGACCATGTGCCTTGTGTGTGTGAGATTAATAGTATCTTCTATGTATGTGGCTGATGCTAGAACTTGCCTGGTATGTATGCAAAGCGAAAATAAGGAGTGTAAGTTAGGATATGATTTAGGCATTTCTTTGGCAACCTATATTTGTTTACCTTCAGTTTTACCTACGCATGAACATCATCCTAGTTAAACCCTTTTGAGCCTTTAGCCTATTTCTTTGACAACCTTGCATGCAAGCCTAATCTATTTTCTTTCAAGACCAGAATTTGATCCAAATTCCCAAGTGCTTTAAAGTGAAAAAGTCATGTGACAACATAAGAGAAAATTGGGTGAGTATAATGCTATAAATTGTAAATGGTGCTTGAATGTGTTATGGAAAAGAAAGTGCTATCATAAGAAGTATGTTGTGAAAAGAAAAAGGAAAAGAAAGCTGAAAAGTGAGTTGTTCTTAAAATTGAAAAACAAAAGAGGAAAACAAGGGTGGTAGAATAAAAGAAAGAAAGAAAGGTTGAAAGAAAAAAGTGTCAATGATACAATGTGATGTATTAAAGTGCTTAGGAACTTAGTCACTATTTCTGGCCAAGATAGCTGATCCTACCCGTCCTTTAGCCTACATTACAACCATCAAAAGACCTACTTGATCCTAATCTTAACATTCTGACATTTAGTGGAGTAGTACACTAAGGGCAAGCCTATGGCCATCAGTTGCTGCATACGAATTCTTTGTGAGAGCGAGAGCAAGGATATTTTGATACCCATGTTTGCAAAATATGCTATACTTGTGAGTGACTATGGGTAATATATTGTGAGACACACATGGTTGATGAGTTTTGGATAGTTGTGTATGATTCTTTGTGCCTTGACTTTTGAATATGAGTTAACCACCATCACGAGTCTATACTTGAGGTTAAATTGTTTCTACTTATAATCGGAAAGCTACTCTTGGTTGATAATCGTTGTGCTTGTCTTGATAAATGTTTTGTGTTGTTGCTATAAAAACCCTAAGTTGATGTTTAGAAGGACATGATATGTTGTTCGAGGACGAACAAATCTCTAAGTGTGGGGTGTTGCTGATAGGAGAAATTACGCGCCTATATCAATATATTTTGCCCATATTTTAGCCTAGTTTTGAGAACAAATTATATATTTCATGCACTTTTAGTCCTTTTTCCTATAAATGAGCTAACGAACATGATTAGTAAAGTTTCAGGTATAAATGATGCAAAATGCAGCAATTTATGACTTAC
>CM061559.1:698335-705835 GCA_030864225.1 Capsicum baccatum var. pendulum
AAAGCGTATCTAACGGTACAAATTCTCCAAGAGGTTAATCCAGTTACAGCACTAACTGTTTAGTAGGGAATTTAGGCGGTGACCCTACTACCTTGACATTATCTCTTTTCCAGACAAATAACCTTTCTTTCGAACAAGTTAAATGTTATACTGGCATTATTCTATGCGTCTTCAGCCACAAGAATTTGCATTAAGATGAAGAGAATAATGATATAAGCAGCATATGTGTCACGAACTCACAAACTCACAGCAATAGATAGTATCTCATTCGGCTTCCATAACCCCAATAGAGAGGTTTAGTTACCCATGAGTGCGAAGGAAGTCACAATAAACATGATCATTGTACCCTAATAAAGATTTGCACGTTAGGTGTAAGGGTGAGGATGGCGTGAAGTCCTTTGCAAAGTAACGTCTCTCTTGTTGTGGAATTTAATAGAAGAATAGAAGAAAAATAAAATTAATGGAAGAATTAGAATTGTTGGAATAGTAAGTGAATGAATCTCTCCACTAAGGGAGGAATGAATCTCTCCACTAAGGGAGGAATGAATAAAAATCTCTAGCATGATAGGGTATTTATAATACCCATATCCTAATCCTACTAAGCTAATGAAATACTTAACCAAATCCTACTAAGCTAATGAAATACTTAACCCAATTGTACTAGGTTAATGTAACATTATCCAAATCCAAATAAACTAATGAAATACTTAACCCAATTGTACTAGGTTAATGTATTATCCTAATCCAAATAATTTACTGCAAGTCCCCAAAGTCTTCAGAAATGTTGTTTTAGCCCGGGACAGATTTTCCATGCATCACTTTTGGTCCTTAGGCGTCCAAGCTTGGCTTTTCTTCCTTCGTGAGCTTTCTTTGGCGTCAAGTTATCCACAAAATGCTGAATTCTGCATCATTTATACCTGAAAATTTGCTAATCATGTTCTTTAGCTCACTTACAGGAAAAAGGACTAAAAGTGCATGAAATATATAATTTGTTCTCAAAAGTTGGCTAAAATATGGGCAAAATATAGCACTATAGGCGTGTAAATTCGCCTATCATCAATACCCCACACTTAAAGCTTTGTTCTTCCTCGAACAAACTATTATGTCCATCTAAACATCAACTTAGGGTTTCACAGTAACAACACAAAATATTCATCAAGACAAGCACAACAATTATCAACAAAGAGTAGTTTTCCGATCATTAGTAGAAACCATTTAACCTCTAGCATAGACTCCTGATGGTGATCAACTCATATTCAAAAGTTAAGGCACAAAGAATCATGTACAACTATCCAAAACTCATCAACCATGTGTGTCTCACAATATATTACCCATAGTCACTCACAAGTATAGCATATTTTTCAAACATGGGTATCAAAATATCCTTGCTCTCGCTCTCACAAAGAATTCGTATGCAGCAACTGATGACCATAGGCTTGCCCTTAGTGTAATACTTCCACTAAATGTCAGAATGCTAAGATTAGGATCAAATAGGTCTTTTGATGGTTGTAATGTAGGCTAAGGGATGGTTAGGATCAGCTATTTCTGGCCAAAATAGTGACTATGTTCCTAAGCACTTTAATACATCACATTGTATCACTGACACTTTTTCCTTTTAACCTTTCTTCTTTTTTTTATTCTACCACCCTTGTTCTCCTCTTTTGTTTATCAATTTTAAGCATAACTCACTTTTCAGCTTTCTTTTTCCTTTTTCTTTTCATAACATACCTCTTATGATAGCACTTTCCTTTTCATAACACATTCAAGCACCACTGCAATTTAGAGCATCATACTCACCCAATTTCTTCTTATTTCGTCACATAACTTTTTCACTTTAAAGCACTTAGGATTTTGGATCAAATTACGGTCTTGAAAAAATAGATTAGTCTTACATATGAGGTTCATCAATGAAAATAGGTTAAAGGCTCAAAAGGGTTTAACTAGGATGATGTCCATGGGTAGGTAAAACGATGGTAAACATGTATAGGTTGCCAAAGAAATGCCTAAATCATCTTCTAGACTTACACTCCTTATTTTCGCTTTGCATACATAGCAGGCAAGTTCTAGCATCAGCCACAAACATAGAATATACTATTAATCTCACACACAGAAGGCACATGGTCGACTTGATTGGAAGTAATATAGACTCTCGACCCAACAAGTGAAGGAATTGAACCACAAAATATCACATAATGAGTCACAACTAGAGCCTAAAACGTCTCAATAGTCATAATTGGAGCACATACTCTTGTTATAATCTCATGCTGCCTATTAGAATAATTTCATGCGAAGCTAAAAAAAAATTTACTACTAAAAAAAAAATGAGAAAAAACATGAATAAATGCAAATGCGGATAGAGAAGTATAGCATGCAAATACCACAACCCCACACTTAAACGGGACATACTGTCCTCAGTGGAAAATAAATAAGAAGAACCTAGTTAGTTGGACTCATCCTCTATGTTCGGAATCATACCCCCTGCATTGGAATCATCATCAGAGTCGTCATCCTCAGAAGTTCCTCATAAGTACCCCACTTAATTCCAAGAGTGTGTCGAGGTATTTCCAGCACGGAGGATTCAGTTTGCTCTTTTCTTCCTCTTTTCTGGCCTCTTTGTGAAGTGGTTGCTTTTCTTGTATTTTGGTGCCATTGTACCTGAGATCTCAATAGAGTCATGTTAGCGTCATCTCGATGTATACAATCTATAAAAAAGTAGTAGTGGCACCACCCCACACTTAGGTTGTTGGCACAAACTAGTGAAGTGAAAGTGGTCGATTACTTAGACTTCGTCGACATACGTTTTAGGGGCTAAATTCCGACAAGAAAATCAGAGATGTATCACTTCTTGGAACCTTTGAAATACTTTCATGTTAGGTATAACAAGACTACTACATAGGGATTACATCATGGTATAGTTTCTATCAATAATCTCAACCTCCTATGTCGGTAGGCACTTATAAGTCTTATTCCGATGAACGGGATCTTCTAACATGCAAGTATTCAAGTGACAAGATTATGCAATGATCATGACTATAGCAATTTTTCAAGTAGTATGACAATGCAATTAAAACGAAATTCAAGTCGGAATCAAGTTAAGATTATCCTAACGTACATGTTCACTCACATGGTTTTGCATCAACAATTCAAACACTTTAACATCACCAATATTTATTCAAGATATAGCAATTCATGATAGACATGGCAACGTAGTACTTACGAGAAATAGATGAAGATTAAAAGAGGACTTACGTGATTGAATCCTTTGGAGATGTTCTTGTGAAGAAATAGAGCAAAAGGAAAAGTTTTGAGAAGATTTGGAGGCTATGTGCGTCGCCTAAGTTAGGTTTTCCATGTGTTTGTGTTTCAAGACTAAGTATACTATTTATAGAACAAGCTTGGGTCGGGTTTTGACCCATTTAAAAACGGTTTTGGAGACAAAAAGGGTCCATATACGGCGCATAGTGCTTTGCATAAGCATGGTATATGCGGCGCATAGTGTAGTGCATTTAGGGACATGTGCGGCGCATAGTGTATAGCATTTAGGGACATATGCACCGCATAGTGTATGGCATTTGAGATACTGAGACCTAATGCTATATCATAGGCGGCGCATAGTGTATAGCACACTTAAGCATGGGCGGCGCCTATGTCTTTGCATACTAGATTCCGAGACCTTAGGCTATAGTATAGGTTTTGCATTGTTCGTGGCCTAGTTTTACCTAGGCCTAGCCTTCCTCGATGCCTATTTTGGCATGAGCAATGCTCAATCCATAGCCTTATGCATCCTTATTCCTAACTTACCACCTTTACCATACAATACGTCCAAATCGTCATTTTAAACCAATCTCCTCATTGAATACCTCTTGCACCTATATTTGCTCAAAAACAACAAAAACGATTAGAACGATGGGTTGCCTCCCATCAAGCGCCTTAGTTTTGGTCGTGGCTCGACAAAATCCTAAGAAAACAAAAACAATGAAAAACATTTAAAAATGATCGGTTGCCTCCCACCAAGCGCTTGATTTATTGTCGCGGCACGACATAACTATCTCGATTACTTAGACTTCATCGAGATAGATGGGGCATCATTTTCTGAATGGATTCAGACGATGCTGATACTTACTTGTAGGCATGCAATCTTCTTCGATATGACTCTTGTGCATACATATCTCAAGAGGGATACCAATTATATCATCAATCTTTCTACCCAAACTCTCTTGTACCTCATCAGAGCAGAGATGAGAGCCTCTACGTGCTGTTCATTGAAATAATCCGCCACACTCTCCGGAAGTGTATTTCCACTTCCCAAGAACACATACCTTAGATAATCGGGGATCTCTTTCGATTCTAGCATTGGTGGCTCTTCGCTGGAAGTCTTCGCTGTTGGTGACGGTTGATTCTTAAGATCAAGGTCCGGCCATTTAGGAGTATGAGAATAGGACCCTATTCCTGTTAGAGCACCCATAAGTTCTTCATAATCTTCATCATCCTCATGCTCAACATTCAGCAGTGCAGCAACCAATGGCTCAACAGTAAGATGTTTCTTTACAGGTAATGCTTTCTTATCCTCATAAGCTACGGAGAACACATCCATATCGCTGGGTTGCTTCATTGCTTTGCATATATCAAATTGGACCACTTCGTCATTCAACCGAAACAAAAGCTCATTATCCCTCATGTCAATAAGCACACTTCTAGTTTCAAGGAAAGGACGTCCCAAGATTATGGGAACTTCAGAGTCTGCCTCACAATCCAGAATTACGAAGTCTGCCGGAAAGATGAATGAAGAAACCTTCACCAACACATCATTCAAGATACCCACAGGTCATTTTACCGACCTATCAGCCATCACGAGCCTCATATTGGTTGTTGTCGGATCGCCTAACCACAACTTCCTGTAGACGAATAGTGGCATCAAATTGATGCTAGTACCCAGATCGCACAATGCCTTGGCAAAATTCATAGATCCAACAGTGCAAGGAATAGTGAAAGCACCGGGGTCGGCCTTTTTCTGAACTAGCGATCTTGTAGCAATTGCGCTGCAGTGATGAACATAATATTTCGATTCATAACTTGCTGCCCACTTCTTTGTCAAAAGATCCTTCATAAATTTCGCATACCCAGGCATTTGTTCAAGTGCCTCCACCAATGGAACATTAATGGTCAGCTATTTCAACATAGTCATGAATTTGCTGAACTTCGTGTCATCCGTCACCTTCTTCAATCTTTGAGGAAAAGGTGGTGGTGGGTATGGAATTGTTCTCTCCATGGCTTTCTTCTCCTCTTGCTTCCGTTTTTCATCTTTTTTAGGTTGCAAATCGTGAGGGGTGACGTTATGGATGTCAGGTTCAGCTGCTGCGGCATCTTTCCCATTCGCCTTATCATCAATGTCCACTACTTTGTCAACTACTTGCTTGCCTTTTGCTGAAGTTTCCAGCACCTTACCACTTCGGGTAGTAATGGCCATGCATGATCCATCGTTCCTTGGATTTTGCACAGTGTTGCTAGGTAAAGTACCAGCCTTTCTTTGATTGAATGCCGCAGATAATTGACTCAATTGTTGCTCCAGCTGTTTTATTGAAGTGGAATGCGAGTCAACCAATTGCTTCATTGAGGACAAGTCGTTCTTCACCTCATTCACTCCCGTATTAGTTGCCTCTACTCCTTTCAATAGTTTATCCATCATATCTTCCATTGACATATTTCCAGAACCAGATGCAGCGGCGTCACGTCTTCCAGGAGGAACATACAAAACACTCGTGTCAGTCTTATCCTTCCAACTACCTTGATCACGGTCCTTATATCCTGAATTATCATAATAGTTCCGACCTTGGTTTCCTTGGGCATTGCCTCGGAAACCCCCCTGATTGTTCAAGTAGTTGGCTTCTTCCTCGGAATCGGATTCCTCTCTTTCTTTTGATGCAACAGCTTTAACTTTTTCGGTCTTCCCTGATAATAAATGCTTTGTAAGAAGATCCATTTGTGTTTTAATGTAAGCCATGTCTTGGTCACGATCCTCTTGTCTTCTCCTTTGTTCAGCAGTCATGCCAATAGATATAGTAGGGCTTGCTACCTCAGAATCCCTGGTATTCCAAGCTCTACTTTGCTTCGTCATTCGATCTAGCATATTGCTTGCCTGCACAAAGGTGAGGTCCATAAATGATCCACCTGCTGCATTATCTACCACTGGCTTAGTCATCGAATTCAAAGATCTGTATAATATCGCCATCAAGTGGACATTGGTCATATGGTGATTTGGGCACCGCATAAGCTTCGTCTTGAACCTCTCCCATGTTTCGTGGAGGGCTTCAGTGGGAAGCTGCCAAAAATTTGTGATCTCATCTCTCAACTGTGCTCTTTTGGATGGCGGAAAGAATCTTTCTAGGAAAGCGTCTTTCAATTGCCTCCAATTAGTAATAGAATCAGGAGTCAGCCCATTCAACCATAGAGTTGCCTCCCCAGACAGCGACAATGGAAATAAGCGTAGTCGAATTGCATTCTGTCCAACGCCAGGATTGTCGAATGACTTGCATGTAGAAATAAAGTTGATCAGATGCATATTCGGATCATCGCCTGCTAGTCCACCAAATAATCCCTTGAGTTGCAAAAGCTGAATCATGGTGCTAGTGATGTTGAACTTGGCTCCGGGCGCTAATGGTGGGAGAATAATGGCTCCTGTGGCACCAGCTTCATCCAGATCATCATCATCATCATCGAACGGTATTTGGATAGCTTGGCGTTCAGGCCTAAACCTAGCTTGACGATCTCTTCTCTGCATGGGTGCCACCATCTCAGCAGTATGCCGTGGGTTTAGTAGCTCCTCATCGCCCAGGTCCTCATCATCAGGATTTGTTGCCCGACCTGGATTATTAATATTCTGTTGATGCACTTGAGCAGCCATCCTTTTAATTTCACGTTGTGCATCCATTGGTGCACTGAACAAACCTGAATAAAACAAAAACAAAGACTAAAAGTAAAAGTACGAGAATCTTTGACCAAAGGGTCTAGTAACTATCACAAACTTAATTGACACTTGTATTCCCTGACAACGGCGCCAATTTTTGATAACGCTCAATCTACAGCTCTCGTAGGAGTATAAAGCGGTTGTTAGCAAATATAGAACCCAACCTGGGTTGGGTGTCGATCCCACAGGGAATAGCTTGGCCAACAAGTAAGCAACGGTTACTAGACTTTTAGTGCAAGTCTCGTAATGAGGGGGGATTGCAATGTGTAACCAAATTATTAAAGCAAAACTAAAAATAGCAAAGTAAAAAGAAAGAATATTTTATAGGTTGTGAATCAATGAGAATTGCGGAGTTGGGGTTATGTCCACCTTCTGAGTTATACGTCTCTATTGGCTATGAGTGTGTTGAATTCAGACATGCATGTGCTTATAGAGAATTGTATTCGATGGTAAATCCAGGCGTCTTTCGACCTATTTGAGGATTATTTCACTTTAACTCTTTCGAGCTTAAAGCGTATCTAACGGTACAAATTCTC
>CM061559.1:732355-734855 GCA_030864225.1 Capsicum baccatum var. pendulum
CTGTCACTTGGGTTTTTTTTTAAGCATATATAAGGGGGGTAGAGGTGTTGAAGGCACTTCAAGGCGACTGTCAGTAGTTGGCATAGGCGCTCAGTGGCCATGTCGGCGAGCAGCGTAGGTGCATGGAATCATGCATGGCTAGTTCGTGCGAGCCGTCTGTGCTCGGGTAGCAATGTCGGCGGCGCTTCATTGTACGCTCGTGTCGGTTATCGGTGGCGTCGTCCACGATGGGGCTGCTAGCGCTAGACTTCGGACGAGGCGGTGCCTTCGTGCGAGCGGTGAGTACTGGATGCTGCTCTCAGGGCAAGCTCTAGGCGCTACACGCATGCGGCCGAGCCCAATCCGCGGCGAGAGCCGGCGGCCGGCGTGGGCGGCGCCCGTGCATGAGCCTCGGCGTGTCTTCATCTCCACTGCTCCCCCCACGGGCGGGCTATTATGTTAAGCAAGACTTGTTTCAGCCTTGCAATATCCGCATGGGCAGCAGCGCACGGTATCTATTGCCGGGCGTTGGGGCAGGTGCCGGGTGTGCATCGACGGAGCATTTGGACGCACGGCGCGTGAGTTGTGTTCAGCACGTGCGGTTAGGTTGGATCCCTGCTCGAGCAGTGACGTCCTGACCCGCCTGCCATCTCAGTCGCGGGGAAAGCGCCATGTAGGCTTGCTCGAAGTCGGTTACCTGTGCTGCATACCTAATGCCCAGGCATTATCAAGTTTTATCGATCGCCCTTCGCCCCTCGCATTTCTTGTGCGGGGCGAATCGAAAGGTCCCCATCGCATCCCACGACTCCCTCGCTTCGTCGTGCAATGTCGTGGTCCACGAGCGGCGGTCTGAATTCTCGGATACGGCAGACGCAGCGGGCATGGGGCCTTCAACGGCTCCTATCTGCCCTGTACAACGCTCCTTGCAAACAAAGGTCGCGCTCACCTTGAATCCGTCCGCGCCCCCGCGGGCAGGCCGGGCTCATGCGACGCCGACGTCGATGAGGAATGCTACCTGGTTGATCCTGCCAGTAGTCATATGCTTGTCTCAAAGATTAAGCCATGCATGTGTAAGTATGAACAAATTCAAACTGTGAAACTGCGAATGGCTCATTAAATTAGTTATAGTTTGTTTGATGGTATCTACTACTCGGATAACCGTAGTAATTCTAGAGCTAATATGTGCAACAAACCCCGACTTCTGGAAGAGATGCAATTATTAGATAAAAGGTCGACGCGGGCTCTACCCGTTGCTGCGACGATTCATGATAACTCGATGGATCGCACAGCCATCATGCCGGCGACGCATCATTCAAATTTCTGCCCTATCAACTTTCGAGCGCCTCCCCCCATCCCCGGAGAGCGCGCCGGAGCACGTGCGGCGGGCGACAAACGAACCCTGGCGCGGAAAGGGCCAAGGAATACTTGAATCGATAGCCTACCCGTCGCGCCCTGTCCGCGGCGTGCGTCGGGGGGACCTCTGCTTCTTCTATAAACGAAAATGACTCTCGGCAACGGATATCTCGGCTCTCGCATCGATGAAGAATGTTGCGAAATGTGATACTTGGTGTGAATTGCAGAATCCCGTGAACCATCGAGTCTTTGAACGCAAGTTGCGCCCGAAGCCATTAGGCCAAGGGCACGTCTGCCTGGGCGTCACGCATCGCGTCGCCCCCTCGCATCGTGCCTCAATCACGGGGCGCGCTGTCATCGCGGGGCGGATACTGGCCTCCCGTGCGCCTCGAGCTCGCGACTAGCCTAAATGCGAGTCCACGTCGACGGACGTCGCGGCAAGTGGTGGTTGCAACTCAACTCTCTTTGCCGTCGCGGCTACAGCCCGTCGCGCGTCCGGACTCCAGGACCCCTTCGCTCTCAGGCGCTCCGACCGCGACCCCAGGTCAGGCGGGATTACCCGTTGAGTTTAAGCATATCAATAAGGGGAGGAAAAGAAACTTACAAGGATTCCCTTAGTAACGGCGAGCGAATCGGGAACAACCCAGCCTTAGAATCGGGCGGCTCCGTCGTCCGAATTGTAGTCTGGAGAAGCATCCTCAGCGGCGGACCGGGCCCAAGTCCCCTGGAAGGGGGCTCCGGAGAGGGTGAGAGCCCCGTCGTGCCCGGACCCTGTCGCACCACAAGGCGCTGTCTATGAGTCGGGTTGTTTGGGAATGCAGCCCAAATCGGGCAGTGAATTCCATCCAAGGCTAAATACGGGCGAGAGACCGATAGCGAACAAGTACCGCGAGGGAAAGATGAAAAGTACTTTGAAAAGAGAGTCAAAGAGTGCTTGAAATAGTCGAGAGGGAAGCGGATGGGGGCCGGCGATGCGCCCCGGTCGGATGTGGAACGGCGACGAGCCGGTACGCCGATCGACCCGGGGTGTGGACCAGCGTGGATTGGGGAGCGGCCAAAGCCCAGGCTCTCGATACGCTCGTGGAATGCCGTCTGCTCAATTGTGGCAGGCAGCGCGCGCCTCCGGTGTGCGTCGGCATCTGCGCGCTCCGAACGCTGGCCTGTGGGC
>CM061559.1:744855-754855 GCA_030864225.1 Capsicum baccatum var. pendulum
GATAGGGTATTTATAATACCCATATGCTAATCCTACTAAGCTAATGAAATATTTAACCAAATCCTACTAAACTAGGGAAATACTTAACCCAATTGTACTAGGTTAATGTATCATTATCCAAATCCAAATAAACTAATGAAATTCTTAACCCAATTGTACTAGGTTAATGTATCATTATCCTAATCCAAATAAGTTACTGCAAGTCCCCAAAGTCTTCAGAAATGCTGTTTTAGCCCGGGACCTATTTCCCATGCATCACTTTTGGTCCTTTAGGCATCCAAACTCCCGTTCCTTCCTTCGTGAGGTTTCTTTGGCGTCAAGTAAGCCATAAAATGCTGAATTCTGCATCATTTATACCTGAAACTTTGCTAATCATGTTCGTTAGCTCACTTACAGGAAAAAGGACTAAAAGTGCATGAAATATATAATTTGTTCTCAAAACATGGCACAAATATGGGCAAAATATATTGATATAGGCGTGTAATATCACCTATCATCAACACCCCACACTTGAAGCTTTGTTCGTCCTCGAACAAAATATCATGTCCCTCTAAACATCAACTTAGGGTTCCACAGCAACAACACAAAACATTCGTCAAGACAAGCACAACAATTATCAACAAAGAGTAGTTTTCCGATCATTATTAGAAACCATTTAACCTCTAGCATAGACTCGTGATGGTGGTCAACTCATATTCAAAAGTTAAGGCACAAAGAATCATGTACAACTATCCAAAACTCATCAACCATGTGTGTCCCCACTAAATGTCAGAATGCTAAGCTTAGTATCAAATAGGTCTTTTGATAGTTGTAATGTAGGCTAAGGGAAAGGTAGGACTATTTTGGCCAGAAATAGTGACTAAGTTCCTAAGCACTTTAATACATCACATTGTATCATTGACATTTTTTTGTTTCAACCTTTCTTCTTTCTTGTATACTACCACCCTTGTTCTCCTCTTTTGTTTTTCAATTTTAAGCACACTCACTTTTCAGATTTCTTTTCCTTTTTCTTTTCACAACATACCTCTTATGATAGCACTTTCTTTTTCATAACACATTCAAGCACCATTACAATTTAAAGCATCATACTCACCCAATTTCCTCTTATGTTGTCACATGACTTTTTCACTTTAAAGCACTTAGGAATTTGGATCAAATTATGGTCTTGAAAAAATGTGGATTAGGCTTACATTTGCGGTTGTCAAAGAAACAGGCTAAAGGCTCAAAAGGGTTTAACTAGGATGATGTCCATGGGTAGGTAAGACAAAGGTAAACATGTATATATTGCCAAAGAAATGCCTAAATCATCTCCTAAACTCACACTCCTTATTTTCGCTTTGCATACATACCGGGCAAGTTCTAGCATCAGCCACAAACATAGAATATACTATTATCTCACACACACAAGGCATATGGTTGACTTGATTGGAAGTAATATAGACTCTCGACCCAACAAGTGAAGGAATTGAACCACACAATATCACATAATGAGTCACAACTAGAGCCTAAACGTCTCAACAGTCATAATTGTAGCACATACTCTTGTTATAATCTCATGCTGCCTATTAGAATAATTTCATGCGAAGCTAAAAAAAAATTTTACTACTAAAAAAACTTAACTAGTCAAAAAACTTAAAAACGAAACACAAACAAAAACAAAGTAAACAAACATAGATGCAAATAAACAATTATCGCATGCAATACCGCCACCCCACACTTAAACGGGACACACTGTCCTCAGTGAAAAATAAATAAGAAGAACCTGGTTAGTCGGACTCATCCTCTATGTCTGGGGTCATACCCCTTTCGTCGGAATCATCATCAGAGTCGTCATCCTTAGAAGTTCCTCATAAGTATCCCACTTAATTCCAAGAGTGAGTCGAAGTGTTTGCATCGAGGAGGGTTCTCCTTGCTCTTTTTGTGAAGTGGTAGCCTTATCTTTGCCTTGCCTTTTGGTTCCATTGTACCTGAGATCTCAATAGATTCATGTTAGCATCATCTCAATGGATACAATCTATGAACAAGAAGTGGAGGTACCACCCCACACTTAGGTTGTTGGTACCAACTAGTGAAATGAAAGTGGTTGATTACTCAGACTTCGTCGACATACGTTTTAGGTGCTCTATTCCAACAATAAAATCAGTGAGTCATACTTCTTGTACTCTTGGCAATACTTGCATGTAAGATTATATCAAGACTACTACATAGGGATTACATCAAGGTATAGTATCTATCAATACTCACAACCGCCTATGTCGGTAGGCAACTATAAGTCTTATTCCGATGAACAATTCATTCCAATATGTAAGTATTCAAGTGACAAGATTATGCAATGTTAATGACTATAGCAATTCCGTAAGAGTATGACAATACATCAAAATCAAATTCAAGTTGGAAATAAGTTAAGAGCATCCTAACGTATATGTTCACTCAGTTGGTTGTGTATCAGCAATTCAAACACATGAATATCACCAATGCTTCTTCAAGATATAGCAATTCATAATAGGCATAGTAACGTAGTACTTACGAAAAATGGATGAAGAACAAAAGAGTACTTACGTGATTGAAGCCTTTGGAGATGTTCTTGTGAATTGGAAGAGCAAAAAGAGAAATTTTGAGATGATTTGGATGGATGTGCGGCGCCTTTGGGTCAATTTCTAATGTGGTTATGTTTCAAGACTAAGTCCCCTTTATATAGAAAGAGAATGGGTCGGGTTTTGACCCATTTCCAAACGGTTTTGAAGACAAAAATACCGCATATGCGGCGTATAATGCTCAACATAGTCGGGACATATGCGCCGCATAGTCTATGGCATTTTGAGACATATGCACCGCATAGTCTATGGCAATTTGAGACATATGCGCCGCATAGTCTATGGCATATGAGATCCTGAGACCTAATGCCATAGCATAGGCGGCGCATAGTCAAAAGCAC
The DNA here is from genome assembly GCA_030864225.1 of Capsicum baccatum var. pendulum. Taxonomy (NCBI): domain Eukaryota; kingdom Viridiplantae; phylum Streptophyta; class Magnoliopsida; order Solanales; family Solanaceae; genus Capsicum; species Capsicum baccatum. Next base: position 747,791 of record CM061559.1, read on the forward strand.
ACTTAAGAATGGGCGGCGCATAGTGTATAGCACACTAGATTCCGAGACCTTAGGCTATAGAATAGGTTTTGCATTGTTCGTGGCCTAGTTTTACCTAGGCCTAGCCTTCCTCGATGCCTATTTTGGCATGAGCAATGCTCAATCCATAACCTTATGCATCCTTATACCTAACTTACCACCTTTTCCATACAATACGTCCAAATCGTCATGTGAAACCAATCTCCTCGTTGAATACTTCTCGCACCTATATTTGCTCAAAACCAATGAAAACAATTAGTATGATGGGTTGTCTCCCACTAAGCGCCTTAGTTTTGGTCGTGGCACGACTCTTATTTTTGGATTTTCATTTATCAAAAACAAAACAAGTACTAGAACGAAAGAAAGGCAAAACGATAAACAATAAATGAAAAATGATAAACGATAAGTTGCCTCCCATCTAGCGCCTTATTTATTGTCGTGCCACGACATAGTTACCTCGAGTACTCAGACTTCGTCGAGGTAAATGGTGGATCATTTTCTGAAAGGATTTAGACGACAATGAGGCTTACCTGTGGGCATGCGATCTTTTTTGAGATGGCTCATACGTTTCTCTGGAGAGTCGCCAATTATATCATCAATAGTCCAACCCATAGCTCTCTTGTATCTCTTCAGAGCAGAGATGAGAGCCTCTACGTGCTGTTCACTTAAATCATCTGCACTCTCTGGAAGTATATTTCTACTTTCCAAGAACACATACCTTAGATAATCGGGGAGCTCTTGCGATTCTAGCATTGGTGGCTCATCAATGGGAGTCTTTGCTGTTGGTTGATTCTTGAGATCATAATCCGGTTGCTTAGGAGTATAAGACTCTATTTCTGTTAGATCACCCATAAGTTCTTCATAATCTTCATTATCCTTATGCTCAACATTCAGTGGCGCAGCAGACAATGGCTCAACAGTAGGCTGTTTCTCTATAGATAATGCTTTCATATCCTCTTGATGAACATTAGCTACAGATAACTCATTCATTTTGCTGGGCTGCTTCATGGCTTTGCATATATCAAACCGTACTACTTCGTCATTAATTCGAAACAATAGCTCATTATCTTTCATGTCAATAAGAACACTTCCGGTTGCAAGGAAAGGACGTCCCAGGATTATGGGAACTTCAGAATCCTCCTTACAATCCAGAATAACGAAGTCTGCAGGAAAGATGAATGAAGAAACTTTCACCAACACATCATTCAAGATACCCACAGGTCTTTTTATCGACCTATCAGTCATCACGAGCCTCATATTGGTTAATGTCGGATCCCCTATCCCCAACTTCTTGTAGATGGATAGTGGCATCAAATTTATGCTAGCACCTAGATCGCACAATGCTTTGGCAAAATTCAAAGATCCTATGGTGCAAGGAATAGTGAAAGCTCCGGGGTCGGCCTTCTTCAGAACTATCGATCGGGTAGCAATTGCACTACAATGATGCACATCTTCTTTCAACTCATAACTTGCTGCCCGCTTCTTAGTCAAAAGATCCTTTATAAATTTCTCATATCCAGGCATTTGTTCAAGTGCCTCCACCAATGGATCATTAATGGTCAGCTGCTTTAACATAGTCAGGAATTTGCTGAACTTTGTGTCATCCGCCACCTTCCTCAATCTGTGGGGAAAAGGTGTTGGTGGGTATGGAAGTGTTCTCTCCACGGTTTTCTTCTCCTCTTGCTTCCGTTTTTCCACTTTTTCAGGTTGCACCGTGCTGGATGTGGCGTCCTTGATGTCAGGAGTAGGTGCTGCGACATCTTCTCCTTTTGTGTTGTCATCCATGTCCGCAACTTCGTCAACCACTTGCTTGCCTTTTGTTGAAGTTTCCAGCACCTTACCACTTCTGGTAGTGATGGCCATGCATGACCCGTCATTCCTTAGGTTTGGCACAGTATCGCTAGGTAAAGTGCCGGCCTTTCTTTGATTGAGTGCTGCTGAAAGTTGGCTCAATTGCTGCTCTATTTGCTTGATAGAAGTGGAATGTGAATCAACTAATTGTTTCATGGAGGACAAATCATTGATTACCTCTGTTACTCCCGCGCTCGTTGCTTTCACTCCTTTCAATAATTTAGCCATCATGTCTTCCATACATTCAGAATTAGATGTGGTGGTGTCACATCTACCAAGGGGAACGTACAAACCACTCTTTTCATTCTTGTTCTTCCAACTACCTTGGTCCTTGTTTCCAGATTTATCATAATAGTTCCGACCTTGGTTTCCTTGGGCATTCCCGCGGAAACCCCCCTGATTGTTCAAGTAGTTGGCCTCATCTTCCGAATCAGATTCGTCTCTTCCTTTTGACGCAATAGCTTTCACTTTTTCGGTCTTCCCAGATAATAAATGCTTTGTAAGAAGATCCATTTGTGTTTTCAGATGCGCCATATCTTGATCACGTTCTTCTTCTCTTCTTCTTTGGTCTGCAGTCATGCCAATAGATAAAGTGGGGCTTGCTACCTCAGAATCCCTGGTATGACAAGATCTACTTTGTTTCGTCATACGATCTAGCATATTGCTTGCTTGACCAAAGGTGAGGTCCATGAAATATCCTCCAGCTGCATTATCCACCACTGGTTTAGTTATTGAATTCAAGGCTCTATACAAGATCTCCATTAGGTGAACATTGGTCATGTGATGGTTTGGGCACCTCGCTAGCTTTGTCTTGAACCTCTCTCATGTTTCATGAAGAGCTTCAGTGGGAAGCTGACGAAAGTTGCTGATTTCATCTATCAATTGCGCCCTCTTGGATGGCGGAAAGAATCTTTCTAGGAATGCGTCTCTCAATTGCCTCCAATTTGTAATTGAATCAGGAGTCAGCCCATTCAACCATAGTGTTGCCTCCCCAGACAGAGACAATGGAAATAGACGTAATCGAATTGCATTCTGACCAACACCAGGATTGTCAAACGACTTGCATGTAGAAATAAAGTTGATGAGATGCATATTCGGATCATCGCCTGCTAGTCTACCAAATAATCCCTTGAGTTGCAATAACTGAATCATGGTGCTTGTGATGTTGAACTTGGCTCCGGGCGCTAATGGTGGTGGAATTATGGCCCCAGTGGCTCCGGCACCATCAATATCATCATCATCATCGTCGAAAGCTGGCTGCATAGGTTGGCGATCATACCTAAACCGAGCTTGTCGACCTCTTCGGTTGGCAGGTGTTATGATTTCAGCATCACGCCTTGGGTTTAGTAACTCGTCATCTCCTAAATCCTCATCATCGGGATTTGTTGCTCGTGCAGGGTTATCAATGTTCTGTTGATGCACTTGAGTAGCCATCCTTTCAATTTCACGTTGTGCATCCATTGATTCACTGAACAAACCTAAAAACAAAAACAATAACTAAAAGTAAAAGTACGAGAATCTTTGACCAAAGGGTCTAGTAATTATCACAAACTTAGTTGACACTCTTATTCCCCGGCAACGGCGCCAATTTTTGATAACGCTCAATCTACAGCTCTCGTAGGAGTGCAAAGCGATTGTTAGGAAATATAGAACCCAACTGGGTTGGGTATCGATCCCAGAGGGAATAGCTTGGTCAACAAGTAAGTAACGGTTACTAGACTTTTGGTGCAAGTCTCGTAAAAAGGGGGGATTGTAATGTGTAACCAAAATAATAACGTAAAAGCTGAAAATAGCAAAGTAAAAAGAGGAAGAATGTTACGTAAGTTGTAAACAATGAGAGTTGAGGCGTTGGGGTTATGTCCACCTTCTGAGTTATACGTAGCTATTGGCTATGAGTGTGTAGAATTGTGACATGCATGTGCTTATAGAGAATTGTATTCGATGGTAAATCCAGGCGTCTTTCAACCTATTTGAGGATTATTTCACTTTAACTCTTTCGAGCTTAAAGAGTGTCTAACGGTACGAATTCTCCAAGAGGTTAGTCCAGTTACGGCACTAGCTTTTTAATAGGAAAGGGTGTCCTACTACCTTGACACTATCTCTTTTCCAGACAAATAACCTTTCTTTGGAACAAGTTAAATGTTATACTGGCGTTATTCTATGCGTCTGCAGCCACAAGAATTTGCATTAAGATGAAGAGAATAATGATATAAGCAGCATACGTGTCACGAAAACATAAACTCACAGCAATAGATACTATCTCATACGGCTTCCATAACCCCAACAGAGAAGTTTAGTTACCCATGAATGCGAAGATAATCACAATTGACATTGTTAATATACCACAATAAAGATGAGTTTCGTGTAACACAACTGTGGTAGGCGTTAGGCGTGATTTCTTGCAAAAGTAACGTTTCTCTTGTTGCGGAAATTAAGAATAGATGAAGAGAAAGTAATAAGAATTAATAAAAAGAATTGTTTTGATGGATGGATGGATGGTGGATGGATGGAAATTAATGGAATGGGGGAATGGTGAATGAATTAAAATCTTTAGCATGATAGGGTATTTATAATACCCATATCCTAATCCTACTAAGCTAATAAAATATTTAACCAAATCCTACTAAACTAGGGAAATACTTAACCCAATTGTAATAGGTTAATGTATCATTATCCAAATCCAAATAAACTAATGAAATTCTTAACCCAATTGTACTAGGTTAATGTATCATTATCCTAATCCAAATAAGTTACTGCAAGTCCCCAAAGTCTTTAAAAATGTTGTTTTAGCCCGGGACAGATTTCCCATGCATCACTTTTTGTCCTTTAGGCGTCCAAACTCCCGTTCCTTCCTTCGGGAGCTTTCTTTGGCGTCAAGTAAGCCATAAAATGCTGAATTCTACATCATTTATACCTGAAACTTTGCTAATCATGATCGTTAAAGGAATAAAAGTGCATGAAATATATAATTTGTTCTCAAAACATGGCACAAATATGGGCAAAATATATTGATATAGGCGTGTAATATCGCCTATCATCAGTTACCACAGGGATAACTGGCTTGTGGAAGCCAAGCGTTCATAGCGACGTTGCTTTTTGATCCTTCGATGTCGGCTCTTCCTATCATTGTGAAGCAGAATTCACCAAGTGTTGGATTGTTCACCCACCAATAGGGAACCTGAGCTGGGTTTAGACCGTCGTGAGACAGGTTAGTTTTACCCTACTGATGACAGTGTCGCAATAGTAATTCAACCCAGTACGAGAGGAACCGTTGATTCACATAATTGGTCATCGCGCTTGGTTGACAAGCCAGTGGCGCGAAGCTAACGTGTGCTGGATTATGACTGAACGCCTCTAAGTCAGAATCCGGGCTAGAAGCGATGCATGCGCCCGCCGTCCGCTTGCCGACCCGCAGTAGGGGCCTTGGTCTCAAAGGGCACGTGTCGTTTGCTAAGACGCCGCGGCGGAAGGGTTGCGGCGGCCGCGTTGAAGTACAATTTCCATCGAGCGGCGGGCAGAATCCTTTGAAGATAACTTAAATACGCGACGGGGTATTGTAAGTGGCAGAGTGGCCTTGCTGCCACGATCCACTGAGATTCAGCCCATTGTCGCTCCGGTTCGTCCCTCCCCATCCAATCCAACCACCCTGCCGCCCGTCTCCAAAGGATGTTCATTCATTCGTCCTTGAAAAATCCCACCAAGTCCTGTGAGCTCACCTCACCCGAGTTAGCCAAGCGTCGCGTGCGTTCCATTCCAAACAGTTAAGCATACAATATCAAGTGGCCTTTCGCGAAAAACAACGGCATCGCAACTGGAGGATTTCCGCGATTCGGAGTACGGCATAAGTGCTCAGCGAAGCACCGAGAACAACGTCGGTGCATGGAGGCATGCTGCAATTAGAGGTTTTTGTGACCGTAGAGTGCAATGCTGGAGACGCCTCCAATGACGAACGCCGACGGACGTATAGTGTCCTGCCATGGTGGTGTCTTTGTCAAGTTGGATATCCGTGCACCGTGGCACCAAGGCCTCTTGGCATCGTGGCGCCATGGCACCAAGGAACCGTGGCGCCATGGCACCAAGGCACCAAGGCACCATGGTTCCGTGGCACCATGGCACCAAGTCAGCAAGGCACCGTGGCACCATGGTACCAAGGCACCAAGGCACCATGGCGCCATGGCACCGTGGCACCATGGCGCCATGGCACCGTGGCACCATGGCACCATGGCACCAAGGCACCAAGGCGCCGTGGCGCCATGGCACCAAGGCACCAAGGCACCATGGCGCCATGGCACCTAGGAACCTTGGCGCCATGGCACCAAGGCGGCGCGGCGCCATGGCACCATGGCACCGTGTCACACAGGCACCATGGCACCAAGGCATCTTAGCACACAGGCACCGTGGCACCATAGCACCGTGGCACATAGGCACCGTGGCACCATGGCATCATGGCACACAGGCACCGTGGCACCATGGCACCATGGCACACAGGCACCATGGCACCAAGGCAGCTTGGCACCGTGGCGCCATGGCACCAAGGCACCAAGGCACCATGGCACCATGGCACCATGGTACCATGGCACAAAGGCAGCAAGGCACCGCGGCACCATGGCACCGCGGCACCATGGCGCCATGGCGCCGTGGCACCTTGGCACCATGGCACCGGGGCATCGTGGCACAATGGCACCAATGCACCAAGGCACTGTCGTGGTGCCATGGCACCTTGGCACCAAGGCACCGTGGCACCAATGCACCGTGGCACCATAGCACAATGGCACCATGGCACCAAGGCACCGTGGCGCCGTGGCACCGTGGCACCAAGGCACCATGGCACCAAGGCACTAACGCACCGTGGAAAAATCAAAAGAGCGTAAACCTACGTTCGATCATCCTAATATTTTCCTGACGTTCATCCATCCTCCTCACCGTTGCATACTCATTTTTCTACATATCCGCTCTAATTTTTTTATTTTAAATATATTTCAATGTTACCTCATATGTCGTGGCAGTTTTCGTAATGTTCCGTCGCCTTCTTTTCAAATTTATATTTAATATCCTTAAATTTAAATATTTCATATCGTTACGTCATTCGTACAAATGCGCACTCAGTTGTTGGTTTAAGGCTACTTCTTTCTAATATGCATATTTTGGGGTTGTCACTTATCCGTTGCATTCTGGCCGATTTTCCTAATGACCCCA
>CM061559.1:759855-767355 GCA_030864225.1 Capsicum baccatum var. pendulum
GGTTGCCAAGGTTGATGGACTGTTTTGCTAGGTCTTTGGAAACAAGTATCCTTATATGATCTTATGTGCTTCCAAAATGGTATTGGACTGTTTTGATGAGGGGGCTGATGTTTCACGTTTCCCCCCTGTGTTTGGAGCTATTTTGTGACAATGTTAAGGTTTATTTGATGTATATATATGTTGGGAGCATCTGGTTCAAAGTTGGGACAAGTATGAATTGTTAACGACGAAATGTAGGGAGACGACGAGATGTTGTGCTTCTTAGTTGAGCATTTTGTAAAATGGTTCTGTGTTGTAGTTATGGACTGTTGCCAGCATGTTGTAGAGCTGATATAGGCTGTGTACATCATGTATATGATCATGTGTACTGGTTGAAGACAGTTAGAATTGAGAAAGTCGGAATAACACCATTGAGTCGATGGTTATACGTTTGTTGCCAAAGTGTTGTGTTTTGTGAGATTGGGCTGTCCAGATTCATTGATTAGCTGCTAATAATAGCTTTAAAACATGATATTGTAGATAAATAGTTGGAAGAAAAGAATTCATTTCTAGGTAAAAACAAGTTGATATGTCGAGGTATGTAAGGCTATTCGATCTCTTATTATTTGGCATGGAATCCAAAGTCTTTATTGGCACATAGAGATCTTTACAAACTTCGATATAACCACTCCACTCTTTAACATGTATTTGTGTGTCCAGATTCGAGCATTGTCACTGCTGCATACATACATTGGATACCATGACATATGAGTCTTCTTTTTAGATAAATAAAGCTCATACGTTGTTTATGTCCTACATGTTTCACTAATTGTATAACCCTCTCTTTTCATTGTGATATGATGTTACATGGTCACATACTTGTCATTTGTCATGCTTATAGTCTTATAGCTCAAATGTTACGATCACCAAAGATTCATCTCAAAAGTAATAAGAAGATATATGTATACAGTTGTTTCTGTTGGGTGGTATCCCAGGGGTGAAAGAATCACCTAGCATGGGTCAATCCCAGTATTACAGGGGGTATCCCAGGGGTGAAAGGAAAGCCTAGCATGGGTCGATCCTGATATAGATTTACCACTGATCAGCTAGTCATTTGTATTACATGATGTGCACAGATTATACAAGTGATAAGAGTAAAGTAACATAATTGTTATAAGATGCATGACTCCACAATATTCATAAAGGTGGTCTTTTACCCTACAGCAGTGTATGGTTTCATTTGAGCTTTTATCTCATATATAGTACATGTTGCCTTACATATTCAGTACATTATTTCATACTAACGTCCCTATTGGGGGACCTGCATTCCATGCTGCAGGTGCAGAAGCTAATAAACCTCCCCAGTAAGAGTACAGGATATCAACTGCAGTCACTGAGCTCCAGGTTGCTTCGGGGCTTTGAGTCTTGTCATATCTTTTTGCATTGTATAGTATATTATCATGAGGCAGGGCCTGTCCCGACCCTTATAAGATAATGTTTCTTGTCTAGAGGCTTCGTAGACTATGTAAAGTATAGTATGGTCATGTATCGTATCGTAGACATTGTGGCTCGAACGGCCTAGTCATACAACATCTTTTGGCTTGCTAGTCCCATTTATCTTTTGAGGGCATGTTTAGTATAAAAGTAACTTATAATGTTCATAGGTAATGTATTGCTACAGGTTGGTTCTCCCGAGCATTACCGGCAACGGGTGCCAGTCCGCCTTAATAGGATTTGGGGCGTGACACCTGTCGCACCACGAGGCGCTGTCTACGAGTCGGGTTGTTTGGGAATGCAACCCAAATCGGGCGGTGAATTCCATCCAAGGCTAAATACGGGCGAGAGACCGATAGTGAACAAGTACCACAAGGGAAAGATGAGAAGGACTTTGAAAAGAGAGTCAAAGAGTGCTTGAAATTGTCGGGAGGGAAGCGGATGGGGGCCGGCGATGCGCCCCGGTCGGATGTGGAACGGTGACGAGCCGGTACGCCAATCGACCCGGGGCGTGGACCAGCGTGGATTGGGGGGGCGGCCAAAGCCCGGGCTCTCGATACACTCGTGGAATGCCGTCTCCTCGATTGTGGCAGGCAGCGCGCGCCTCCGGCGTGCTTCGGCATCTGCGCGCTCCGGACGCTGGCCTATGGGCTCCCCATTCGACCCGTCTTGAAACACGGACCAAGGAGTCTGACATGTGTGCGAGTCAACGAGCGAGTAAACCCATAAGGAGCAAGGAAGCTGATTGGTGGGATCCCCCCGAGGGGTGCACCGCCGACCGACCTTGATCTTCTGAGAAGTGTTCGAGTGTGAGCATACCTGTCGGGACCCGAAAGATGGTGAACTATTCCTGAGAGGGGCGAAGCCAGAGGAAACTATGGTGGAGGCCCGCAGCGATACTGACGTGCAAATCATTCGTCTGACTTGGGTATAGGGGCGAAAGACTAATCGAACCGTCTAGTAGCTGGTTCCCTTCGAAGTTTCCCTCAGGATAGCTGGAGCTCGCGTGCGAGTTCTTTCGGGTAAAGCCAATGATTAGAGGCCTCGGGGATGCAACGCCCTCGAACAACTCTCAAACTTTAAATAGGTAGGACGGCGCCACTGCTTCGTTGAGCCGCGGCACGGAATTAAGAGCTCCGAGTGGGCCATTTTTGGTAAGCAGAACTGGAGATGCGGGATGAACCGGAAGCCGAGTTGCGGTGGTAAAATGCGCGCTAATTTGAGGATTTTATGACCGTCGAGTGCAATGCTGGAGACGCCTCCAATGACGAACGCCGACGGACGTATAGTGGCCTGCCATGGTGGTGTCTTTGTCAAGTTGGATATCCGTGCACCGTGGCACCAAGGCCGCTTGGCATCGTGGCGCCCTGGCATCAAGGCACCGTGGCGCCATGGCACCAAAGCACCATGGCTCCGTGGCGCCATGGCACCAAGGCACCAAGGCACCGTGGCGCCATGGCACTAAGGCACCAAGGCACCGTGGCGCCATGGCACCGTGGCACCATGGCACCGTGGCACCATGGCACCATGGCACCAAGGAACCAAGGCACCGTGGCGCCATGTCACCAAGGCACCAAGACACCATGGCGCCATGGCACCTAGGCACCTTGGCGCCATGGGACCAAGGCGGCGCGGCGCCATGGCACCATGACACCGTGTCACACAGGCACCGTGGCACCATGGCACCATGGCGCCATGGCATCGTGGCACCATGGCACCATGGCACCAAGGCACCAAGGCACCGTGGCGCCATGGCACCATGGTACCGTGTCACACAGGCACCATGGCACCAAGGCAGCTTGGCACACAGGCACCGTGGCACCATAGCACCGTGGAACACAGGCACCGTGGCACCGTGGCACCATGGAACCGTGGCACACAGGCACCGTGGCACCATGGCACCGTGGCACACAAGCACCATGGCACCAAGGCAGCTTGGCACCGTGGCGCCATGTCACCAAGGCACCATGGCACCAAGGCAGCAAGGCACCGCGGCACCGTGGCGCCATGGCGTCGTGGCACCGCGGCACCATGGCACCGGGGCATCGTGGGACCATGGCACCAATGCACCAAGGCACTGTCGTGGTGCCATGGCACCAAGGCACCAAGGCACCGTGGCACCAATGGATCGTGGCACCATAGAACCGTGGCACCATGGCACCAAGGCAGCATGGCGCCATGGCACCAAGGCACCATGGCGCCGTGGCGCCGTGGCACCAAGGCACCATGGCACCAAGGCACAAACGCACTGTGGAAAAGTCAAAAGAGCGTAAACCTACGTTCGATCATCCTAATATTTTCCTGACGTTCATCCATCCTCCTCACCGTTGCATACTCATTTTTCTACATATCCGCTCTAATTTTTTTATTTTAAATATATTTCAATGTTTCCTCATATGTCGTGGCAGTTTTCGTAATGTCCCTTCGCCTTCTTTTCCAATTTTTATTTAATATCCTTAAATTTAAATATTTTATATCGTTACGTCATTCGTACAAATGCGCACTCAATTATTGGTTTAAGGCTACTTCATTCTAATATGCATATTTTGGGGTTGTCACTTATCCGTTGCATTCTGGCCGATTTTCCTAATAACCCCACGTTATTTTTATATTTTTTTAAAAATTTTTATTTAATATCCTTAAATTTAAATATTTTATATCATTACGTTATACGTACAAATATGCACTCGATTGTTGGTTTAAGGTTAGTTCATGCGCTGATAATATTTTCCTAATTTTTTCATATTTTTATAAATATTTTTTCTATTTTTGATTTATTTTTACATATTTTTTGAATTTTAATAAATGATATTTGTAAAAAAATATTTTCTCAACGAAAATTATCATTTACAAATTACGCGACCTTTTTGTCAGTGCACAGGCTTCGTATCTCATCAAAACGTGCAGTTCGGGTCCGCATATGTCTGGTATGATTCTCTGGCAAAATCATGTCTACTCCTGTCACTTGGGTTTTTTTTTAAGCATATATAAGAGGGGTAGAGGTGTTGAAGGCACTTCAAGGAGACGGTCGGTAGTTGGGATAGGCGCTCAGTGGCCGTGTCGGCGAGCAGCGATGGCGCATGGCAGCATGCATGGCTAGTCCGTTCGAGCCTTCTGTGCTCGTGTAGCAACATCGGCGGCACTTCATTGTACGCTCGTGTCGGCTATCGGTGGCGTCGTCCACGACGGGACTGCTGGCGCTAGACTTCACATAATTGGTCATCGCGCTTGGTTGAAAAGCCAGTGGCGCGAAGCTACCGTGTGCTGGATTATGACTGAACTCCTCTAAGTCAGAATCCGGGCTAGAAGCGATGCATGCGCCCGCCGTCCACTTGCCGACCCGCATTAGGGGCCTCGGCCCCCAAGGGTACGTGTCGTTTGCTAAGCCGCCGCGGTGAAAGGGTTGCGGTGGCCGCCTTGAAGTACAATTTCCATCGAGCGGTGGGCAGAATCCTTTGCAGACAACTTAAATATGTGACGGGGTATTGTAAGTGGCAGAGTGGCCTTGCTGCCACGATCAACTAAGATTCAGTCCTTTGTCGCTCCGGTTTGTCCCTCCCTATCCAATCCAACCACCCTGCCGCCCGTCTCCAAAGGAGGTTTGTACATTCGTCCTAGAAAAATCCCACCAAGTGCTGTTAGCTCACCTTACCCGAGTTAGCCAAGCGTCGCGTGCGTTCCATTCCAAACAGTTAAGCATACGATATCAAGTGGCCTTCCGCAAAAAACAACGGCATCGCAACTGGAGGATTTCTGCGATTCGGAGTGTGGCATAAGTGCTCAGCGAAGCGCCGAGAATAACGTCGGTGCGTGGAGGCATGCCGCAATTAGAGGTTTTTGTGACGGTCGAGTGCAATGCTGGAGACGCCTCCAATGACGAACGCCGACGGACGTATAGTGGCCTGCCATGGTGGTGTCTTTGTCAAGTTGGATATCCGTGCACCGTGGTACCAAGGCCGCTTGGCACCGTGGCTCCATGGCACCAAGGCACCGTGGCGCCATGGCACCAAGGCACCAAGGCACCATGGCTCCGTGGCGCCATGGCATACAGGCACCAAGGCACCGTGGCACCATGGCACCATGTCTCCATGGCACCAAGGCACCATGGCGCCATGGCACCAAGGCACCATGGCGCCATGGCACCAAGGCACCATGGCGCCATGGCACCTAGGCACCTTGGCGCCATGGCACCAAGGCGGCGCGGCGCCATGGCACCATGGCACCGTGTCACACAGGCACCATGGCACCAAGGCAGCTTGGCACACAGGCACCGTGGCACCATAGTACCGTGGCACACAGGCACCGTGGCACCATGGTACCGTGGCAACATGGCACCGTGGCACACAGGGACCATGGCACCAAGGCAGCTTGGCACCGTGGCGCCATGGCACCAAGGCGCCGCGGCACCATGGCACCATGGCACCATGGCACCAAGGCAGCAAGGCACCGCGACACCATGGCACCGCGGCACCATGGCACCGCGGCACCGTGGCGCCGTGGCACCGCGGCACCATGGCATCGTGGAACCATGGCACCAATGCACCAAGGCACTGTCGTGGTGCCATGGCACCGTGGCACCAAGGCACCGTGGCACCAATGCACCATGGCACCATAGCACCGTGGCACCATGGCACTATGGCACCAAGGCAGCATGGCGCCTTGGCACCAAGGCACCGTGGCGCCGTGTCACCATGGCACCAAGGCACCATGGCTCCAAGGCACTAACGCACCGTGGAAAAATCAAAAGAGCGTAAACCTACGTTCTATCATCCTAATATTTTCCTGACATTCATCCATCCTCCTCACCGTTGCATACTCATTTTTCTACATATCCGCTCTAATTTTTTTATTTTAAATATATTTCAATGTTACCTCATATGTCGTGGCGGTTTTCGTAATGTCCCGTCGCCTTCTTTTCAAATTTTTATTTAATATCCTTAAATTTAAATATTTTATATCGTTACGTCATTCGTACAAATGCGCACTCAATTGTTGGTTTAAGGCTACTTCATTCTAATATGCATATTTTGGGGTTGTTACTTATCCGTTGCATTCTGGCCAATTTTCCTAATGACCCCACGTTATTTTTATATTTTTTTAAAATTTTTATTTAATATCCTTAAATTTAAATATTTTATATCGTTATGTTATACGTACAAATATGCACTCGATTGTTGGTTTAAGGTTAGTTCATGCGCTGAGAATATTTTTCTAATTTTTCATATTTTTATAAATATTTTTTCTATTTTTGATTTATTTTTACATATTTTTTGAATTTTAATAAATGATATTTGTAAAAAAATATTTTCTCAATGAAAATTATCATTTACAAATTATGCGACCTTTTTGTGAGTGCACAGACTCCGTATCTCATCAAAACGTGCAGTTCGGGTCCGCATATGTCTGGTATGATTCTCTGGCAAAATTATGTCTACTCGTGTCACTTGGTTTTTTTTTTAAGCATATATAAGGGGGGTAGAGGTGTTGAAGGCACTTCAAGGCGACTGTCGGTAGTTGGCATAGGCGCTCAGTGGCCATGTTGGCGAGCAGCGTGGGCGCATGGCAGCATGCATGGCTAGTCTGTGCGAGCCGTCCGTGCCCGTGTAGCAACGTCGGCGGCGCTTCATTGTACGCTCGTGTCGGCTATCGGTGGCGTCGTCCACGACGGGGCTACTGGCACTAGACTTCGGATGAGGCGGTGCCTTCGTGCGAGCGGCGAGTACTGGATGCTGCTCTCGGGGAAAGCTCCAGGCGCTGCACGCATGCGGCCGAGCCCAATCCACGGTGAGCGCCGGCGGCCGGCGTGGGCGGCGCCCGTGCATGAGCCTCGGCGTGTCTTCATCTCCTCTGCTCCTCCCATGGGCGAGCTATCGTGTCAAGCGGGACTTGCTTCAGCCTTGCAACGTCCGCATGGGTAACAGCGCACGGTATCTATTTCCGGGCGTTGGGGACGGTGCCGGGCATGCATCGACGGAGCATTTGGACGCACGACGCATGAGTTATGTTCGGCACGTGCGGTTAGGTTGG
>CM061559.1:772355-779855 GCA_030864225.1 Capsicum baccatum var. pendulum
ATCTGCAAACAGAGGAGGAAGACCGCTGATAAATCTTTCTTTCCAGAAATTATTATTGCAGTCAGGTCTGATCATTACTTTAACAAGGAAGGTGGCTTTGATACCAGAAAAAGGATCCTGAGTATTATAGAGGAATTATAGCGGAATTATAACAAATTTAAAAAGAACAAAGATTATAAAACTTACAAATTTATTGAAACTTAGAAAACATTACAGAGGTACAAGAGAGAGAATGGGCATAGAGAATTTCTTAGTGATGGAAATTTTCGAATGCCTTCTCTAAAGAAATGCAATGCCTTATATAGGCAAAATGAAAGGGGGAAGTACATCTTAAGTGTACAAGTGGAGGGATCAGATTCTGCCGACTACATCTTAAGTGTACAAGTGGAGGGATCAGATTCTGCCGACACTTCTAAGTGCTCAAAGCTGTTCATGACTTGATAGGTGCTTTACTTTAATAAAGTAAAAGTAGATGCCTTCTGCTTTTAAAAAGCTGAGTTGATTGTCCTGTCATCTTTAGGAGACAGGATGGGTCCTGGATTCCAATCAGGAATAGTGAATTACCCTTTTTACCGAGATAATTCCAGTTCTTTGAACCTCTATCTCTCAAAGGGTTATTTTCCTATTCATAGTAGGGATCCATGTAGGCCATAGCCAATCCTTTCGGATTTAGCATATCGCCATTATCATCGTTGCTTCCTGTAGATGAAGCCTCTGCGACAAGCTGAAGTAATTCTTCGGTATTGGTTGAGATTTCTTGACTGTCCAAATCAGCCAAGGCTTTCTTGAGCTTCTCTTTCAGAGCCTTCTTGCTAGCGGAGGAGCTGGAAGAGGATGCTGCGGACTTTCCCTTATCAGGAGTTGTGGGGGCTGTTTGTTTAGGAGTCCAACCTTTGACGTTTATCTCTTTGGACAAATATTTAATCCTATGCTGTTCTTCTTTACAGAAGTTCCAGGAAATAATATAGGATATTCTTTTCTTAATAAAGAATTTGCACATTTGAATGTGCTCAGGTAAGGTAGAGCATCCTTCTTTGATTATGAAATCAGGAAGACGTTTTAGAAACTGCTGAGGAAGAACATCCTTTGTTCCTCCGAAACATAACCACCATTCATAAAACTATCTTGGTATGATGGCTTCCATCATAGTACGGCAATATTTAACAAACTAGGTATGGCCTGGGCGAACAAATAAGAAGTTGAACCACGCCGACTTATAGTCGTGCCAATTGTAAGTCTGCGGCCTTTGAGGCATGGATAGTGCAACTGGAGTGTGTAGGTGGTCGACAAACCATTTGAAAGAGGTTAAGACCCTCTTAATAGTAAACTTGGAATAGCCGATATGTTCTGGATATCCTTCATTTACTGAGTGTTCGACCTCAATAGAATCAGTATCTACCAGGATGGCTTTGTAATACCGGCGAGTTTTGAGTGGATCCTCAGTGTCCACAAAGTTGTTGTTGGTGTAAACCGGCTTGATGAGCTGGTTCAGATGATACCCTTCATATGCCTTGTCTAGTGCAATTATGGGACATACTTGGGTAGTTATAAACTTGAATTCCTCCTTGACTGGAGATGCTGGAGTGACTTTGGCTGCTGTTGGATCAACCGCTTCGGCGAAGGTTTATGGAGCCTTCATTGCGTAACTTTGCTTGGTTTGTACCGAGGAGCTAGATGCTTGCCCCTGGATTATGGGTAGATTTATTTTAAGATCTACCAACTTTGTAGGTGTTGGCGGAGGTAGCTTTGGGATCTGCTGCTCTGTTAGGGCAGTGAATCTATTGTGGATAGGAGATTGAGTCTCCGTTTTGAGAACTGGCCTTTGAGGGACTGAAGGCCGAAGTGGGTTTGTGGTTGCTGAAGGGGCGTCAAATGGTTTGGACATTCTAGCTTGTTCCTGTTTATTGTGATATGCCTGCTTGCATGAACATATATGTTTGCTCAGTTAGTCTCTAGACAGCACGTGTTCAATATGAGCCATCATATTAAGAATACTGTTAACTTGTCTTCTCAGGCAACTCCGATTGCCACCATTGAAAATGATCTTCAAAACTGGAGTATTCCAGAAGAATCTTTCAATACCATTTATCAAATTGGTAAATTTAGTTTTTTGAAAAAACATAATATCAAGACCTCTGAGTCTACTGTTGCTATTAATAATTCTTTAGAAATTATTCAACTGTTCAATGAATTGGATATAAACCGATTTAAAAATTAGTTTAATTATCTGCATGTTGGACTTGTTCAAGTAGCTATAAAGCCACTTTTCCGACAGGGACTTGATATCCCAGTTTGTGCTATCCTAAGAGATGCTCGTCTACTTAATTTTGACGATTCACTCTTAGGTGTAATTCAGAGTAACCTAGCCGATGGCCCGGTATACTTTAATTGCTACCCAAATTTCTCTGTTGATATAAATGATCCTAACATCATGGATGTTTTAAATCTTAATGTTAAAACAAAAAACATGAATAGTAAGGAGAATACCAGAGAAATAGCGATTATATACCGCATATATTATCGCCTCATGGGTACTACTCTAGCCCCTAAGGATAGATTTACGAGCCCTAAAGGGGTTACCACCCTAATGGAAGCGAATAAAGACCGTAGTACAGTCTTTGTTCCCAAGGCTCTCGTGTGGGATGATATCCTCCATAGCAATGATTGGCACTTTGAGGCTATCACCCAACCTGTTCGGATTTACTCCAAAAAATCTCAGGTCAAACGGGTGATTTAACACCCTGACGGATCTATCGATTTGAAATTCCTCGGGCTCGACCCGACTCGGCACTCGTCCTTTCGCTGATCGGTTTCCACTCGTGCCTCTACTTCCAAACCCCCGGACGAGAGTGAGGACCACGACCATAATAATGACAAGGGAAAAATCAGAGGAGTTGACTTCTCTGGTCCATTCCCTAAAGTCTATTATCACCAAAATACTAGGGTCCCTGAACCCGAGAACCTTTATGAACCTGGAAGTCCTACGGCCTCTGACATGGCCCCCCTCAAAGAGTTAGGACTGATCCCAGTCTCCTTGTCCTCACCGCAGATGAAGGAGAATACACCCCTGACCTTAAAGCCCTCAAAGAAAGGTGGAATCTTCCTAAAGATGCTATCAAGCGAGAATGGTATGCTAGGACCTACTCCATTGAAAAGCAAAAGGAATTTGGTCGACTATGGATAGCCGACATGAAAAGATTCCGATGTGATATTGAGTTCTTTCGGTGGTTTGAATGCACTGGAAGGATGGAAAACCAAATGGAATCCCTCAATGTTATTATCAACAAATGGTATACCCAGAGTAACAAGGTTATAGAATCCGTTACTCCCCCTCTCGAAGGACTTAACGTTCCTTATTCCAATGAAGTCATTAAGGCTTCACCTTTTAAAACCAAATCTGACAGAGGATCCATGACTCCTCAATGCAAAGATCTTGATAGAATAATTGAACAAAACAATTATACTAATCAAGTTCTCCATACTATCTCTCAGCAGATAGAAGAAACCAAAGGTCATACTCTGCCAGCTCCCTTACCGGTCAAGAGCATTCCTAGCTCTAAACCCCTCTCGAATCCTATCTTCAAGATTCCAGAATTCCAAAAGGATAAGTTCCCTGACTTGAATGAGGATTTCAAACTCTCTGAGCAGATCTTAGAAAAGATCAATTCTAAACTTACCAAGTTTAAACTTGCTCAAGGAGAGTCCAGTTCCAGTTCCCAAAAGAACTCTCTTTCCAAACTTACCAATGAGCATTTTTCTACCAAGAAAAACTATTACAAAAAACCTTCTCCCCCGAATGTCCAATTCGAAGAGAATCCCTACCTCTCTACATGTAATCATGATGGGAGAGGCATTACTGAATGGAATATTGATGGTCTGGCCGAACACCAGATATACAATAAACTCCATGAAATGGCAGTATCCGTTACTGCCTATAAGATTAAAGGCTCTTCTGACAAAGGAGCTGCCACCATGATTGTCTCAGGTTTCACTGGTATGATAAAACATTGGTGGGATAACTACGTCACTAAAGACGATAAGAACCTTATTTATAATGCCACGGTCACCGAACAAGTAGTTCGAGTGGTAAATGGCCAAGAAACCATTGTAGAAGAGGCACAAGAGGATACTTGCGCCACACTTCTCTATCACATAGCTAGACATTTTGTAGGAGAACCCAAAATCTTCCAAGATAGAATTCTAGAAATTCTTAATAACCTTCGCTGCAAGAACCTAGCAGACTTTAGGTGGTACAAAGACACCTTCCTTGTTAAAGTAATGATAAGACCTGACTGCAATAATGATTTCTGGAAAGAAAGATTTATCAGCGGTCTTCCTCCTCTGTTTGCAGATAAAGTGCGAACTAAGCTTAAGGATAGATTTGAGGGACAAATTCCCTACAATATCCTTACCTATGGCGACTTGGTAAGCTTCATTACCACTACAGGTATAGAACTCTGTACCGACCTCAAGCTTAAGCAACAACTTAAGAAAAATAGCAAATATGGTCTAGGAACCTTTTGTCACGATTACAGTTTCAATGACATTTCTTCCAGCAAGAAGCGTGGAAAGAAAACCTTTAAGTCTTCCAAAAAGACTACCTCTACCAAAAGGAATTACAAGAAGGATTCCTACAAACCTAGTCGAAAAACCAAGCGTAAATCTTCTAAATCTTCCAAAGATACTTGCTGGACTTGTGGTAAAACCGGCCACAGGGCTAAAGATTGCAAATCTAGCAAGAAGAAGAAGATCAACCAGCTTGATCTTTCTGAAGAAGCTAAAGAAAAGTTATTTTCCATTATGGAAGATTCTTCTGAAGCCTCTGACTCTTATTCCTCTTCGGACGAAGACTATAGCGACGAAGAATTACTCAACGCCGCCTATGAGTCTGACAGTTCTCAATCAGGACAAGATTGCACTTGCAAGGGTACTTTCTGTATATGCTCCAACAAAACTATTAATGTCATTTCAGGACAACCTAAAGAAGTCCTCTTCGAAATTATTGAGCATATTGCAGATGATGAGCTACGGAGTAAGTACCTCCAAGAGCTCAAAAGACTTGTGCTTTCTTGTGAGGCAAACTCATCCAAGCCGAAATCCATAGTTCAACCTTTCAGTATGAAACGAGTTATGGATAAATTCAATACTCCTACGGAACCTACCGTTACAGATCTCAAAGGAGAAATTTCTTCCTTGAAAAGTGAGATAAAAAATCTCAAAACCCGACTTGATCAGATAGAACTTAATATTCTAACTGAACAAGTCCTAAAAACTGCTTCTCCGGCTCCTGAAGTCGCTTTTCCTGAATCATCCCAAGGGGCCCCTATCGTCGTAAACGAATCTGTTCATGAACCTATTTCTTTCCCTGGCGAGGAAATACCATCCTCCTCTGACAACATTGTTGCCGCCATCAAAACTTATAGTGAGCATATTGTTGTCAAAATTGTTATTGACAAAGACTTTGTTTTAAATAAAGTCGCTCTCTTTGACACTGGTGCGCACAGTAATTGCATTGTCAAAGGCCTCATTCCCACACGGTATATTCAAAAGAGTACCTCTCGCCTCTACTCCGCCACCGGCGAAAGAATACGTATAGATTACCAGCTGTCCAAAGCTCATGTCTGCAATAATGGCATCTGCCTTATTAATGACTTTGTCATAACCGAAGATATCACTGAAGATATCATTCTAGGTTTACCCTTCGTTAACCAAATTCGGCCATTTTTAACGGATTATGATGGAATTCGCACCACTCTGCTGGGTAGTGAATTATTCTTTCCACTACTTCACCCTCTTTCTCCTGAAGAAGGACGCAGTATAAAAAAGGATACTGTGGCCAAAATTAAAGAAGACACAATATTCAAAATCAATCGTCTTTCCTCTCATGTTTCCTTTCTTAAACATGAAGTTCAGCTCAAACGGATTGAGCAAGCTTTAAAAACCCCGGAGATGGTCAACAAAATAACCCTTCTCCAAAGGAAGTTCGAAGACGAAATTTGCTCTGAATTGCCTAATGCATTTTGGGAACGCAAAAAGCACCTCGTTGAGCTTCCATACATTCCTGGCTTTAAGGAACAAAATATTCCTACAAAAGCCAGACCTATCCAAATGAATCACGAAATGATGGAAATCTGCAAAACCGAGATTAACCATCTTCTCAACAAAGGGATCATCAGGCCCTCTAACTCTTCTTGGAGTTGCGCTGCATTTTATGTAAATAATAGTGCAGAAAAAGAACGAGGAACTCCTAGGCTTGTTATTAATTACAAGCCATTGAATACTGTCCTAAAATGGATTCGACATCCGATTCCTAACAAAAGGGATCTTCTCAAAAGAACCTATAAGGCCAATCTTTACAGCAAATTCGATATGAAGTCAGGATTCTGGCAAATCCAAATTGCTGAAAAGGATAAATATAAGACTGCCTTCAACGTCCCTTTTGGGCACTACGAATGGAACGTCTTACCCTTTGGACTTAAAAATGCTCCATCTGAATTCCAGAATATCATGAATAATATTTTCAAGGAATATTCTTATATGTCAATTGTTTACATTGATGATGTGTTAATTTTCTCTGAAAACATCGAATCTCATTTCAAACATCTTAATACATTCTTTAAGATTGTAAAATTAAATGGCCTAGTCGTTAGTGCTAAAAAGATGAAGTTATTTCAAACTTCTATTCATTTTCTAGGACATGATTTGCATCAGGGTAGTCACAAACCCATTTGTCGAGCCATAGAGTTCTCTTCTAAATTCCCTAATGAAATTACCGATAAAACTCAACTTCAAAGGTTCTTAGGAAGCCTGAATTATGTTGCTGATTTTATCCCTCACATTAGGCAGGTCTGTGAACCTCTTTACAAAAGACTTAAGAAGAATCCAGTTCCATGGAGTTCTGAACAAACCAACGTTGTTATAAAGATTAAATCTTTAGTACAAAACCTTCCCTGTCTAGGTATCCCTAATCCTGAAGCTTTCATGATTGTGGAAACAGATGCTTCAGACAAAGGATATGGTGGTATCCTGAAGCAAAAGGTAGTTGCCTCTACAGAACAACTAGTTCGTTTTACCTCTGGCATATGGAATGCCGCTCAGAGAAATTATAGCACTGTTAAAAAAGAAGTTTTATCTATAGTGCTATGTATCACAAAATTTCAAGATGACCTTATTAATAAGGAATTTCTTGTTCGTGTTGATTACAAATCAGCTAAAGAGATTTTACAAAAAGATGTTAAAAATCTCGTTTCAAAACAGATATTCGCTAGATGGCAAGCTCTCCTATCTAGCTTCGATTTTCAAATTGAATTTATCAAAGGAGAACATAACTCCCTTCCCGATTTTCTAACAAGAGAATTACTACAGGGCCATGAGACCAAATCTGGGGAAGAACCCCAAACAGGAACAAGCTAGAATGGCCAAACCATTCGATGCCCCTTCAGCAACCACAAACCCACTTCGGCCTTCAGTCCCTCAAAGGCCAGTTCTCAAAACGGAGAC
>CM061559.1:784855-807355 GCA_030864225.1 Capsicum baccatum var. pendulum
CAAGCTCCAGGCGTTGCACGCATGCGGCCGAGCCTAATCCGCGGCGAGCGCCGGCGGCCGGCGTGGGCGGCGCGCGTGAATGAGCCTCGGTGTGTCTTCAACTCCTCTGCTCCCCCCACGGGCGGGATATCGTGTCAAGCGGGACATGCTTCAGCCTTGTAACGTCCGCATGGGCAGCAGCGCATGACATCTATTGTCGGGCGTTGGGGCCGGTGCCGGGCGTGCATCGACGGAGCATTTGGACGCACGACGCGTGAGTTGTGTTCGGTACGTGCGGTTAGGTTGGATCCCTGCTCGAGCAGCGACGTCCTGACCCGCCTGCCATCTCAGTCGCGGGGCAAGCGCAATGTAGGCTTGCTCGAAGTCGGTTTCCTGTGCTGCATACCTAATGCCCAGGCATTATCAAGTTTTATCGATCGCCCTTCGCCCCTCGCATTTCGTGCGTGGGGCGAATCGAAAGGCCAGCCTCTGATGATAGGCGATATTACGCGCCTATATCAATATATTTTGCCCATATTTGTGCCATGTTTTGAGAACAAATTTTATATTTCATGCACTTTTAGTCCTTTTTCCTATAAGTGAGCTAACAAACATGATTAGCAAAGTTTCAGGTATAAATGATGCAGAAATCAGCATTTTATGGCTTACATGACGCCAAAGAAAGCTCACGAAGGAAGGAACGTAAGATTGGACGCCTAAAGGACCAAAAGTAATGCTTGGGAAATCTGTCCCGGGCTAAAACAACATTTCTGAAGACTTTGGGGACTTGCAGTAACTTATTTGGATTAGGATGATAATACATTAACCTAGTATAATTGGGTTAAGTATTTCATTAGTTTATTTGGATTTGGATAATGTTACATTAACCTAGTACAATTGGGTTAAGTATTTCATTAGCTCAGTAGGATTTGGTTAAGTATTTCATTAGCTTAGTAGGATTAGGATATGGTATTATAAATACCCTATCGTGCTATACATCTTCTTACAATCCTCCTTTAGTGGAGAGATACATTCTACTTCTCAATTACAACTCTTCTAATCTTCCCATTAATTCTAATTTTCTTCTTCTATTCATCTATTCAATTCTTAATTTCCGCAACAAGAGAAACGTTACTTTGCTAAGGAATTCACACCTCACGCCTACCACTTGTGCTACACGAAAATCATCAATCTTGTGGTATAATAACAACAATGCAAATTGTGATTTCCTTCGCATTCATGGGTAACTAAACTTCTCTGTTGGGGTTACGGAAGCCGTATGAGATACTATCTATTGCTGTGAGTTTATTAGTTCGTGACACGTATGCTGCTTATATCATTATTCTCTTCATCTTAATGCAAATTCTTGTAGCTGCAGACGCATAGAATAACGCCAGTATAACATTTAACTTGTTCGAAAGAAAGGTTATTTTTCTGGAAAAGAGATAATGTCAAGGTAGTAGGACACCCTTTCCTATTAAAAAGCTAGTGTCGTAACTGGACTAACCTTTTGGAGAATTCGTACCGTTAGATACTCTTTAAGCTCAAAAGAGTTAAAGTGATATAATCCTCGAATAGGTCGAAAGACGCCTGGATTGACCATCGAATACAATTCTCTATAAGCACATGCATGTCACAATTCTACAAACTCATAGCCAATAGAGACGTATAACTCAGAAGGTGGACATAACCCCAACGCCTCAATTCTCATTGTTTACAACTTACGTAACATTCTTCCTCTTTTTACTTTGCTATTTTCAGCTTTTACTTTATTGTTTTGGTTACACATTACAATCCCCCCTTCTTACGAGACTTGCACTAAAAGTCTAGTAATCGTTGCCTACTTGTTGACCAAGCTATTCTCTGTGTGATCGATACCCAACCCAGGTTGGGTTCTATATTTGCTAACGACCTCTTTACACTCCTACGAGAGCTGTAGATTGAGCGTTATCAAAATTTGGTGCCGTTGTCGGGGAATACGAGTGTCAATCAAGTTTGTGATAATTACTAGACCCTTTGGTCAAAGATTCTTGCACTTTTACTTTCAGTTTATATTTTTGTTTACTGCAGGTTTTTATCCAGTGCATGCCCTATACTAGAAGTTCTGATCAACCGTTATTACCTATCAATCCTGAACCCCAACGCCTTAGAAGAATGGAAGCACAAACAGAAATCGAAAGGATGGCTGCTCAACAGGAACAAGCAAGATTGGCTGCCCTTGCCGCTGCCCAAGTACACCAACAAAACATTGATAAGCCTGGGCGAGCAACAAATCCTGACGATGAGGATTTAGGTGATGACGAGTTACTAAACCCAAGGCGTGATGCTGAAATTATAACACCTGCCAACCAAAGAGGTCGACAAGCTCGATTTAGGTATGATTGCCAACCTATGCAGCCAGCTTTCGACGATGATGATGATGATCTTGATGGTGCCGGAGCCACTGGGGCCATAATTCCACCACCATTAGCGCCCGGAGCCAAGTTCAACATCACAAGCACCATGATTCAGTTATTGCAACTCAAGGGATTATTTGGTGGACTAGCAGGCGATGATCCGAATATGCATCTCATCAACTTTATTTCTACATGCAAGTCGTTTGACAATCCTGGTGTTGGTCATAATGCAATTCGATTACGTCTATTTCCATTGTCTCTGTCTGGGGAGGCAACACTATGGTTGAATGGGCTGACTCCTGATTCTATTACAAATTGGAGGCAATTGAGAGACACTTTCCTAGAAAGATTCTTTTCGCCATCCAAGAGGGCGCAATTCAGAGATGAAATCAGCAACTTTCGTTAGCTTCCCACTGAAGCTCTTCTTGAAACATGGGAGAGGTTCAAAACAAAGCTAGCGAGGTGCCCAAACCATCACATGACCAATGTTCACCTAATGGAGATCTTGTATAGAGCCTTGAATTCAATAACTAAACTAGTGGTGGATAATGCAGCTGGAGGATCTTTCATGGACCTCACCTTTGGTCAAGCAAGCAATATGCTAGATCGTTTGACGAAACAAAGTAGAGCTTGGCATACCAGGGATTCTGAGGTAGCAAGCCCCACTTTATCTATTGGCATGACTGCAGACCAAAGAAGAAGAGAAGAAGAACGTGATCAACATATGGAGCGTTTGAAAACACAAATGGATCTTCTTGCAAAGCATTTATTATCAGGTAAGACCGAAAAAGTGAAAGCTATTGCGTCAAAAGGACGAGACGAATCTGATTCGGAAGATGAGGCCAACTACTTGAACAATCAGGGGGGTTTCCGTGGGAATGCCCAAGGAAACCAAGGTCGGAACTATTATGATAAATCTGGAAACAAGGACCAAGGTAGTTGGAAGAACAAGAATTAAAAGAGTGGTTTGTACGTTCCCCCTGGTAGACGTGACACCACCACATCTAATTCTGGAAGTATGGAAGACATGATGGCTAAATTATTAAAAGGAGTGGAAGTAATGAGCGCGGGCGTAACAGAGGTAATCAATGATTTGTCCTCCATGAAACAATTAGTTGATTCACATTCCACTTCTATCAAGCAAACAGAGCAGCAATTGAGCCAACTTTCAGCAGCACTCAATCAAAGAAAGGCCGGCACTTTACCTAGCGATATGTGCCAAACCCAAGAAATGACGGGTCATGCATGGCCATCACTACCAGAAGTGGTAAGGTGCTGGAAACTTCAGCAAAAGGCAAGCAAGTGGTTGACGAAGTTGCGGACATGGATGACAACACAAAAGGAGAAGATGCCGCAGCACCTACTCCTAACGTCAAGGACGCCACATCCAGCACTATCCAACCTGAAAAAGTGGAAAAACGGAAGAAAGAGGAGAAGAAAACCGTGGAAAGAACACTTCCATACCCACCACCACCTTTTCCCCAAAGATTAAAGAAGGTGGCGGATGATACAAAGTTCAGCAAATTCATGAATATGTTAAAGCAGTTGACCATTAATGTTCCATTGGTGGAGGCACTTGAAAAAATGCTTGGATATGCAAAATTTATGAAGGACCTGTTGACAAAGAAGCGGGCATCAAGTTATGAGTTAGCGGATAATGTTCATCATTGTAGTGCAGTTGCTACCCGATCGATAGTTCAGAAGAAGGCCGACCCCGGAGCTTTCACTATTCCTTGCACTATTGGATTGTTGGATTTTGCCAAAGCATTGTGCGATCTAGGTGCTAGCATAAGTTTGATGCCACTATCCATCTACAAGAAATTGGGGCTAGGCGATCCGACACCAACCAATATGAGGCTCGTGATGGCTGATAGGTCGGTAAAAAGACCTGTGGGTATCTTGAATAATGTGTTGGTGAAGGTTTCTTCATTCATCTTTCCTGCAGACTTTGTTATTCTGGATTGTAAGAAGGATTCTGAAGTTCCCATAATGCTGGGACGTCCTTTCATTGGAACCGGAAGTGTGCTTATTGACATGAAAGATAATGAGCTTTTGTTTCGAATTAATGACGAAGTAGTACGGTTTGATATATGCAAAGCCATGAAGCAGCCCAGCGATATGAATGAGTTATCTGTAGCTGATGTTCATCAAGAGGATATGAAAGCATTATCTATAGAGAAACAGCCTACTGTTGAGCCATTGTCTGCTGCGCCACTGAATGTTGAGCATGAGGATAATGAAGATTATGAAGAACTTATGGGTGATCTAACAGAAATAGTCTTATACTCCTAAGTAACCGGATTGTGATCTCAAGAATCAACCAACAACGAAGACTCCCATTGACGAGCCACCAATGCTAGAATCGCAAGAGCTCCCCGATTATCTAAGGTATGTGTTCTTGGAAAGTAGAAATATACTTCCAGAGAGTGCAGATGATTTAAGTAAACAGCACGTAGAGGCTCTCATCTCTGCTCTGAAGAGATACAACAGAGCTATGGGTTGGACTATTGATGATATAATTGGTGACTCTCTGGAGAAACGTATGAGCTATCTCAAAAAAGATCGCATGACCACAGGTAAGCCTCATTGTCGTCTAAATCCTTTCAGAAAACGATCCACCATTTACCTCGACGAAGTCTAAGTACTCGAGGTAACAATGTCGTGCCACGACAATAAATAAGGCGCTAGATGGGAGGCAACCCATCGTTTATCATTTTTTATTTATTGTTTATCATTTTGTCTTTCTTTCGTTCTAGTACTTGTTTTGTTTTTGATAAATGAAAATCCTAAAATAAGAGTCGTGCCACGACCAAAACTAAGGCGCTTGGTGGTAGGCAACCCATCATACTATTTGTTTTCATTGGCTTTTAGCAAATATAGGTGCGAGAAGTATTCAACGAGGAGATTGGTTTCACATGACGATTTGGACGTATTGTATGGAAAAGGTGGTAAGTTAGGTATAAGGATGCATAAGGTTATGGATTGAGCATTGCTCATGCCAAAATAGGCATCGAGGAAGGCTAGGCCTAGGTAAAACTAGGCCACGAACAATGCACAACCTATACTATAGCCTAAGGCCTCGGAATTTAGTGTGCTATACACTATGCGCCGCCTATGGTATAGCATTAAGTCTCAGTATCTCATATGATGTACACTATGCAACGCATATGTCCCTAAGTTCCATAGACTTTGCGCCGCATATGCCCCTAAATGCCATACACTATGCGCCGCCTATACCATGACTATGCCAAGCATTATGCGCCGCATATAGGGCATTTTTGTCTCTAAAACCGTTTGTAAATGGGTCAAAACCCGACCTATTCTCTTCCTATATAAAGAGGACTTAGTCTTGAAACATAACCACATTAGAAATTGACCCAAAGGCGCCGCACATCCATCCAAATCATCTCAAAATTTCTCTTTTTGCTCTTCCAATTCACAAGAATATCTCCAAAGGCTTCAATCACGTAAGTACTCTTTTGTTCTTCATCCATTTTTCGTAAGTACTACGTTGCTATGCCTATTATGAATTGCTATATCTTGAAGAAGCATTGGTGATATTCAAGTGTTTGAATTGCTGATACATAACCAAGTGAGTGAGCATATACGTTAGGATGCTCTTAACTTGTTCTTTTGAAGGAGGGTGATCTTGTTGAGCTTCCTTATGTTGCTGGCTTCGACGAAAATCAAATTCCTACGAAAGCCAGACCAATTCAAATGAATCAAGAGATGATGGAAATTTGCAAAACAGAAATCAATCATCTCCTTCATAAGGGTATCATTAGGCCCTCTAATTCCCCTTGGAGTTGCTCTGCATTTTACGTAAATAATAGTGCCGAGAAAGAAAGAGGAACTCCTAGGCTTGTTATTAATTACAAGCCATTAAATTCGGTCCTAAAATGGATCAGGCACCCAATCCCTAATAAAAGGGATATCCTCAAGCGAACCTATAAGGCCAACCTTTACAGCAAATTCGATATGAAGTCAGGATTCTGGCAATCGGAGTTGCCTGAGAAGACAAGTTAACAGTATTTTTGATATGATTGTTCATCATTGTTTAAACAAACTGTCCAGAGACTAATAGAGCAAACTTATATGTTCTAACAAGCAAGCATATTAACCATAAACAGATATGCAGGGACGAAATCTAATTATGAATCTATATCTATGGCTTATAGAGTTTTAACAAGTTTTAATGGCTTTATACTAAAGACTGCTAAGTGTTATCTTAGTCGACGGGACCACCAACAAGATCTTAACATGCCACACCTAGGCTTAACGATCTACTTTCAGGCTGACCAACGTCCTGGAACTTCTCAAAAGAAGAACAACACAGGATCAAGTATTTATCCAAAGAGATAAAAATTAAAGGCTGGACTCCTAAAACCACAGCCTCCAAGACTCCTGAAAAGGGAAAATCAGCAGCAGTCGCCTCTAGCTCTTCCGCAAGCAAGAAGGCATTAAAGGAAAAACTAAAAAAGACCTTGGCTGACCTAGAAAGCCAAGAAACCTCCATAGACGCTGAGAAATTACTCCAGCTAATCGGAGAAGCTTCATCCACAGGAAGCAGTGAGGATAATGGCGATATGCTAGATCCTAAAGGAATAGCTATGGCCTACCTAGATCCCTATGATGAATAGGAAACCAACCTTTCTAAGAGATAGAGGTTCAAAGAACCGGAATTATCTCTGCAAAAGGGCAAGTTACTATTCTTGATTGGAATCAAGGGACCCCACCTTGTCTCCTGAAGATGACAAATCATTCCTGCTTTTCAGAAAAGAAGAAGCATCTACTTTTGCTTTATCAAAAGCAAAACACATTCAAAAGGAATCTGACCAGCTTTAAAAAAGCAGTCCACTTTTGAACCCATTTAAAACTGTCGGCAGCATCTAAGCCGTCCACTTGTATACTTTAGATATACCTCACCTCTCAGTTTCGCCTATATAAGGCTTTGTAATTCTCTAGAGAAGGCATTCAGAAATTTCCTCACTTAAGAAATTCTCTAAGCCCATTCTCTCTCTCTTGTAATCAAATGTTTTCTTGAGCTTTCAATAAAGTTTGTAAGTTTTATAATTTTCTCTTATTTTCCGCACAATTTTATATATAATACTCACGATCCTTTTTCTGGTATCAACCAGCTTGATCTTACGGACGAAGCAAAGGAGAAATTATTTTCCATTATGGAAGATGACTCCTCAACAGCTTCCGAATCTTCTTCAGACGAGGACTATAGCGACGAAGAATATATCAACGCCGCTTATGAGTCTGATGATTCTCAATCCGGACAAGATTGCGAGTGCAATGGCACTTTCTGTACTTGTTCAACCAAAACCATTAATGTCTTAACCGGAAAACCCAAGGAAATCCTGTTCGACATTATAGAACATATTTCTGACGATGAGCTTAGAAATAAGTATCTTCAAGAGCTCAAACGCTTACTTTCTCAAGAAGAAAGTCCCCCAAAATCCAAACCTATTGTTCAACCTTTCAATATGCAAGAGGTTATGGCTAAGTTCCAAGCGTCCCCCTCAGAACCTACCATCTCTGACTTAAAGGGAGAAATCACCTACCTAAAGGGAGAAATCAAAAATCTCAAAACCAGACTTGATCATATGGAGCTTAACATCCTCACAGAACAAGTCGTTAGGTCAGCCTTACCTTCAGAGAAGGCCCCTGAATCTCCCAAATATCTTCCTATAACACCCATGGATCATCTGAAAGACCCAGATCCATTCCCTGGAACTGACATTCCGTCGGATGTTCCATCCTCTTCGGGAAAAGCCATTTCCGCCATTAAAGCTTACAACGAGCATATCGTTGTAAAGATCGTCATTAATCAAGACTTTGTTCTCAACAGAGTCGCTCTATTGACACTGGCGCTGACAGTAACTGTATTGTCAAAGGCCTTATCCCTACCAAATACCTCCAGAAGAGTAAAACTAAATTATACTCTGCTACTGGAGAGAAAATGACAAATACTTATGAGCTTCAGAAAGCCCATATATGTAACAATGGCATTTGCCTTGTTAGTAATTTTGTCATTTCTGAAGATATCATCGAAGATATCATTCTTGGTATACCATTTGTTAATCAAATTCGCCCCTACCAAAGCGACTATGATGGTATACGCTCAGTCCTGTTAGGAACCGAGCTCTTCTTCCCTTTACTTCGTCCTCTTTCTAAAAACGATGGACAAAGAATCAAAGAAGAAACTGTGTTTAAAATAAACCGTTTATCTTCTCACATTTGTTTTCTAAAACAGGACGTTCAGCTCAAGCATATTGAGCAAACTTTAAAAACCCCGGAGATGGTCAACAAGATCACCCTCCTTCAAAAGAAGTTTGAAGAAGAGATTTGCTCTGAATTGCCTAATGCATTTTGGGAACACAAGAAGCATCTCGTTGAGCTTCCTTATGTTGCTGGCTTCGACGAAAATCAAATTCCTACGAAAGCCAGACCAATTCAAATGAATCAAGAGATGATGGAAATTTGCAAAACAGAAATCAATCATCTCCTTCATAAGGGTATCATTAGGCCCTCTAATTCCCCTTGGAGTTGCTCTGCATTTTACGTAAATAACAGTGCCGAGAAAGAAAGAGGAACTCCTAGGCTTGTTATTAATTACAAGCCATTAAATTCGGTCCTAAAATGGATCAGGCACCCTATCCCTAATAAAAGGGATCTCCTCAAGCGAACCTATAAGGCCAACCTTTACAGCAAATTCGATATGAAGTCAGGATTCTGGCAAATTCAGATTGCTGAAAAGGACAAATATAAGACTGCCTTCAACGTCCCTTTTGGGCACTACGAATGGAATGTCTTACCGTTTGGGCTTAAAAATGCTCCCTCTGAAATCCAGAATATCATGAACAATATTTTCAATGAATATTCTTATATGTCAATTGTTTATATTGATGATGTGTTAATTTTCTCTGAGAACATTGATTCCCATTTTAAGCATCTTAATACATTCTTTAAGATTGTAAAACTCAATGGTCTTGTTGTCAGTGCTAAGAAAATGAAGTTGTTTCAAACCTCCATTCGTTTTCTAGGACATGATTTGCATCAGGGTAGCCATAAGCCCATTTGTAGAGCCATAGAATTCTCATCTAAATTTCCAAATGAGATTACGGATAAAACTCAACTGCAAAGGTTTTTAGGAAGCCTAAATTATGTTGCCGATTTTATCCCTCACATTAGGCAGGTCTTTGAACCTCTTTATAAACGTCTTAAGAAAAATCCAGTTCCTTGGAGTTCTGAACAAACCAACGCCATTAAAAAGATTAAATCTTTAGTTCAAAACCTTCCCTGCTTAGGCATCCCCAACCCTGAAGCATTCATGATTGTAGAAACCGATGCATCTGACATAGGTTATGGTGGTATTCTTAAGCAAAGGATATCTGATGACTCTCCCGAAAAATTAGTTCGTTTTACCTCTGGCATCTGGAATGCTGCTCAGAAAAACTATAGCACAGTTAAAAAAGAAGTTTTATCTATAGTGCTATGTATCACCAAATTTCAAGATGACCTTATCAATAAGGAATTTCTTCTTCGCGTTGATTGCAAATCAGCTAAAGAAATTTTACAAAAGGATGTTAAAAATCTCGTTTCAAAACAGATATTTGCTAGATGGCAAGCTCTACTATCTAGCTTTGATTTTCAAATCGAATTTATTAAAGGAGAGAACAACTCCCTTCCCGATTTTCTAACAAGAGAATTTTTACAGGGCCATGAGACCAATCAATCTGGGGATGAGCCCCAAGCAAGAACAATCTAAGATGGCAAGGCCATTTGACTCTCCTTCAGCATCCGCAAACCCATTGCGGCCTACAGTCCCCTAAAGACCCACACTCAAAATGGAGGTACAATCTCCGCTCCAAAACAGATATTCTGCACTGACAGAGATACAGTTCCCAAAACTCTCACCACCAATACCTACAAAATTGGTAGACCTAAAGACTAACTTGCCCCTGGATAAAGGACCAGCAGCCAGTTCTTCTTCGGTACAGACCAAACAGAGCTACACAATGAAGGCCCCAGAGACCTTCGCTCAAGCAGTAAATCCTAGTATAGCCAAAGCTATGCCATCATCTCCCAGCAAGGAAGAATTTAAATTTGTTACTATCAACGTTATGCCAATCCTTGCATTAGATAAGGCTTATGAAGGATACCCACTCAACCATCTAATAAAGCCGGTGTCTACAAACAACAACTTTGTGGATACAGAAGATCCTCTTAAAACTCGAAGATTTTACGAAGCTATCTTGGTAGATACCGACTCTATTGAAGTAGAGCATTCAATGGATGAACGTAATCCAGACCACATTAGCTACTCCAAGTTTACAATCAAACGGGTACTAACCCCTTTCAACTGGTTTGTAGATCATCTACATACCCCCATCGCATTATCTATGCCACACCGGCCTCAGACTTACAATTGGTACGACTATAAGTCGGCATGGTTCAATTTTCTATTTGTTCGACCAGGACATACTTGGTTTGTAAAATACTGCCCTGCCATGGTAGATGCCATCATACCCAGATGGTTTTATGAATGGTGGATTTGTTATGGAGGAACTAAAGATGTTCTTCCCCAGCAGTTTCTCAATCGACTTCCAGATTTTGTGATCAAGGAAGGATGCTCTACTCTACCAGAGCACATTCAAATGTGCAAGTTTTTTATTAAGAAAAGAGTGTCATATATTATCTCCTGGAACTTCTCAAAAGAAGAACAACACAGGATCAAGTATTTATCCAAAGAGATAAAAATTAAAGGCTGGACTCCTAAAACCACAGCCTCCAAGACTCCTGAAAAGGGAAAATCAGCAGCAGCCGCCTCTAGCTCTTCCGCAAGCAAGAAGGCATTAAAGGAAAAACTAAAAAAGGCCTTGGCTGACCTAGAAAGCCAAGAAACCTCAACAGACGCTGAGAAATTACTCCAGCTAATCGGAGAAGCTTCATCCACAGGAAGCAGTGAGGATAATGGCGATATGCTAGATCCTAAAGGAATAGCTATGGCCTACCTAGATCCCTATGATGAATAGGAAACCAACCCTTCTAAGAGATAGAGGTTCAAAGAACCGGAATTATCTCTGCGAAAGGGCAAGTTACTATTCTTGATTGGAATCAAGGGACCCCACCTTGTCTCCTGAAGATGACAAATCATTCCTGCTTTTCAGAAAAGAAGAAGCATCTACTTTTGCTTTATCAAAAGCAAAACACATTCAAAAGGAATCTGACCAGCTTTAAAAAAGCAGTCCACTTTTGAACCCATTTAAAACTGTCGGCAGCATCTAAGCCGTCCACTTGTATACTTTAGATATACCTCACCTCTCAGTTTCGCCTATATAAGGCTTTGTAATTCTCTAGAGAAGGCATTCAGAAATTTCCTCACTTAAGAAATTCTCTAAGCCCATTCTCTCTCTCTTGTAATCAAATGTTTTCTTGAGCTTTCAATAAAGTTTGTAAGTTTTATAATTTTCTCTTATTTTCCGCACAATTTTATATATAATACTCACGAGACGAAGTAAAGGGAAGAAGAGCTCGATTCCTAACAGGACTGAGCGTATACCATCATAGTCGCTTTGGTAGGGGCGAATTTGATTAACAAATGGTATACCAAGAATGATATCTTCGATGATATCTTCAGAAATGACAAAATTACTAACAAGGCAAATGCCATTGTTACATATATGGGCTTCAGAAAAAGGATCGTGAGTATTATATATAAAATTGTGCGGAAAATAAGAGAAAATTATAAAACTTACAAACTTTATTGAAAGCTCAAGAAAACATTTGATTACAAGAGAGAGAGAATGGGCTTAGAGAATTTCTTAAGTGATGAATGCCTTCTCTAGAGAATTACAAAGCCTTATATAGGCGAAACTGAGAGGTGAGGTATATCTAAAGTATACAAGTGGACGGCTTAGATGCTGCCGACAGTTTTAAATGGGTTCAAAAGTGGACTGCTTTTTTAAAGCTGGTCAGATTCCTTTTGAATGTGTTTTGCTTTTGATAAAGCAAAAGTAGATGCTTCTTCTTTTCTGAAAAGCAGGAATGATTTGTCATCTTCAGGAGACAAGGTGGGGTCCCTTGATTCCAATCAAGAATAGTAACTTGCCCTTTCGCAGAGATAATTCCGGTTCTTTGAACCTCTATCTCTTAGAAGGGTTGGTTTCCCATTCATCATAGGGATCTAGGTAGGCCATAGCTATTCCTTTAGGATCTAGCATATCGCCATTATCCTCACTGCTTCCTGTGGATAAAGCTTCTCCGATTAGCTGGAGTAATTTCTCAGCGTCTGTCGAGGTTTCTTGGCTTTCTAGGTCAGCCAAGGCCTTTTTTAGTTTTTCCTTTAATGCCTTCTTGCTTGCGGAAGAGCTAGAGGCGGCTGCTGCTGATTTTCCCTTTTCAGGAGTCTTGGAGGCTGTGGTTTTAGGAGTCCAGCCTTTAATTTTTATCTCTTTGGATAAATACTTGATCCTGTGTTGTTCTTCTTTTGAGAAGTTCCAGGAGATAATATATGACACTCTTTTCTTAATAAAAAACTTGCACATTTGAATGTGCTCTGGTAGAGTAGAGCATTCTTCCTTGATCACAAAATCTGGAAGTCGATTGAGAAACTGCTGGGGAAGAACATCTTTAATTCCTCCATAACAAATCCACCATTCATAAAACCATCTGGGTATGATGGCATCTACCATGGCAGGGCAGTATTTTACAAACCAAGTATGTCCTGGTCGAACAAATAGAAAATTGAACCATGCCGACTTATAGTCGTACCAATTGTAAGTCTGAGGCCGGTGTGGCATAGATAATGCGATGGGGGTATGTAGATGATCTACAAACCAGTTGAAAGGGGTTAGTACCCGTTTGATTGTAAACTTGGAGTAGCTAATGTGGTCTGGATTACGTTCATCCATTGAATGCTCTACTTCAATAGAGTCGGTATCTACCAAGATAGCTTCGTAAAATCTTCGAGTTTTAAGAGGATCTTCTGTATCCACAAAGTTGTTGTTTGTATACACCGGCTTTATTAGCTGGTTGAGTAGGTATCCTTCATAAGCCTTATCTAACGCAAGGATTGGCATAACGTTGATAGTAACAAATTTAAATTCTTCCTTGCTGGGAGATGATGGCATAGCTTTGGCTATACTAGGATTTACTGCTTGAGCGAAGGTCTCTGGGGCCTTCATTGTGTAGCTCTGTTTGGTCTGTACCGAAGAAGAACTGGCTGCTGGTCCTTTATCCAGGGGCAAGTTAGTCTTTAGGTCTACCAATTTTGTAGGTATTGGTGGTGAGAGTTTCGGGAACTGTATCTCTGTCAGTGCAGAATATCTGTTTTGGAGCGGAGATTGTACCTCCGTTTTGAGTGTGGGTCTTTGGGGGACTGTAGGCCGCAATGGGTTTGCGGATGCCGAAGGAGAGTCAAATGGCCTTGCCATCTTAGATTGTTCTTGCTTGGGGCTCGTCCCCAGATTGATTGGTCTCATGGCCCTGTAAAAATTCTCTTAGTAGAAAATCGGGAAGGGAGTTGTTCTCTCCTTTAATAAATTCGATTTGAAAATCAAAGCTAGATAGTAGAGCTTGCCATCTAGCAAATATCTATTTTGAAACGAGATTTTTAACATCCTTTTGTAAAATTTCTTTAGCTGATTTGCAATCAACGCGAAGAAGAAATTCCTTATTGATAAGGTCATCTTGAAATTTGGTGATACATAGCACTATAGATAAAACTTCTTTTTTAACTGTGCTATAGTTTTTCTGAGCAGCATTCCAGATGCCAGAGGTAAAACGAACTAATTTTTCGGGAGAGTCATCAGATATCCTTTGCTTAAGAATACCACCATAACCTATGTCAGATGCATCGGTTTCTACAATCATGAATGCTTCAGGGTTGGGGATGCCTAAGCAGGGAAGGTTTTGAACTAAAGATTTAATCTTTTTAATGGCGTCGGTTTGTTCAGAACTCCAAGGAACTGGATTTTTCTTAAGACGTTTATAAAGAGGTTCACAGACCTGCCTAATGTGAGGGATAAAATCGGCAACATAATTTAGGCTTCCTAAAAATCTTTGCAGTTGAGTTTTATCCGTAATCTCATTTGGAAATTTAGATGAGAATTCTATGGCTCTACAAATGGGCTTATGGCTACCCTGATGCAAATCATGTCCTAGAAAACGAATGGAGGTTTGAAACAACTTCATTTTCTTAGCACTGACAACAAGACCATTGAGTTTTACAATCTTAAAGAATGTATTAAGATGCTTAAAATGGGAATCAATGTTCTCAAAGAAAATTAACACATCATCAATATAAACAATTGACATATAAGAATATTCATTGAAAATATTGTTCATGATATTCTGGAATTCAGAGGGAGCATTTTTAAGCCCAAACGTTAAAACATTCCATTCGTAGTGCCCAAAAGGGACGTTGAAGGCAGTCTTATATTTGTCCTTTTCAGCAATCTGAATTTGCCAGAATCCTGACTTCATATCGAATTTGCTGTAAAGGTTGGCCTTATAGGTTCGCTTGAGGAGATCCCTTTTATTAGGGATTGGGTGCCTGATCCATTTTAGGACCGAATTTAATGGCTTGTAATTAATAACAAGCCTAGGAGTTCCTCTTTCTTTCTCGGCACTGTTATTTACGTAAAATGCAGAGCAACTCCAAGGGGAATTAGAGGGCCTAATGATACCCTTATGAAGGAGATGATTGATTTCTGTTTTGCAAATTTCCATCATCTCTTGATTCATTTGAATTGGTCTGGCTTTCGTAGGAATTTGATTTTCTTCGAAGCCAGCAACATAAGGAAGCTCAACGAGATGCTTCTTGCGTTCCCAAAATGCATTAGGCAATTCAGAGCAAATCTCGTCTTCAAACTTCTTTTGAAGGAGGGTGATCTTTTTGACCATCTCCGGGGGTTTTAAAGTTTGCTCAATATGCTTGAGCTGAACGTCCTGTTTTAGAAAACAAATGTGAGAAGATAAACGGTTTATTTTAAACACAGTTTCTTCTTTGATTCTTTGTCCATCGTTTTTAGAAAGAGGACGAAGTAAAGGGAAGAAGAGCTCGGTTCCTAACAGGACTGAGCGTATACCATCATAGTCGCTTTGGTAGGGGCGAATTTGATTAACAAATGGTATACCAAGAATGATATCTTCGATGATATCTTCAGAAATGACAAAATTACTAACAAGCCAAATGCCATTGTTACATATATGGGCTTTCTGAAGCTCATAAGTATTTGTCATTTTCTCTCCAGTAGCAGAGTATAATTTAGTTTTACTCTTCTGGAGGTATTTGGTAGGGATAAGGCCTTTGACAATACAGTTACTGTCAGCGCCAGTGTCAAATAGAGCGACTCTGTTGAGAACAAAGTCTTGATTAATGACGATCTTTACAACGATATGCTCGCTGTAAGCTTTAATGGCGGAAATGGCTTTTCCCGAAGAGGATGGAACATCCGACGGAATGTCAGTTCCAGGGAATGGATCTGGGTCTTTCAGATGATCCATGGGTGTTATATGAAGATATTTGGGAGATTCAGGGGCCTTCTCTGAAGGTAAGGCTGACCTAACGACTTGTTCTGTGAGGATGTTAAGCTCCATATGATCAAGTCTGGTTTTGAGATTTTTGATTTCTCCCTTTAGGTAGGTGATTTCTCCCTTTAAGTCAGAGATGGTAGGTTCTGAGGGGGACGCTTGGAACTTAGCCATAACCTTTTGCATATTGAAAGGTTGAACAATAGGTTTGGATTTTGGGGGACTTTCTTCTTGAGAAAGTAAGCGTTTGAGCTCTTGAAGATACTTATTTCTAAGCTCATCGTCAGAAATATGTTCTATAATGTCGAACAGGATTTCCTTGGGTTTTCCGGTTAAGACATTAATGGTTTTGGTTGAACAAGTACAGAAAGTGCCATTGCACTCGCAATCTTGTCCGAATTGAGAATCATCAGACTCATAAGCGGCGTTGATATATTCTTCGTCGCTATAGTCCTCGTCTGAAGAAGATTCGGAAGATGTTGAGGAGTCATCTTCCATAATGGAAAATAATTTCTCCTTTGCTTCGTCCGTAAGATCAAGCTGGTTGATCTTTTTCTTTTTGCTGGATTTGAAATCTTTCGACCTATGGCCAGATTTGCCACACGTCCAGCAAGTGTCTTGGGCTTTCTTGGAAAACTTTCTTTTGGTTTTCCTACTGGGTTTATCGAACTCTTTTTTGTAATTCCGTTTAGAAAAAGATTTTTTGAAGGGTTTCTTTTTCCTTCCTTTCTTTTTTGAAGTAAGGTCTGTGAAACCATAATCACTGCAGAAGGTTCCTAGACCATACTTACCTTTATGCTTAAGCTGTTGTTTAAGCTTAAGATCAGTACACAGGTCTATTCCAGTGGCGGTGATAAAACTCACTATGTCACCGTAAGTAAGCCTGTTGTAAGGAATTTGACCATCGAATCTGGTCTTGATGTTTGTTCTGACTTTGTCAGCGAACAGAGGAGGAAGACCGCTGATAAATCGTTCTTTCCAGAAGTCATTATTGCAGTCAGGTCTGATCAGGACTTTGACCAGGAAGGTATCCTTGTACCATCTAAAGTCTGCTAGATTTTTGCAGCGAAGGTTATTTAAGATTTCTAGACTCCTATCTTGGAAAAGTTTGGGTTCTCCAACGAAGTGTCTAGCTATATGGTAAAGAAGGGTAGCGCAAGCATCTTCTTGTGCTTCTTGCACTGTGGTCTCCCTACCGTCTTCAACTTTCACCTTTTGTACGGTAGTTGTAGCATTGTAAATGAGGTCTTTCTCTTCCTCGGAGACGTAGTTGTCCCACCAATGTTTAATCATGCCGGTAAAACCCGAGACTATCATGGTGGCAGCTCCTTTGTCAGAGGAACCTTTAATTTTGTAGGCTGTAATTGATACAGCCATTTCATGGAGCTTATTGTAAATCCGGTGTTCTGCCAGACCGTCAATATTCCATTCATTAATACCTCTTCCGTCGTGGTTTCAGGTGGAGAGGTAAGGATGTTCCTCATATTGAACATCAGGAGGAGAGGGTTTTTTGTAATAGTTCTTTTTGAGACTATATCTGTCGTG
Source organism: Capsicum baccatum var. pendulum (assembly GCA_030864225.1). Lineage (NCBI taxonomy): Eukaryota > Viridiplantae > Streptophyta > Magnoliopsida > Solanales > Solanaceae > Capsicum > Capsicum baccatum. The sequence goes on from CM061559.1 coordinate 802,321, forward strand.
GGTAAGTTTGGAGAGAGAGTTCTTTTGAGAACTGGATTCTCCTTGTTGGGACATTTTAAACTTAGCAAGTTTAACATTGATTTTTTCCAAAATCTGTTCTGAGACTTTGAAATCGTCATTGAGGTCAGGAAATTTTTCCTTTTGGAATTCGGGAATCTTGAAGATAGGGTTAGAGATAGGCTTAGAGTTAGGAGTGCTCTTGACAGGTATAGGACTCGGAAGAGGAGTTCCCTTCGTATCTTCAATTTGCTGAGATATGGTATGGAGAACTTGATTAGTGTAATTGTTCTGCTCAATTATTCTATCAAGATCTTTGCACTGAGGAGTCATAGATCCTCTGTCAGATTTAGTCTTGAAAGGCGAAGCCTTGATGACTTCATTAGAATAAGGAATATTTAGGCCTTCAAGAGGAGGGGTAGTTGACTCAATAACCGTATTCCGTTGGGTGTACCATCTGGTAACCATAACGTTAAGCGGTTCAACTTGGTTTTCTATCTTTCCAGTTTTCTCTAACCAGAAGAAGAATTCCATATCACATCGGAGTCTTTTCATGTCGGCTATCCATAGCCTTCCTAACTCCTTTTGTTGCTCGCTAGAATAGGTACGAAGGTACCATTTCCTCTTAAGAGTATCCTTTGGATGATTCCACCGGTCTTTCAAGGATGCGAGATCTGGGGAATATTCTTCATTATCATTTTTGATAACGAGAAGACTAGGGTCAGTCCTGACCTTTTGAAGAGGGGGAGCCATTTCGGAGGCAGTAGGGCTTCCCGGTTCGTAAAGGTTTTCGGGTTCAGGAACCCTGGTATGTTGTTGATAATAGACTTTAGGTACCGGACCAGAGAAGTCAACTCCTCTAATCTTTCCCTTGTCATCAGGTTTGTTTTCATCACTTCCCTCCCGGGGTTTGGAAGTTGAGGCACGAGTGGAGATAGATCGACGAAATGACGAATGCCGAGACGAGTCTAACCCGAGGAACTTCAGATCGATAGATCCATCAGGGTGTTGGATTACCCTCTCGATCTGAGATTTTTCGGAGTAAATCCGAACTGGTTGGGTGATAGCCTCAAAATGCCAGTCATTGCATCGGAGAATATCATCCCAAACAAGAGCCTTTGGAACAAAGACTGTGCTTCGGTCTTTGTTTGCTTCCATTAGGGTGGTAACCCCTTTAGGGCTCGTAAATCTAGCTTTTGGTGCTAGAGTAGTTCCCATGAGGCGATAATATACGCGGTATATAATCGCTATTTCTCTGGTATTTTCCTTACTATTCATGTTTTTCGTTTTAACATTTAGAAGTAAAACGTCCATGATGTTAGGATCATTAATATCCACAGAGAAATTGGGATAGCAGTTAAAGTATACCGGGCCGTCGGCGAGGTTACTTTGAATTACTCCTAAGAGAGAATCGTCAAAATTTAAGAGACGAGCATCTCTTAGGATAGCACAGACTGGGTTGTCTAGTCCCTGTCGGAATAGTGGCTTAATAGCAACTTGAACAAGTCCAACATGCAGATAATTAAATTGATTTCTAAATCTATTAATATCTAATTAGTTGAACAGTTGAATAATTTCCAAGGAATTATTGATGGCTACAGTAGACTCAGAGGTCTTGATATTATGTTTTTTTCAAAAAACTAAATTTTCCGATTTGATAAATCGTGTTGAAAGATTCTTCTGGAATACTCCAGTTTTGAAGATCATTTTCAATATTGGCAATCGGAGTTGCCTGAGAAGACAAGTTAACAGTATTTTTGATATGATTGTTCATCATTGTTTAAACAAACTGTCCAGAGACTAACAGAGCAAACTTATATGTTCTAACAAGCAAGCATATTAACCATAAACAGATATGCAGGGACGAAATCTAATTATGAATCTATATCTATGGCTTATAGAGTTTTAACAAGTTTTAATGGCTTTATACTAAAGACTGCTAAGTGTTATCTTAGTCGACGGGACCACCAACAAGATCTTAACATGCCACACCTAGGCTTAACGATCTACTTTCAGGCTGACCAACGTCTACACCGGAGATTAATCGGTTTCTTCAAACACCTTAACAGTCTACAGTTACCCCATACTTGAACTAAAACCCCATTATAAGACAGGATATATAATCATAATTATATTAAGTAACAGCATACCGGATTAAAGTAATATGTTCTTATATGAACATAGTTTTGCTCATGCTCTAGACAGATTCTATGTTTAGCCGCTCATGCTCTAGACAGATTATATGTCCACTTCTTGTTCATAGATTGTATCCATTGAGATGATGCTAACATGACTCTATTGAGATCTCAGATACAATGGCACCAAAAGGCAAGGCAAAGATAAGGCTACCACTTCACAAAAAGAGCAAGGAGAACCCTCCTCGATGCAAACACTTCGACTCACTCTTGGAATTAAGTGGGATACTTATGAGGAACCTCTAGACGATGACGTGCCGACCGATGACGATCGACGCTTGCCAGACTCCGATGAGGAGGAGAACTCTGACGACAACTCTTATGCTGATTCCGACGAAGGGGGTATGACCCCCGACATTGAGGAAGAGTCCTACTGACCAGGTTCTTCGTATTTACTTTCCATTGAGGGCAGTGTCCCGTTTAAGTGTGGGGTGGCGGTATTGCATGCTATTATTCTTTATTTGCATCTATGTTTGTTTACTTTGTTTTTGTTTGTGTTTCGTTTTTAAGTTTTTTTAGTAGTAAAATTTTTTTGTTTGTTTACTTTGTTTTTGTTTGTGTTTCGTTTTTAAGTTTTTTTAGTAGTAAAATTTTTTTTAGCTTCACATGAAATTATTCTAATAGGCAGCGTGAGATTATAACAAGAGTATGTGCTACAATTATGACTGTTGAGACGTTTAGGCTCTAGTTGTGACTCATTATGAAATATTGTGTGGTTCAATTCCTTCACTTGTTGGGTCGAGAGTCTATATTACTTCCAATCAGGTCGACCATGTGCCTTGTGTGTGTGAGATAATAGTATATTCTATGTTTGTGGCTGATGCTAGAACTTGCCTGGTATGTATGCAAAGCAAAAATAAGGAGTGTAAGTTTAGGAGATTATTTAGGCATTTATTTGGCAACCTACATATGTTTACCTTCGTTTTACCTACCCTTGGACATCATCCTAGTTAAACCCTTTTGAGCCTTTAGCCTATTTCTTTGACAACCTCGTGTGTAAGCCTAATCCATTTTTTTCAAGACCGTAATTTGATCCAAATTCCTAAGTGCTTTAAAGTGAAAAAGTCATGTGACAACAAAAGAGGAAATTGGGTGAGTATGATGCTTTAAATTGTAATGGTGCTTGAATGTGTTATGAAAAAGAAAGTGCTATCATAAGAGGTATGTTGAGAAAAGAAAAAGGAAAAAGAAAGCTGAAAAGTGAGTTATGCTTAAAATTGAAAAACAAAAGAGGAGAACAAGGGTGGTAGAATAAAAGAAAGAAGAAAGGTTGAAAGAAAAAAAATGTCAATGATACAATGTGATGTATTAAAGTGCTTAGGAACTTAGTCACTATTTTTGGCCAAAATAGCTGATCCTACCCGTCCCTTAGCCTACATTACAACCATCAAAAGACCTACTTGATCCTAATCTTAACATTCTAACATTTAGTGGAGTAGTACACTAAGGGCAAGCCTATGTTCATCAGTTGCTACATATGAATTCTTTGTGAGAGTGACAGCAAGGATATTTTGATACCCATGTTTGAAAAATATGCTATACTTGTGAGTGACTATGGGTAATATATTGTGAGACACACATGGTTGATGGGTTTTGGATAGTTGTGTATGATTCTTTGTGCCTTGACTTTTGAATATGAGTTAACCACCATCACGAGTCTATGCTAGAGGTTAAATGGTTTCTACTAATGATCGGAAAACTACTCTTTGTTGATAATTGTTGTGCTTGTCTTGACGAATGTTTTGTGTTGTTGCTGTGAAACCCTAAGTTGATGTTTAGAGGGACATGATATTTTGTTCGAGGACGAACAAAGCTGCAAGTGTGGGGTGTTGATGATAGGCGATATTACGCGCCTATATCAATATATTTTGCCCATATTTGTGCCATGTTTTGAGAACAAATTATATATTTCATGCACTTTTAGTCCTTTTTCTTGCAAGTGAGCTAACAAACATGATTAGCAAAGTTTCAGGTATAAATGATGCAGAAATCAGCATTTTATGGCTTACTTGACGCCAAAGAAAGCTCACGAAGGAAGGAACGTAAGATTGGACGCCTAAAGGACACAAAGTGATGCATGGGAAATCTGTCTCGGGCTAAAACAACATTTCTGAAGACTTTGGGGACTTGCAGTAACTTATTTGGATTAGGATAATAATACATTAACCTAGTACAATTGGGTTAAGAATTTCATTAGTTTATTTGGATTTGGATAATGTTACAATAACCTAGTACAATTGGGTTAAGTATTTCATTAGCTTAGTAGGATTTGGTTAAGTATTTCATTAGCTTAGTAGGATTAGGATATGGGTATTATAAATACCCTATCATGCTATACATCTTCTTACAATCCTCCCTTAGTGGAGAGATACATTCTACTTCTCAATTACAACTCTTCTAATCTTCCCATTAATTCTATTTTTCTTCTTCTATTCATCTATTCAATTCTTAATTTCCGCAACAAGAGAAACGTTACTTTGCTAAGGAATTCACGCCTCACGCCTACCACTTGTGCTACACGAAAATCATCAATCTTGTGGTATAATAACAACAATGCAAATTGTGATTTCCTTCGCATTCATGGGTAACTAAACTTCTCTGTTGGGGTTATGGAAGCCGTATGAGATACTATCTATTGCTGTGAGTTTATGAGTTCGTGACACGTATGCTGCTTATATCATTATTCTCTTCATCTTAATGCAAATTCTTGTAGCTACAGACGCATAGAATAACGCCAGAATAACATTTAACTTGTTCGAAAGAAAGGTTATCTGTCTGGAAAAGAGATAATGTCAAGGTAGTAGGACACCCTTTCCTATTAAAAAGCTAGTGCCGTAACTGGA
>CM061559.1:814855-839855 GCA_030864225.1 Capsicum baccatum var. pendulum
TTACTGATAAAACACAACTTCAAAGGTTTTTAGGAAGCCTGAATTATGTTGCTGATTTTATCCCCCACATTAGGCAGGTCTGTGAACCTCTTTACAAACGTTTAAAGAAAAATCCAGTTCCTTGGAGTTCTGAACAGACCAATGCTATTATAAAGATTAAATCTTTAGTTCAAAACCTTCCCTGTCTAGGCATCCCCAATCCTGACGCTTTCATGATTGTAGAAACCGATGCATCAGATATAGGCTATGGTGGAATCCTTAAACAAAGGATAACTGATAACTCCCCTGAACAATTAGTTCGTTTTACATCCGGCATCTGGAATGCTGCTCAAAAGAATTACAGCACTGTGAAAAAAGAAGTTTTATCTATAGTGCTATGTATCACAAAATTCCAAGATGACCTTATTAATAAGGAATTTCTTCTTCGCGTTGATTGTAAATCGGCTAAAGAGATTTTGCAAAAAGATGTTAAAAAGCTCGTTTCAAAACAAATATTTGCTAGATGGCAAGCTCTCCTATCTAGCTTTGATTTTCAAATTGAGTTTATCAAAGGAGAACATAACTCCCTTCCCGATTTTCTAACAAGAGAATTCCTACAGGGCCATGAGACCGAATCTGGGGAAAAACCCCAAGCAAGAACAAGCACGAATGGCTAGACCATTCGATGCTCCTTCTACGTCAGCAAATCCACTCCGGCCTTCCATTCCGCAAAGGCCAGTCCTCAAAGAAGAGATTCAATCTCCAGCAAGTAGATTCTCGGCACTACAGCCGCCACCATCACCTACAAAATTAGTAGATATGAAGACTAATTTGCCCATCATCCAAGGGCAGGCAACCAGCTCCTCGGTACAAACCAAGCAGAGTTACGCAATGAAGGCCCCAGAGACCTTCGCAGAAGCCGTCGACCCGTCAGCCGCCAAAGTAGCTGCCCCAGCACTTCCTACCAAAGAGGAATTCAAATTCGTCGCCACCCAAGTATGCCCCATCATAGCTTTGGACAAAGCATATGAAGGATATCCCATGAACCAGCTCCTCAAGCCGGTCTACACCAATAACAACTTTGTGGACTTAGAAGATCCACTCAAACCACGCCGATATTATGAGGCCATCCTGGTAGACACTGATTCTATTGAGGTAGAGCATTCGGTGGACGAAAGCTATCCGGAGCATAGTGGATATTCTAAATTCACTATCAAGAGGGTACTAACTCCCTTTAACTGGTTTATTGATCACTTGCACACTCCAGTTGCCCTATCCATTCCGCATCGACCGTAAACCTACAATTGGTACGACTACAAGTCAGCCTAGTTTAACTTCTTGTTCGTCAGACCAGGTCACACATGGTTCGTCAAGTACTGCCCCGCTATGATAGAAGCCACTCTACCAAGATGGTTCTACGAATGGTGGGAATGTTTTGGAGGAACTCAAAATGTTCTTCCTCAGCAATTCGTAAAGCGTTTCCCAGATTTTCTGATCAAAGAGGGATGCTCTACACTGCCTTCACATATTCAAATGTGCAAGTTCTTCATCAAGAAACATATTTCTTACATCATCTCTTGGAACTTTACCAAGGTAGAATAACACCGCATCAAATATTTATCTAAAGAGATAAAGATCAAAGGTTGGACTCCAAAGCCAACAGCCCCCAAGACGCCCGAAAAAGGAAAATCCGCATCCTCATCTTCCAGCTCCTCCACTAGCAAGAAGGCTCTGAAAGAGAAGCTTAAAAAAGCTTTGGCTTATTTGGATCGACAAGAAATTGCTACCAACACTGAAGAATTACTTCAACTTGTCGCAGAAGCTTCATCCACTGGAAGCTGCGATGACAATGGCGATATGCTAAATCCAAAAGGATTAGCTATGGCCTACATGGATCCCTATTACGAATAGGAAAATGACCCTTCTAGAGATAGAGGTTCAAAGAACCGGAATTATCTCAGTAAAAGGGCAGTTCACTATTCTTGGTGGGCATCCAGGTCCCATCCTGTCTCCAGATGATGACAGTTCAGTATTGCTTTTCAAAAAGGCAAACAGCATCTACTTTATTAAAGTAAAGTATCTGCTTTAAGAAAAGTAGCACTCAAGTCAGAGACAGCTTTATTAAAGCAAGTCCATTATATGAAGCACTCAGAGTGTCGGCACAATCTGAGCCCTCCACTTGTACACTCAAGATGTACTCCCTTCTCTCACTTCTGCCTATATAAGGCATTGAATTTCTTTAGAGAAGGCATCAGAAAATTTCCACTACTAAGAAATTCTCTCTGCCCATTCTCTCTTGTAAAAACTGTAATGTTTTCTCAGTTTCAATAAAACTTGTAAGTTTTATAATCTTTTCTTTTAAATTGTTTAAAATTCCGCTATAATACTCACGATCCTTGTTCTGGTATCAGAGCCAAGTTGGCAGGTTATGTGCTTAGCATGAGCAGCTAAACACATAATCTGTCTAGAGCATGAGCAAAACTATGTTCTTATAAGAACATATTACTTTAATCTGATATGAATTACCTTAAGTCTTAACTATGTTATTATATCTTGTCTTATAATGGAGTTTTAATTTAAGTATGAGGTAACTATTGACTGTTTAGGTGTTATGAAGGAACCGATTAATCTCCGGTGAGGACGTTGGTCAGCCTGAAAGTAGGTCGTTAAGCTTAGGAGAAGCGTGTTAGACCTTGTTGGTAGTCCCGTCACTACTGTAACACTTAGCAGTCTATAGTGTAAAGCCATTAAAACTTGTTAGAAGTCCATAAGCCATAGATATACCTACATAGTTGGTTTTCGTTACTTCATATCTGCCTACGGTGATATTATAAGTTTTGTCACCTCAACAGGTATAGACCTTTGCACTGATCTCAAGCTTAAGCAGGAACTTAAGCAAAAGAGCAAGTACGGTCTAGGAACCTTCTTCCATGACTATGGTTTCACTGACCTAGCTTCACAGAAGAAAGGCAAGAAGAAAAAGCTGTATAAAAGGTCTTCATTCCCCAAAAGGACTTACAAAAAGGAGTCCGATAAACCCATCAGGAAGACCAAAAGAAAGGCTTCCAAGAAAGCCAAAGATACTTGCTGGACATGTGGCAAATCTAGCCATAGGTCGAAAGATTGTAAATCCAGCAAGAAGAAAAAGATCAACCAACTTGATCTTTCTGATGAAGCCAAAGAAAAATTATTTTCTATAATGGAAAATGATTCTTCCACAGCTTCTGAATCTTCTTCAGAAGAAGACTACAGCGACGAAGAATATATCAACGCCGCCTATGAGTCTGACGATTCCCAATCCGGGCAAGAATGTGAGTGCACTGGCACTTTCTATATTTGCTCAAACAAAGCTATCAATGTCATAACCGGAAAACCCAAGGAAATCCTGTTTGACATTATCGAGCATATTTTTGATGACGAGCTTCGAAGTAAGTATCTTCAAGAGCTCAAACGCTTGCTTTCTCAAGAAGAAAGTCCCCTAAAAGCCAAGCCTATCATTCAACCGTTCAATATGCAAAAGGTTATGGCTAAATTCCAATCATCCTCCTCAGAACCTTCTATTTCTGACCTTAAGGGAGAAATTACCAATTTAAAGGGTGAGATCAAGAATCTCAAAACCAGACTTGATCATGTAGAGCTTAACATCCTTACAGAACAAGTCGTTCGGTCTGCCTTACCTTCGGAGAAGGCACCTGAATCTCCCCGGTATCTTCCGGTCACCTGTATGGAACATCTTCAAGAACCTGATCCATTTCCTGGAATTGACGTTCCATCTTCATCGGGAAAGGCCATTTCCGCCATTAAAGCCTACAACGAACATATCGTTGTAAAAATTGTCATTGACAAAGACTTTGTTCTCAACAGAGTCGCCCTATTTGACACTGGCGCTGACAGTAACTGTATTGTCAAAGGCCTTATCCCTACCAAATACCTTCAGAAGAGTAAATCTCGATTATACTCAGCTACTGGAGAGAAAATGACAATTAATTATGAGCTTCCAAAAGCCCATATATGTAACAACGGCATTTGCCTTGTTAACGATTTTGTCATTTCTGAAGATATCACCGAAGATATCATTCTTGGAATACCTTTCGTTAATCAAATTCACCCTTACCAAAGCGATTACGATGGTATTCGCTCCGTCCTATTAGGAACCGAGCTATTATTTCCTTTACTACGTCCCCTTTCTAAAGATGACGGTCAACGCATCAAGGAAGAAACTGTTTTTAAAATCAATCGTTTATCTTCCCACATTTGCTTTCTTAAACAGGAAGTTCAGCTCAAACATATTGAGCAAACTTTAAAAACCCCGAAGATGGTCAACAAGATCACACTCCTTCAAAAGAAGTTCGAAGGCGAGATTTGAGATTTTTTGGAGTAAATCCGAATGGGTTGGGATATTAAATAAAAATTTGAAAAGAAGGCGACGGGACATTACAAAAACTGCCACGACATATGAGGTAACATTGAAATATATTTAAAATAAAAAAATTAGAGCGGATATGTAGAAAAATGAGTATGCAACGGTGAGGAGGATCGATGAACGTCAGGAAAATATTAGGATAATCGAACGTAGGTTTACGCTCTTTTGATTTTGCCACGGTGCGTTAGTGCCTTGGTGCCATGGTGCCATGGCGCCACGGTGCCAAGCTGCCTTGGTGCCATGGTGCCTGTGTGCCACGGTGCCATGGTGCCACGGTGCCTATGTGCCACGGTGCCATGGTGCCACGGTGCCTGTGTGCCAAGTTTCCTTGGTGCCATGGTGCCTGTGTGCCATGGTGCCATGGTGCCATGGCGTCGCGCCGCCTTGGTGCCATGGCACCAAGGTGCCTAGGTGCCATGGCGCCATGGTGCCTTGGTTCCTTGGTGCCATGGCGCCACGGTGCCATGTGCTTTGGTGCCATGGTGCCATGGTGACAAGGTGATATGGCGCCACGGTTCCATGGCGCCATGGTGCCATGGTGCCACGGTGCCATGGCGCCACGGTGCCTTGGTGCCTTGGTGCCATGGCGCCAGGGTGCCTTGGTGCCTTGGTGCCATGGTGCCACGGAGATATGGTGCCTTAGTGCCTTCGTGCCATGGCGCCACGGTGCCTTGGTGCCATGGCGCCACGGTGCCAAGCTGCCTTGGTGCCATGGTGCACGGATATCCAACTTGACAAAGACACCACCATGGTAGGCCACTAGACGTCCGTCGGCGTTCGTCATTGGAGGCGTCTCGAGCATTGCACTCGACGGTCACAAAAACCTCTAATTGCGGCATGCCTTCACGCACTGACGTTGTTCTCGGCCCTTCGCTGAGAACTTACGCCGCACTCCGAATCGTGGAAATCCTCCAGTTATGATGCCACTGTTTTTCGCAAAAGGCCACTTGATATCGTATGCTTAACTGTTTGGAATGGAACGAACGCGACGCTTGGCTAACTCGGGTGAGGTGAGCTCGCAGCACTTGGTTGGAGTTTTCAAGGACGAATGCACGAACCTCCTTTGGAGACGGGCGGCAGGGTGGTTGGATTGGATGGGGAGGGACGAACCGGAGCGACAAAGGGCTGAATCTCAGTGGATCGTGGCAGCAAGGCCACTCTGCCACTTACAATACCCCGTCGCGTATTTAAGTTGTCTGCAAAGGATTCTGCCCGCCGCTCGATGGAAATTGTACTTCAAGGCGGCCGCCGCGACCATTCTGCCGCGGCGGCTTAGCAAACGACACGTGCCCTTGGGGGCCGAGGCCCCTACTGCGGGTCGGCAAGCGGACGGCGGGCGCATGCATCGCTTCTAGCCCGGATTCTGACTTAGAGGCGTTCAGTCATAATCCAACACACTGGTTGAAAAGCCAGTGGCGCGAAGCTACCGTGTGCTGGATTATGACTGAACGCCTCTAAGTTAGAATCCGGGATAGAAGCGATGCATGCGCCAGCCGTCCGCTTGCCGACCCGCAGTAGGGGCCTCGGCCCCCAAGGGCACGTGTCGTTTGCTAAGCCGCCGTGGCAGAATGGTCGCGGCGGCCGCCTTGAAGTACAATTTCCATCGAGCGGCGGGCAGAATCCTTTGCAGACAACTTAAATACGCGACGGGGTATTGTAAGTGGCAGAGTGGCCTTGCTGCCATGATCCACTGAGATTCAGCCCTTTGTCGCTCCGGTTCGTCCCTACCCATCCTGTCACGCCCTAAATCCTATTAAGGCGGACTGGCACCCGTTGCCGGTAAGGCTCGGGAGAACCAACCTGTAGCAATACATTACCTATGAACATTATAAGTTACTTTAATACTAAACATGCCCTCAAAAGATAAATGGGACTAGCAAGCCAAAAGATGTTGTATGACTAGGCCGTTGGAGCCACAATGTCTACGATACGATACATGACCATACTATACTTTACATAGTCTACGAAGCCTCTAGACAAGAAACATTATCTTATAAGGGTCGGGACAGGCCCCGCCTCATGATAAGATACTATACAATGCAAAAAGATATGATAAGACTCAAAGCCCCGAAGCAACCTGGAGCTCAGTGACTGCAGTTGATATCCTGTACTCTTACTGGGGAGGTTTATTAGCTTCTGTACCTGCAGCATGGAATGCAGGTCCCCCAACAGGGACGTCAGTACGAAATAATGTACTGAATATGTAAGGAAACATGTACTATATATGAGATAAAAGCTCAAATGAAACCATACACTGCTGTAGGGTAAAAGACCACCTTTATGAATATTGTGGAGTCATGCATCTTATAACAATTATGTTACTTTACTCTTATCACTTGTATAATCTGTGCACATCATGTAATACAAATGACCAGCTGATCAGTGGTAAATCTATATTAGGATCGACCCATGCTAGGCTTTCCTTTCACCCCTGGGATACCCCCTGTAATACTGGGATTGACCCATGCTAGGTGATTCTTTCACCCATGGGATACCACCCAACAGAAGCAACTGTATACAAATATCTTCTTATTACTTTTGAGATGAATCTTTGGTGATCGTAACATTTGAGCTATAAGACTATAAGGATGACAAATGACAAGTATGTGACCATGTAACATCATATCACAATGAAAAGAGTGGGTTATACAATTAGTGAAACATGTAGGACATAAACAACGTATGAACTTTATTTAGCTAAAAAGAAGACTCATATGTCATGGTATCCAATGTATGTATGCAGCAGTGACAATGCTCGAATCTGGACACACAAATACATGTGAAAGAGTGGAGTGGTTATATCGAAGTTTGTAAAGATCTCTATGTGCCAATAAAGACTTTGCATTCTATGCCAAATAATAAGAGATCGAATAGCCTTACATACCTCGACATATCAACTTGTTTTTACCTCGAAATGACTTCTTTTCTTCCAACTATTTATCTACAATATCATGTTTTAAAGCTAGTATTAGCAGCTAATCAATGCATCTGGACAGCCCAATCTCACAAAACACAACACTTTGGCAACAAACGTATAACCATCGACTCAATGGTGTTATTCCGACTTTCTCAATTCTAACTGTCTTCAACCAGTACACATTATCATATACATGATGTAAACAGCCTATATCAGCTCTATAACATGCTGGCAACAGTCCATAACTACAACACAGAACCATTTTACAAAACGCTCAACTAAGAAGCACAACATCTCGTCGTCTCCCTACATTAACAATTCATACTTGTCCCAACTTTGAACCAGATGCTCCCAACATATATATACATCAAATAAACCTTAACATAGTCACAAAATATCTCAAAACACAGGGGGGAAACGTGAAACATCAGCCCCCTCATCAAAACAGTCCAATACCATTTTGGAAGCACATAAGATCATATAAGGATACTTGTTTCCAAAGAACTAGCAAAACAGTCCAGCAACCTTGGCAACCATATACACACTATAACATATTAATAACCTCAAATTTATATCATATCAAAGTCAAAAATCAGGGTAAGAATCGTTCCAAAGCCAAGAAAATCAAACAACTACTTTCAGGACACAAGCTGTCAAGAAATTCCTGCACAGTACACCAGCCAACTTATCTTGTTTTCCATGGAAAATTCATATCACGTATATGGTTATTTTTACATACCTTAACTCCCAAGGTGTAGGTCTAATTCAAGAACTCAAAAAGTAGCCTTTGGTTGCCTTCCAAGTTGAAGAAATGCCAAGAGAAACTTAGAGAGAAAAGCTGAAATTTTTTTGGGCTGTTATTAGTTAACCTAAGGAGCTCGGTTTTGGTCCCTTTTTAAGGAGACCTTAGACCGACTTTCTCCTGATATTTGCAGATGATTAACTCAAGTTGGTCAATGACTAATTTTCCCCTTTCACTTGGGCCTTTTGTATCTCTAAATCAATGGGCTTTAGTGGCCCATTTTCCTTAATTTTTCTTGCACTTTGTTTGGGCCCAATTTTGTTAGTAGTGAATGAATGTAGTTGGGCATATTATATAAAAATCTTGGGCTGAACATCTTGGCCCAATATAATGCTAAACCATTGGATTTAATAGCCTCCCTAACTTGGGCTTCGTTTGTCACAAGACTTGGAAAGTTTCGGCGTTAAGCCTTGTCTGCGTTCCCCTTTCTTTTTACTAACGTCTAGACTTCAAGTGAGTTCACTTATGAATGAATTATTCTCCCTCATGTATATATACATTTTTTTTAAGCCAACCACACAGGTGACTCACCTGCTAGCTTCCTAAGTTCCATAAGCACGTCAATGATTTTCTCCGTTTAAGGCCACAATCTCTAAATAGACTTCCATATAGTGCCCCAATCTAACACTTGAACACTTGAAAAAAAAATTTGGTAGTAATTAAATCAAGTCGTATGTCATTTTATGTGAACATTACTAGTACATGTAAAATGTGGGGGGTTACATCCTCCCCCCCTTAGGAACATTCGTCCCGAATGTTAACATAACTGTATAGTCTAGGCAGGTTTGAATTTCTGGTCACACAGCTGTTAATAACATAACTAGTATTCAAACACATACCTATTAATGTTCCTCCTCTGTATCTTTTGGTCCCTCCTTGTCTTCAAATAGATGAGGGTATTTGGATGTCATTACTTCCTCCGGTTCCCACGTTATTTCTTCTACTTGGTTGTTTCTCCAGAGTACCTTTACTGATGCCATTTCTTTGTTCCTTAACTTTTTAATTTGGCGATCTAGAATAGCAACCGGTACCTCTTCATAAGTAAGATCCTCTGTGACCTGTACATCTTCTGTAGGAGTGATACGAGAGGGGTCACCTATGCATTTTCGAAGCATTGACACATGAAACACTGGATGAACCATTGAAAGTTCCTGGGGTAGCTCTAATTCATATGCAACTTGTCCGACCCTCTTAGTAATCTTATATGGCCCTATGTAACGTGGGCTTAGTTTCCCTTTCTTACCAAATCTCATAACCTCTTTCATTGTTGATACCTTTAAAAATACCCAATCTCCAATAGAGAATTCTAGCCCTCTTCTCTGCATATCTGCATATGATTTATGACGACTTTGGGCTGTTTTTAGCCGTTGTTGTATCACCTTAACTTTTTCCATGGCTTGTTGGACTAAATCTGGCCCGAGCAAGGTGGTTTCACCCACTTCGAACCAACCAATTGGTGACCTACATTTCCTCCCATACAAAGCTTCGTAAGGCGCCATCTTGATGCTCGAATGGTAGCTGTTATTATAGGCAAATTCAATAAGGGGCAAGTGTTCTACCCAGCTACCTTTAAAATCTAATGCACAGGTTCGCAACATATCCTCAAGTGTTTGAATAGTACGCTCTGCTTGGCCGTCTGTTTGGGGATGGAAGGTTGTACTCAAATTCACTTGCGTCCCTAAACTCCTTTGAAAGGACTTCCAAAATTTTGCCGTGAATTGAGCTCCTCGATCAGATATAATAGAGAGTGGGACCCTATGTAGCCTAACTATCTCTTTGAGGTATAATTTGGCATATTCTTCAGCTGTATAATCACTTCTAACTGGCAGGAAGTGCGCTGACTTCGTGAGTCTATCAACTATCACCCATATGGAGTCAAACTTATTAACTGAACGAGGCAAACCAGTTACAAAATCCATATTAGTCATATACCACTTCCAAGTTGGAATCTCTATACATTGCATGTAACCACCTGGCTTTTGGTGCTCTACTTTGAGTTGTTGACAAGTAGGACATTGAGCCACAAACTCTGCAAGGTCCTTTTTCATGCCTCCCCACCAAAACACTCCCTTTAGGTCATGATACATCTTAGTAGATCCTGGGTGGATGGAATATCTTGAATGATGGGCTTCTTCCATTATTCTCCTTCTGAGTCTGTTAACATCAGGAACACACAATCTATTTTGGCAATAAAGTACTCCATCTTGTGTAAGCCTAAACTCCTTCATTATACCTTGACTTACTTTCTCCTTAAGGCATTGTAGAATAGGATCATAATACTGTTTTTCTTTCACTTCCCTTATCAATGAAGAATCGGTAGCATTATGTACAATAATGTCCTTTCTTGGAGTTTCGAGTAGACGAACACCCAGATTGGCTTGTTGACGCAGATCCTTAGCCATGCCTTGCTTTACCCCTTTCTGATCACTGGTACCCATGAGTGTCTTATGACTTAGAGCATCAGCCACCACATTTGCTTTCCCTGGATGGTATAATATATCAATATCATAATCCATTATTAACTCTAGCCACCTCCGCTGCCTCAAATTTAGATCTTTCTGCTTGAAAATATACTGTAAACTCTTATGATCTGTATAATATGTCCACGTGCACCCTATACAAATAGTGGCGCCATATCTTTAAAGCAAATACAACCGCTGCTAGCTCAAGATCATGTGTTGGGTAGTTTTTCTCGTGTGGTCTCAATTGTCTCGAGGCATAAGCAATCACCTTACCATGTACTGCATATCCCTCTGAGCCTTCTGGAAGCACTAGCACAGGTGCTGAGGTTAGCCTGCTTTTCAACTCTTGAAAGCTCCTTTCACATGCATCATTCCATTGGAATTTGGTTTCCTTGTGAGTTATCTTAGTAAGAGGTGCAGACATAGAAGAAAAACCTTCAACAAACCTTCTGTAATAACCTGCCAATCCAAGGAAGCTTCGAACTTCTGTAGGTGTCGTTGGCCTTGGCCAATCTTTCACAGCCTCTATCTTTTGTGAATCCACCCTTATTCCTTCATCCGATACAATATGGCCCAAAAATGCCACTGATTTTAACCAAAATTCACATTTGGAAAACTTAGCATACAATCGGCGATCACGGAGAACTTGTAGTACTAGTCGTAAATGATTTGCATGGTCCTTTTCTGACCTTGAATACACCAGAATATCATCTATAAGTACTATCATGAACACGTCCAGGAAAGGCTTGAATACCCTATTCATCAAATCCATAAAAATTGCTGGTGCATTCGTTAGCCCAAACGACATAAAAAGAAATTCAAAGTGACCATATCTGGTTCGGAAAGCTGTCTTAGGTATATCTTTTTCCTGCACTCTCACCTGATGATAACCTGATCTCAAATCGATCTTTGAAAAGTATTTGGCACCCTGTAACTGATCAAACAAGTCATCAATTCTGGGGAGGGGATATTTATTCTTAATTGTCACCCTATTCAATTGACGGTAGTCAATACACATCCTCAATGTGCCATCCTTTTTACGCACAAATAAAACTGGTGCACCCCAAGGGGACACACTAGGTCTTATAAAACCCTTTTCTAACAAGTCTTTCAGTTGCTCCTTTAATTCACGTAATTCTACCGGGGCCATTCTATATGGAGGAATAGAGATAGGCTCGGGGCCATTCAATACCAAAATCTATTTCTCGTTCTGGAGGAAAACCAGGGAGTTCCTCAGGAAAGACATCAATAAATTCATTCACAATTGGAACAGACTGGATAGTTGGTGATTCTGCCTCCATGTCTCTCACTCTAACGAGATGACATATATATTCCTTTGATATAATTTTTCTGGCTTTAAAATAAGAGATAAACCTCCCTTTTGGTGCCCCAATATTGCCTTCCCATTCAAGTACTGCTTCATTTGGAAAGTGAAAGTACATCCTCTTGGTTCGGCAGTCAACGGTGGCATAGCAAGAAGCCAACCAATCCATACCCATTATAACATCAAATTCTACCATTTCTAACTCGATAAGATCAGCTAATGTATCTCGGTCACAGACAGTCACTATGCAGTCACAATAGACTCTTCTAACTATAATTGACTCCCAAGTTGGTGTAGACACCGCAAGTGGTTTATTCAATAATTTAGGTGTTCTACCAAGCTTCCCAGCAACTAATGGAGTAATATATGACAATGTAGAACCAGGGTCAATTAATGCATACACTTTATGTGAGAAGATGGACAATGTACCTATAACCACATCGGGTGAAGCTTCCAGGTTCTGTCGAGTCCCTAGAGCATATGTGCGATTTTGGGCCACGCTGGAACTAGCTGCCCCTCTAATACCTCTGCCGCGACCTATGGGAAATTGCTCACCTCTACCTGATGGAGGCACTGATGATGATGATACAACAGCTGATCCAGTAGGTTATGCCATATCACCCCTACGTCTTCTTGGGCAATCTTTTATTACATGCCCTGGCATACCACACCAATAACAAACATCCGTTCCCCTGCGACACGCACCTATATGATATCTCCCACATTGTCTGCAAGGCTGCCTAGGAGGCATTTGCTGGCTTCCCGAATATCCTGTTGTCCGTGTACCTTGGCCCTCACTTCTCTGCCCAAATTGATCATTTCTAGACCCTTGAAGTTGTGGTGGAGCACTAGCTTTAGAGTAAGAGGATGATGGCCTGGGTGGCCTATGAGAAAATCGTGGCCTAAACTCACCCTGGGGTGGTGTAAACTGTCCTGTAGATCTGGCCCTCTTGAATTGCCCCCTTTCTATTTCTTGTGCCCTCCTTCTTTGTCTCTGATCCTCCAGTTTCTGTGCAAAATCTTGCATCCTCGCTATATCCATGTCTTTATTCAAAGAAGCAATGGTACAATCTCTAACCAAATATGAATCCAACCTATCCACATACCGATGGACTCTATCTGCCATAGTAGCAACAACAGTAGGAGCGTACCTGGCCAGAGAATTAAATTTAAGACTATATTCCCTCACGCTCATATTCCCCTGATGGAGGTTCAGGAACTGATCTACACGGGCCTCTCAGATCTCTAATGGCAAGTAATGATCAAGAAAGGCCATTTTGAACTCCTCCCAAGTAGTTGGAGGTGTATCTATGCCTTTGGAATGCTTCCAGGCTTCGTACCACAGTATAGCCACACCCTTCAATCTATATATTGCCAACTCAGCAGCTTTCGAACGACTTACATGCATAACATCTAAGGTGCGTTGGATCTGATCAATAAAATCCTGTGGATCTTCATTTGGATCTGTCCCAGTGAATGATGGAGGGTCTAAGTTGAGGAAATCACGTATTCTCGTACTGGCTGCCCTACCTGCACCAACTGCACCTGCAACTAGGCCTTCTTGTCTTTGACCTTGGCCAGCAACTATACAAGTCAACAGTTGAACTGCATTTCTCAAATCCTGCACAGAAGCATCAACAGGTGGTTCTCGGGGATTTTCACTACTTCCTGGTACATCAACAGATGGAGGGGTTGGAGATGTCTGTGATAGAGACTCATCTAGAGCCTCACTCTGTCGTCTCGCACGATTGGGTATACCAACTACCACTTCTACTTCCTTTCCTTTACCTTTACTCTTCCTTGTCTCTGGCATACTTACTGTACAAAATAATTCAGGGATTAGACATGGTACACTTATAA
Organism: Capsicum baccatum var. pendulum; assembly: GCA_030864225.1. NCBI lineage: Eukaryota > Viridiplantae > Streptophyta > Magnoliopsida > Solanales > Solanaceae > Capsicum > Capsicum baccatum. Next base: position 828,623 of record CM061559.1, read on the forward strand.
TATTTGGCTCTATGGCACGATCTAAAGAATGAAAAGAAGTGATAACTCCTAAATGCCACGTAGCCTCTTGTTTATAAATGTGGTGCACAACACATCGATAAACATGATTCTACATAGACACGGCTTTGTAGACTCCCTAGGACAACCCGCTCTGATACCACTTCTGTCACGCCCCAAATCCTATTAAGGAGGACTGGCACCCGTTGCCGGTAAGGCTCGGGAGAACCAACCTGTAGCAATACATTACCTATGAACATTATAAGCTACTTTTATACTAAACATGCCCTCAAAAGATAAATGGGACTAGCAAGCCAAAAGATGTTGTATGACTAGGCCGTTGGAGCCACAATGTCTACGATACGATACATGACCATACTATACTTTACATAGTCTACGAAGCCTCTAGACAAGAAACATTATCTTATAAGGGTCGGGACAGGCCCTGCCTCATGATAAGATACTATACAATGCAAAAAGATATGATAAGACTCAAAGCCCCGAAGCAACCTGGAGCTCAGTGACTGCAGTTGATATCCTGTACTCTTACTGGGGAGGTTTATTAGCTTCTGTACCTGCAGCATGGAATGCAGGTCCCCCAACAGGGACGTCAGTACGAAATAATGTACTGAATATGTAAGGCAACATGTACTATATATGAGATAAAAGCTCAAATGAAACCATACACTGCTGTAGGGTAAAAGACCACCTTTATGAATATTGTGGAGTCATGCATCTTATAACAATTATGTTACTTTACTCTTATCACTTGTATAATCTGTGCACATCATGTAATACAAATGACCAGCTGATCAGTGGTAAATCTATATCAGGATCGACCCATGCTAGGCTTTCCTTTCACCCCTGGGATACCCCCTGTAATACTGGGATTGACCCATGCTAGGTGATTCTTTCACCCCTGGGATACCACCCAACAGAAGCAACTGTATACATATATCTTCTTATTACTTTTGAGATGAATCTTTGGTGATCGTAACATTTGAGCTATAAGACTATAAGCATGACAAATGACAAGTATGTGACCATGTAACATCATATCACAATGAAAAGAGTGGGTTATACAATTAGTGAAACATGTAGGACATAAACAACGTATGAACTTTATTTAGCTAAAAAGAAGACTCATATGTCATAGTATCCAATGTATGTATGCAGCAGTGACAATGCTCGAATCTGGACACACAAATACATGTGAAAGAGTGGAGTGGTTATATCGAAGTTTGTAAAGATCTCTATGTGCCAATAAAGACTTTGGATTCCATGCCAAATAATAAGAGATCGAATAGCCTTACATACCTCGACATATCAACTTGTTTTTACCTCGAAATGACTTCTTTTCTTCGAACTATTTATCTACAATATCATGTTTTAAAGCTAGTATTAGCAGCTAATCAATGCATCTGGACAGCCCAATCTCACAAAACACAACACTTTGGCAACAAACGTATAACCATCGACTCAATGGTGTTATTCCGACTTTCTCAATTCTAACTGTCTTCAACCAGTACACATTATCATATACATGATGTAAACAGCCTATATCAGCTCTATAACATGCTGGCAACAGTCCATAACTACAACACAGAACCATTTTACAAAACGCTCAACTAAGAAGCACAACATCTCGTCGTCTCCCTACATTTCGTTGTTAACAATTCATACTTGTCCCATCTTTGAACCAGATGCTCCCAACATATATATACATCAAATAAACCTTAACATAGTCACAAAATAGCTCAAAACACAGGGGGGAAACGTGAAACATCAGTCCCCTCATCAAAATAGTCCAATACCATTTTGGAAGCACATAAGATCATATAAGGATACTTGTTTCCAAAGAACTAGCAAAACAGTCCATCAACCTTGGTAACCATATACACACTATAAAATATTAATAACCTCAACTTTATATCATATCAAAGTCAAAAATCAGGGTAAGAATCGTTCCAAAGCCAAGAAAATCAAACAACAACTTTCAGGACACAAGCTGTCCAGAAATTCCTGCACAGTACACCAGCCAACTTATCTTGTTTTCCATGGAAAATTCATATCAAGTATATGGTTATTTTTACATACCTTAACTCCCAAGGTGTAGGTCTAATTCAAGAACTCAAAAAGTAGCCTTTGGTTGCCTTCCAAGTTGAAGAAATGCCAAGAGAAACTTAGAGAGAAAAGTTGAAATTTTTTTGGGCTGTTATTAGTTAACCTAAGGAGCTCGGTTTTGGTCCCTTTTTAAGGAGACCTTAGACCGACTTTCTCCTGATATTTGCAGATGATTAACTCAAGTTGGTCAATGACTAATTTTCCCCTTTCACTTGGGCCTTTTGGATCTCTAAATCAATGGGCTTTAGTGGCCCATTTTCCTTAATTTTTCTTGCACTTTGTTTGGGCCCAATTTTGTTAGTAGTGAATGAATGTAGTTGGGCATATTATATAAAAATCTTGGTCTGAACATCTTGGCCCAATATAATGCTAAACCATTGGCTTTAATAGCCTCCCTAACTTGGGCTTCGTTTGTCACAAGACTTTGAAAGTTTCGGCGTTAAGCCTTGTCTGTGTTCCCCTTTCTTTTTACTACGTCTAGACTTCAAGTGAGTTCACTTATGAATGAATTATTCTCCCTCATGTATATATACATTTTTTTTTAAGCCAACCACACAGGTGACTCACCTGCTAGCTTCCTAAGTTCCATAAGCACGTCAATGATTTTCTCCGTTTAAGGCCACAATCTCTAAATAGACTTCCATATAGTGCCCCAATCTAACACTTGAACACTTGAAAAAAAATTTTGGTAGTAATTAAATCAAGTCGTATGTCATTTTATGTGAACATTACTAGTACATGTAAAATGTGGGGGGTTACATCCCCCCCCCCTTAGGAACATTCGTCCCGAATGTTAACATAACTGTATAGTCTAGGCAGGTTTGAATTTCTGGTCACACTACTGTTAATAACATAACTAGTATTCAAAAACATACCTATTAATGTTCCTCCTCTGTATCTTTTGGTCCCTCCTTGTCTTCGAATAGATGAGGGTATTTGGATGTCATTACTTCCTCCGGTTCCCACGTTATTTCTTCTACTTGGTTGTTTCTCCAGAGTACCTTTACTGATGCCATTTCTTTTTTCCATAACTTTTTAATTTGGCGATCTAGAATAGCAACCGGTACCTCTTCATAAGTAAGATCCTCTGTGACCTGTACATCTTCTGTAGGAGTGATACGAGAGGGGTCACCTATGCATTTTCAAAGCATTGACACATGAAACACTGGATGAACCATTGAATGTTCCTGGGGTAGCTCTAATTCATATGCAACTTGTCCGACCCTCTTAGTAATCTTATATGGCCCTATGTAACGTGGGCTTAGTTTCCCTTTCTTACCAAATCTCATAACCTCTTTCATTGGTGATACCTTTAAAAATACCCAATCTCCAATAGAGAATTCCAGCCCTCTTCTCCGCATATCTGCATATAATTTATGACGACTTTGGGCTGTTTTTAGCCGTTGTTGTATCACCTTAACTTTTTCCATGGCTTGTTGGACTAAATCTGGCCCGAGCAAGGTGGTTTCACCCACTTCGAACCAACCAATTGGTGACCTACATTTCCTCCCATACAAAGCTTCGTAAGGCGCCATCTTGATGCTCGAATGGTAGCTGTTATTATAGGCAAATTCAATAAGGGGCAAGTGTTCTACCCAGCTACCTTTAAAATCTAATGCACATGTTCGCAACATATCCTCAAGTGTTTGAATAGTACGCTCTGCTTGGCCGTCTGTTTGGGGATGGAAGGTTGTACTCAAATTCACTTGCGTCCCTAAACTCCTTTGAAAGGACTTCCAAAATTTTGCCGTGAATGGAGCTCCTCGATCAGATATAATAGAGAGTGGGACCCCATGTAGCCTAACTATCTCTTTGAGGTATAATTTGGCATATTCTTCAGCTGTATAATCACTTCTAACTGGCAGGAAGTGCGCTGACTTCGTGAGTCTATCAACTATCACCCATATGGAGTCAAACTAATTAACTGAACGAGGAAAACCAGTTACAAAATCCATATTAGTCATATACCACTTCCAAGTTGGAATCTCTATACATTGCATGTAACCACCTGGCTTTTGGTGCTCTACTTTGAGTTGTTGACAAGTAGGACATTGAGCCACAAACTCTGCAAGGTCCTTTTTCATGCCTCCCCACCAAAACACTCCCTTTAGGTCATGATACATCTTAGTAGATCCTGGGTGGATGGAATATCTTGAATGATGGGCTTCTTCCATTATTCTCCTTCTGAGTCTGTTAACATCAGGAACACACAATCTATTTTGGCAATAAAGTACTCCATCTTGTGTAAGCCTCAACTCCTTCATTATACCTTGACTTACTTTCTCCTTAAGGCATTGTAGAATAGGATCATAATACTGTTTTTCTTTCACTTCCCTTATCAATGAAGAATCGGTAGCATTATGTACAATAATGTCCTTTCTTGGAGTTTCGAGTAGACGAACACCCAGATTGGCTAGTTGATGCAGATCCTTAGCCATGCCTTGCTTTACCCCTTTCTGATCACTGGTACCCATGAGTGTCTTACGACTTAGAGCATCATCCACCATATTTGCTTTCCCTGGATGGTATAATATATCAATATCATAATCCTTTATTAACTCTAGCCACCTCCGCTGCCTCAAATTTTGATCTTTCTGCTTGAAAATATACTGTAAACTCTTATGATCTGTATATATGTCCACGTGCACCCCATACAAATAGAGGCGCCATATCTTTAAAGCAAATACAACCGCTGCTAGCTCAAGATCATGTGTTGGGTAGTTTTTCTCGTGTGGTCTCAATTGTCTCGAGGCATAAGCAATCACCTTACCATGTACTGCATATCCCTCTGAGCCTTCTGGAAGCACTAGCACAGGTGCTGAGGTTAGCCTGCTTTTCAACTCTTGAAAGCTCCTTTCACATGCATCATTCCATTGGAATTTGGTTTCCTTGTGAGTTATCTTAGTAAGAGGTGCAGACATAGAAGAAAAACCTTCAACAAACCTTCTGTAATAACCTGCCAATCCAAGGAAGCTTCGAACTTCTGTAGGTGTCGTTGGCCTTGGCCAATCTTTCACAGCCTCTATATTTTGTGAATCCACCCTTATTCCTTCATCCGATACAATATGGCCCAAAAATGCCACTGATTTTAACCAAAATTCACATTTGGAAAACTTAGCATACAACCGGCGATCACGGAGAACTTGTAGTACTAGTCGTAAATGATTTGCATGGTCCTTTTCTGACCTTGAATACACCAGAATATCATCTATAAATACTATCACGAACACGTCCAGGAAAGGCTTGAATACCCTATTCATCAAATCCATAAAAACTGCTGGTGCATTCGTTAGCCCAAACGACATAACAAGAAATTCAAAGTGACCATATCTGGTTCGGAAAGCTGTCTTAGGTATATCTTTTTCCTGCACTCTCACCTGATGATAACCTGATCTTAAATCGATCTTTGAAAAGTATTTGGCACCCTGTAACTGATCAAACAAGTCATCAATTCTGGGGAGGGGATATTTATTCCTAATTGTCACCCTATTCAATTGACGGTAGTCAATACACATCCTCAATGTGCCATCCTTTTTACGCACAAATAAAACTGGTGCACCCCAAGGGGACACACTAGGTCTTATAAAACCCTTTTCCAACAAGTCTTTCAGTTGCTCCTTTAATTCACGTAATTCTGCCGGGGCCATTCTATATGGAGGAATAGAGATAGGCTCGGTGCCTGGTAATAAGTCAATACCAAAATCTATTTCTCGTTCTGGAGGAAAACCAGGGAGTTCCTCAGGAAAGACATCAATAAATTCATTCACTATTGGAACAGACTGGATAGTTGGTGATTCTGCCTCCATGTCTCTCACTCTAACGAGATGACATATATATCCCTTTGATATCATTTTTCTGGCTTTAAAATAAGAGATAAACCTCCCTTTTGGTGCCCCAATATTGCCTTCCCATTCAAGGACTGCTTCATTTGGAAAGTGAAAGTACATCCTCTTGGTTCGGCAGTCAACGGTGGCATAGCAAGAAGCCAACCAATCCATACCCATTATAACATCAAATTCTACCATTTCTAACTCGATAAGATCAACTAATGTATCTCGGTCGCAGACAGTCACTATGCAGTCACAATAGACTCTTCTAACTATAATTGACTCCCCAGTTGGTGTAGACACCGCAAGTGGTTTATTCAATAATTTAGGTGTTCTACCAAGCTTCCCAGCAACTAATGGAGTAATATATGACAATGTAGAACCAGGGTCAATTAATGCATACACTTTATGTGAGAAGATGGACAATGTACCTATAACCACATCGGGTGAAGCTTCCAGGTTCTGTCGAGTCCCTAGAGCATATGTGCGATTTTGGGCCACGCTGGAACTAGCTGCCCCTCTAATACCTCTGCCGCGACCTATGGGAAATTGCTCACCTCTACCTAATGGAGGCACTGATGATGATGATACAACAGTTGATCCAGTAGGTTGTGCCATATCACCCCTGCGTCTTCTTGGGCAATCTTTTATTACATGCCCTGGCATACCACACCAATAACAAACATCCATTCCCCTACGACACGCACCTATATGATATCTCCCACATTGTCTGCAAGGCTGCCTAGGAGGCATTTGCTGGCTTCCCGAATATCCTGTTGTCTGTGTACCTTGGCCCTCACTTCTCTGCCCAAATTGATCATTTCTAGACCCTTGAAGTTGTGGTGGAGCACTAGCTTTAGAGTAAGAGGATGATGGCCTGGGTGGCCTATGAGAAAATCGTGGCCTAAACTCACCCTGGGGTGGTGTAAACTGTCCTGTAGATCTGGCCCTCTTGAATTGCCCCCTTTCTATTTCTTGTGCCCTCCTTCTTTGTCTCTGATCCTCCAGTTTCTGTGCAAAATCTTGCATCCTCGCTATATCCATGTCTTTATTCAAAGAAGCAATGGTACAATCTCTAACCAAATATGAATCCAACCTATCCACATACCGATGGACTCTATCTGCCATAGTAGCAACAACATTAGGAGCGTACCTGGGCAGAGAATTAAATTTAAGACTATATTCCCTCACGCTCATATTTCCCTGATGGAGGTTCAGGAACTGATCTGCACGGGCCTCACGGATCTCTAATGGCAAGTAATGATCAAGAAAGGCCATTTTGAACTCCTCCCAAGTAGTTGGAGGTGTATCTATGCCTTTGGAATGCTTCCAGGCTTCGTACCATAGTATAGCCACACCCTTCAATATATATATTGACAACTCAGCAGCTTCCGAACCACTTACATGCATAACATCTAAGGTGCGTTGGATCTGATCAATAAAATCCTGTGGATCTTCATTTGGATCTGTCCCAGTGAATGATGGAGGGTCTAAGTTGAGGAAATCACGTATTCTCGTACTGGCTGCCCTACCTGCACCAACTGCACCTGCAACTGGGCCTTCTTGTCTTTGACCTTGGCCAACAACTATACAAGTCAACAGTTGAACTGCATTTCTCAAATCCTGCACAGAAGCATCAACAGGTGGTTCTCAGGGATTTTCACTACTTCCTGGTACATCAACAGATGGAGGGGTTGGAGATGTCTGTGATAGAGACTCATCTAGAGCCTCACTCTGTCGTCTCGCACGATTGGGTATACCAACTACCACTTCTACTTCCTTTCCTTTACCTTTACTCTTCCTTGTCTCTGGCATACTTACTGTACAAAATAATTCAGGGATTAGACATGGTACACTTATAATATTTGGCTCTATGGCACGATCTAAAGAATGAAAAGAAGTGATAACTCCTAAATACCACGTAGCCTCTTGTTTATAAATGTGGTGCACAACACATCGATAAACATGATTCTACATAGACACGGCTTTGTAGACTCCCTAGGACAACCCGCTCTGATACCACTTCTATCATGCCCCAAATCCTATTAAGGCGGACTGGCACCCGTTGCCGGTAAGGCTCGGGAGAACCAACCTATAGCAATACATTACCTATGAACATTATAAGTTACTTTTATACTAAACATGCCCTCAAAAGATAAATGGGACTAGCAAGCCAAAAGATGTTGTATGACTAGGCCGTTGGAGCCACAATGTCTACGATACGATACATGACCATACTATAATTTACATAGTCTACGAAGCCTCTAGACAAGAAACATTATCTTATAAGGGTCGGGACAGGCCCCGCCTCATGATAAGATACTATACAATGCAAAAAGATATGATAAGACTCAAAGCCCCGAAGCAACCTGGAGCTCAGTGACTGCAGTTGATATCCTGTACTCTTACTGGGGAGGTTTATTAGCTTCTGTACCTGCAGCATGGAATGCAGGTCCCCCAACAGGGACGTCAGTACGAAATAATGTACTGAATATGTAAGGAAACATGTACTATATATGAGATAAAAGCTCAAATGAAACCATACACTGCTGTAGGGTAAAAGACCACCTTTATGAATATTGTGGAGTCATGCATCTTATAACAATTATGTTACTTTACTCTTATCACTTGTATAATCTGTGCACATCATGTAATACAAATGACCAGCTGATCAGTGGTAAATCTATATCAGGATCGACCCATGCTAGGCTTTCCTTTCACCCCTGGGATACCCCCTGTAATACTGGGATTGACCCATGCTAGGTGATTCTTTCACCCATGGGATACCACCCAACAGAAGCAACTGTATACAAATATCTTCTTATTACTTTTGAGATGAATCTTTGGTGATCGTAACATTTGAGCTATAAGACTATAAGGATGACAAATGACAAGTATGTGACCATGTAACATCATATCACAATGAAAAGAGTGGGTTATACAATTAGTGAAACATATAGGACATAAACAACGTATGAACTTTATTTAGCTAAAAAGAAGACTCATATGTCATGGTATCCAATGTATGTATGCAGCAGTGACAATGCTCAAATCTGGATACACAAATACATGTGAAAGAGTGGAGTGGTTATAACGAAGTTTGTAAAGATCTCTATGTGCCAATAAAGACTTTGGATTCCATGCCAAATAATAAGAGATCGAATAGCCTTACATACCTCGACATATCAACTTGTTTTTACCTCGAAATGACTTGTTTTCTTCCAACTATTTATCTACAATATCATGTTTTAAAGCTAGTATTAGCAGCTAATCAATGCATCTGGACAGCCCAATCTCACAAAACACAACACTTTGGCAACAAACGTATAACCATCGACTCAATGGTGTTATTCCGACTTTCTCAATTCTAACTGTCTTCAACCAGTACACATTATCATATACATGATGTAAACAGCCTATATCAGCTCTATAACATGCTGGCAACAGTCCATAACTACAACACAGAACCATTTTACAAAACGCTCAACTAAGAAGCACAACATCTCGTCGTCTCCCTACATTTCGTCGTTAACAATTCATACTTGTCCCAACTTTGAACCAGATGCTCCCAACATATATATACATCAAATAAACCTTAACATAGTCACAAAATAGCTCAAAACACAGGGGGGAAACGTGAAACATCAGCCCCCTCATCAAAACAGTCCAGTACCATTTTGGAAGCACATAAGATCATATAAGGATACTTGTTTCCAAAGAACTACCAAAACAGTCCAGCAACCTTGGAAACCATATACACACTATAAAATATTAATAACCTCAACTTTATATCATATCAAAGTCAAAAATCAGGGTAAGAATCGTTCCAAAGCCAAGAAAATCAAACAACAACTTTCAGGACACAAGCTGTCCAGAAATTCCTGCACAGTACACCAGCCAACTTATCTTGTTTTCCATGGAAAATTCATATCAAGTATATGGTTATTTTTACATACCTTAACTCCCAAGGTGTAGGTCTAATTCAAGAACTTAAAAAGTAGCCTTTGGTTGCCTTCCAAGTTGAAGAAATGCCAAGAGAAACTTAGAGAGAAAAGCTGAAATTTTTTTGGGCTGTTATTAGTTAACCTAAGGAGCTCGGTTTTGGTCCCTTTTTAAGGAGACCTTAGACCGACTTTCTCTGATATTTTCAGCTGATTAACTCAAGTTGGTCAATGACTAATTTTCCCCTTTCACTTGGGCCTTTTGGATCTCTAAATCAATGGGCTTTAGTGGCCCATTTTCCTTAATTTTTCTTGCACTTTGTTTGGGCCCAATTTTGTTAGTAGTGAATGAATGTAGTTGGGAATATTATATAAAAATCTTGGGCTGAACATCTTGGCCCAATATAATGCTAAACCATTGGCTTTAATAGCCTCCCTAACTTGGGCTTCGTTTGTCACAAGACTTGGAAAGTTTCGGCGTTAAGCCTTGTCTTCGTTCCCCTTTCTTTTTACTAATGTCTAGACTTCAAGTGAGTTCACTTATGAATAAATTATTCTCCCTCATGTATATATACATTTTTTTTAAGCCAACCACACAGGTGACTCACCTGCTAGCTTCCTAAGTTCCATAAGCACGTCAATGATTTTCTCCGTTTAAGGCCACAATCTCTAAATAGACTTCCATATAGTGCCCCAATCTAACACTTGAACACTTGAAAAAACATTTTGGTAGTAATTAAATCAAGTCGTATGTCATTTTATGTGAACATTACTAGTACATGTAAAATGTGGGGGGTTACACATCCAATCCAACCACCCTGCCGCACGTCTCCAAAGGAGGTTCGTGTATTTGTCCTTGAAAAATCCCACCAAGTGCTGTGAGCTCACCTCACCCAAGTTAGCCAAGCGTCGCGTGCGTTCCATTCCAAACAGTTAAGCATACGATATCAAGTGGCCTTTCGCGAAAAACAACGGCCTCGCAACTGGAGGATTTCCACGATTCGGAGTGCGGCATAAGTGCTCAGCGAAGCGCCGAGAACAACGTCGGTGCATGGAGGCATGCCGTAATTAGAGGTTTTTGTGACCATCGAGTGCAATGCTAGAGACGCCTCCAATGACGAACGCCGATGGACGTATAGTGGCCTGCCATGGTGGTGTCTTTGTCAAGTTGGATATCCGTGCATCGTGGCACCAAGGACGCTTGGCACCGTGGCGCCATGGCACCAAGGCACCGTGGCGCCATGGCACCAAGGCACCAACGCACCATGGATCCGTGGCGCCAAGGCACCAAGGCACCGTGGCGCCATGGCACCAAGGCACCAAGGCACCGTGGCGCCATGGCAC
>CM061559.1:877924-890424 GCA_030864225.1 Capsicum baccatum var. pendulum
AATTTATAAATGATAATTTTCGTTAAGAAATTATTTTTTTACAAATATCATTTATTAAAATTCAAAAAATATGTAAAAATAAATCAAAAATTGAAAAAATATCTATAAAAATATGAAAAAATTAGGAAAATATTCTCAGCGCATGAACTAACCTTAAACCAACAATCGAGTGCATATTTGTACGTATAACGTAACGATATAAAATATTTAAATTTGAGCTATAAGATTATAAGCATGACAAATGACAAGTATGTGACCATGTAACATCATATCCCAATGAAAAGAGTGGGTTATACAATTAGTGAAACATGTAGGATATAAACAACGTATGAACTTTATTTAGCTAAAAAGAAGACTCATATGTCATGATATCTAATGTATGTATGCAGCAGTGACAATGCTCGAATCTGGACACACAAATACATGTTAAAGAGTGGAGTGGTTATATCGAAGTTTGTAAAGATCTCTATGTGCCAATGAAGACTTTGGATTCCATGCCAAATAATAAGAGATCGAATAGCCTTACATACCTCGACATATCAACTTGTTTTTACCTCGAAATGACTTCTTTTCTTCCAACTATTTATCTAAAATATCATGTTTTAAAGCTAGTATTAGCAGCTAATCAATGCATCTGGACAGCCCAATCTCACAAAACACAACACTTTGGCAACAAACGTATAACCATCGACTCAATGGTGTTATTCCGACTTTCTCAATTCTAACTGTCTTCAACCAGTACACATTATCATATACATGATGTACACAGCCTATATCAGCTCTATAACATGCTGGCAACAGTCCATAACTACAACACAAAACCATTTTACAAAACGCTCAACTAAGAAGCACAAATCTCGTCGTCTCCCTACATTTCGTCGTTAACAATTCATACTTGTCCCAACTTTAAACCAGATGCTCCCAACATATATATACATCAAATAAACCTTAAAATAGTCACAAAATAGCTCAAAACATAGGGGGTGAAACGTGAAACATCAGCCCCCTCATCAAAACAGTCCAATACCATTTTGGAAGCACATAAGATCATATAAGGATACTTGTTTCCAAAGAACTAGCAAAACAGTCCAGCAACCTTGGCAACCATATACACACTATAACATATTAATAACCTCAACTTTATATCATATCAAAGTCAAAAATCAGGGTAAGAATCGTTCCAAAGCCAAGAAAATCAAACAACAACTTTCAGGACACAAGCTGTCCAGAAATTCCTGCACAGTACATCAGCCAACTTATCTTGTTTTCCATGGAAAATTCATATCAAGTATATGGTTATTTTTTACATACCTTAACTCCCAAGGTGTAGGCCTAATTCAAGAACTCAAAAAGTAGCCTTTAGTTGCCTTCCAAGGTGAAGAAATGCCAAGAGAAACTTAGAGAGAAAAGCTGAAATTTTTGGTCTTCTACTAGTTAACCTAAGGAGCTCGGTTTTGGTCCCTTTTTAAGGAGACCTTAGACCGACTTTCTCCTGATATTTGCAACTGATTAACTCAAGTTGGTCAATGACTAATTTTCCCCTTTCACTTGGGCCTTTTGGATCTCTAAATCAGTGGGCTTTATTGGCCCATTTTCCTTAATCTTTCTTGCACTTTGTTTGGGCCCAATTTTGTTAGTAGTGAATGAATGTAGTTGGGCATATTATATAAAAATCTTGGGCTGAACATCTTGGCCCAATATAATTCTAAACCATTGGCTTTAATAGCCTCCCTAACTTGGGCTTCGTTTGTCACAAGACTTGGAAAGTTTCAGCGTTAAGCCTTGTCTTCGTTCCCCTTTCTCTTTACTAACGTCTAGACTTCAAGTGAGTTCACTTATGAATGAATTATTCTCCATCATGTATATATACATTTTTTTTTAAGCCAACCACACAGGTGACTCACCTGCTAGCTTCCTAAGTTCCATAAGCACGTCAATGAGTTTCTCCGTTTAAGGCCACAATCTCTAAATAGACTTCCATATAGTGCCCCAATCTAACACTTGAACACTTGAAAAAAAAAATTTGGTAGTAATTAAATCAAGTCGTATGTCATTTTATGTGAACATTACTAGTACATGTAAAATGTGGGGTGTTACATCCTCCCCCCCTTAGGAACATTCGTCCCGAATGTTAACATAACTGTATAGTCTAGGCAGGTTTGAATTTCTGGTCACACAACTATTAATAACATAAATAGTATTCAAACACATACATATTAATGTTCCTCCTCTGTATCTTTTGGTCCCTCATTGTCTTCAAATAGATGAGGGTATTTGGATGTCATTACTTCCTCCGGTTCCCACGTTATTTCTTCTACTTGGTTGTTTCTCCAGAGTACCTTTACTGATGCCATTTCTTTGTTCCTTAACTTTTTAATTTGGCGATCTAGAATAGCAACCGGTACCTCTTCATAAGTAAGATCCTCTGTGACCTGTACATCTTCTATAGGAGTGATACGAGAGGGGTCACCTATGCATTTTTGAAGCATTGACACATGAAACACTGGATGAACCATTGAAAGTTCCTGGGGTAGCTCTAATTCATATGCAACTTGTCCGACCCTCTTAGTAATCTTATATGGCCCTATGTAACGTGGGCTTAGTTTCCCTTTCTTACCAAATCTCATAACCCCTTTCATTGGTGATACCTTTAAAAATACCCAATCTCTAATAGAGAATTCCAGCCCTCTTCTCCGCATATCTGCATATGATTTATGACGACTTTGGGCTATTTTTAGCCGTTGTTGTATCACCTTAACTTTTTCCATGGCTTGTTGGACTAAATCTGGCCCGAGCAAGGTGGTTTCACCCACTTTGAACCAACCAATTGGTGACCTACATTTCCTCCCATACAAAGCTTCGTAAGGCGCCATCTTGATGCTCGAATGGTAGCTATTATTATAGGCAAATTCAATAAGGGGCAAGTGTTCTACCCAGCTACCTTTAAAATCTAATGCACAGGTTCGCAACATATCCTCAAGTGTTTGAATAGTACGCTTTGCTTGGTCGTCTGTTTGGGGATGGAAGGTTGTACTCAAATTCACTTGCGTCCCTAAACTCCTTTGAAAGGACTTCCAAAATTTTGCCGTGAATTGAGCTCCTCGATCAGATATAATAGAGAGTGGGACCCCATGTAGCCTAACTATCTCTTTGAGGTATAATTTGGCATATTCTTCAGCTGTATAATCACTTCTAACTGGCAGGAAGTGCGCTGACTTCGTGAGTCTATCAACTATCACCCATATGGAGTCAAACTTATTAACTGAACGAGGCAAACCAGTTACAAAATCCATATTAGTCATATCCCACTTCCAAGTTGGAATCTCTATACATTGCATGTAACCACCTGGCTTATGGTGCTCTACTTTGACTTGTTGACAAGTAGGACATTGAGCCACAAACTCTGCAAGGTCCTTTTTCATGCCTCCCCACCAAAACACTCCCTTTAGGTCATGATACATCTTAGTAGATCCTGGGTGGATGGAATATCTTGAATGATGGGCTTCTTCCATTATTCTCCTTCTGAGTCTGTTAACATCAGGAACACACAATCTATTTTGGCAATAAAGTACTCCATCTTGTGTAAGCCTAAACTCCTTCATTATACCTTGACTTACTTTCTCCTTAAGGCATTGTAGAATAGGATCATAATACTATTTTTCTTTCACTTCCCTTATGAATGAAGGATCGGTAGCATTATGTACAATAATGTCCTTTCTTGGAGTTTCGAGTAGACGAACACCCAGATTGGCTAGTTGACGCAGATCCTTAGCCATGCCTTACTTTACCCCTTTCTGATCACTGGTACCCATGAGTGTCTTACGACTTAAAGCATCAGTCACCACATTTGCTTTCCCTGGATGGTATAATATATCAATATCATAATCCTTTATTAACTCTAGCCACCTCCGCTGCCTCAAATTTAGATCTTTCTGCTTGAAAATATACTGTAAACTCTTATGATCTGTATATATGTCCACATGCACCCCATACAAATAGTGGCGCCATATCTTTAAAGAAAATACAACCGCTGCTAGCTCAAGATCATGTGTTGGGTAGTTTTTCTCGTGTGGTCTCAATTGTCTCGAGGCATAAGCAATCACCTTACCATGTTGTGTTAGTACACACCCCAAACCAACTTCGGAAGCATCACAATACACTGCATATCCCTCTGAGCCTTCTGGAAGCACTAGAACAGGTGCTGAGGTTAGCCTGCTTTTCAACTCTTGAAAGCTACTTTCACATGCATCATTCCATTGGAATTTGGTTTCCTTGTGAGTTAGATTAGTAAGAGGTGCAGACATAGAAGAAAAACCTTCAACAAACCTTCTATAATAACCTGCCAATCCAAGAAAGCTTCGAACTTCTGTAGGTGTCGTTGGCCTTGGCCAATCTTTCACAGCCTCTATCTTTTGGGAATCCACCCTTATTCCTTCATCCGATACAATATGGCCCAAAAATGCCACTGATTTTAACCAAAATTCACATTTGGAAAACTTAGCATACAATCGGCGATCACGGAGAACTTGTAGTACTAGTCGTAAATGATTTGCATGGTCCTTTTCTGACCTTGAATACACCAGAATATCATCTATAAATACTATCACGAACACGTCCAGGAAAGGCTTGAATACCCTATTCATCAAATCCATAAAAACTGCTGGTGCATTCGTTAGCCCAAACGACATAACAAGAAATTCAAAGTGACCATATCTGGTTCGGATAGCTGTCTTAGGTATATCTTTTTCCTGCACTCTCACCTGATGATAACCTGATCTCAAATCAATCTTTGAAAAGTATTTGGCACCCTGTAACTGATCAAACAAGTCATCAATTCTGGGGAGGGGATATTTATTCTTAATTGTCACACTATTCAGTTGTCGGTAGTCAATACACATCCTCAATGTGCCATCCTTTTTACGCACAAATAAAACTGGTGCACCCCAAGGGGACACACTAGGTCTTATAAAACCCTTTTCTAACAAGTCTTTCAGTTGCTCCTTTAATTCTCGTAATTCTGCTGGGGCCATTCTATATGGAGGAATAGAGATAGGCTCGGTGCCTGGTAATAAGTCAATACCAAAATCTATTTCTCGTTCTGGAGGCAAACCAGGGAGTTCCTCAAGAAAGACATCAATAAATTCATTCACTATTGGAACAGACTGGATAGTTGGTGATTCTGCCTCCATGTCTCTCACTCTAACGAGATTACATATATATCCCTTTGATATCATTTTTCTGGCTTTAAAATAAGAGATAAACCTCCCTTTTGGTGCCCCAATATTGCCTTCCCATTCAAGGACTGCTTCATTTGGAAAGTGAAAGTACATCCTCTTGGTTCGGCAGTCAACAGTGGCATAGCAAGAAGCCAACCAATCCATACCCATTATAACATCAAATTCTACCATTTCTAACTCGATTAGATCAGCTAATGTATCTCGGTCGCAGACAGTCACTATGCAGTCACAATAGACTCTTCTAACTATAATTGACTCCCCAGTTGGTGTAGATACCGCAAGTGGTTTATTTAATAATTTAGGTATTCTACAAAGCTTCCCAGCAACTAATGGAGTAATATATGACAATGTAGAACCAGGGTCAATTAATGCATACACTTTATGTGAGAAGATGGACAATGTACCTATAACCACATCGGGTGAAGCTTCCAGGTTCTGTCGAGTCCCTAGAGCATATGTGCGATTTTGGGCCACGCTGGAACTAGCTGCCCCTCTAATACCTCTGCCGCGACCTATGGGAAATTGCTCACCTCTACCTGATGGAGGCACTGATGATAATGATACAATAGCTGATCTAGTAGGTTGTGCCATATCACCCCTACATCTTCTTGGGCAATCTTTTATTACATGCCCTGGCATACCACACCAATAACAAACATCCGTTCCCCTGCGACACGCACCTATATGATATCTCCCACATTGTCTACAAGGCTGCCTAGGAGGCATTTGCTGGCTTCCCGAATATCTTGTTGTCCGTGTACCTTGGCCCTCACTTCTCTGCCCAAATTGATCATTTCTAGACCCTTGAAGTGGTGGTGGAGCACTAGCTGTAGAGTAAGAGGATGATGGCCTGGGTGGCCTATGAGAAAATCGTGGCCTAAACTCACCCTGGGGTGGTGTAAACTGTCCTGTAGATCTGGCCCTCTTCAATTGCCCCCTTTCTATTTCTTGTGCCCTCCTTCTTTGTCTCTGATCCTCCAGTTTCTGTGCAAAAGCTTGCATCCTCGCTATATCCATGTCTTTATTCAAAGAAGCAATGGTACAATCTCTAACCAAATATGAATACAACCTATCCACATACCGATGGACTCTATCTGCCATAGTAGCAACAACATTAGGAGCGTACCTGGCCAGAGAATTAAATTTAAGACTATATTCCCTCACGCTCATATTCCCCTGATGGAGGTTCAGGAACTGATCTGCACGGGCCTCTCGGATCTCTAATGGCAAGTAATGATCAAGAAAGGCCATTTTGAACTCCTCCCAAGTAGTTGGAGGTGTATCTATGCCTTTGGAATGCTTCCAGGCTTCATACCACAGTATAGCCACACCCTTCAATCTATATATTGCCAACTCAGCAGCTTCCGAACCACTTACATGCATAACATCTAAGGTGCGTTGGATCTGATCAATAAAATCCTGTGGATCTTCATTTGGATCTGTCCCAGTGAATGATGGAGGGTCTAAGTTGAGGAAATCACGTATTCTCGTACTGGCTGCCCTACCTGCACCAACTGCACCTGCAAATGGGCCTTCTTGTCTTTGACCTTGGCCAGCAACTATACAAGTCAACAGTTGAACTGCATTTCTCAAATCCTGCACAGAAGCATCAACAGGTGGTTCTCAGGGATTTTCACTACTTCCTGGTACATCAACAGATGGAGGGGTTGGAGATGTCTGTGTTAGAGACTCATCTAGAGCCTCACTCTGTCGTCTCGCCCGATTGGGTATACCAACTACCACTTCTACTTCCTTTCCTTTACCTTTACTCTTCCTTGTCTCTGGCATACTTACTGTACAAAATAATTCAGGGATTAGAAATGGTACACTTATAATATTTGGCTCTATGGCACGATTTAAAGAATGAAAAGAAGTGATAACTCCTAAATGCCACGTAGCCTCTTGTTTATAAATGTGGTGCACAACACATCGATAAACATGATTCTACATAGACACGGCTTTGTAGACTCCCTAGGACAACCCGCTCTGATACCACTTCTGTCACGCCCCAGATCCTATTAAGGCGGACTGGCACCCATTGCCGGTAAGTCTCGGGAGAACCAACCTGTAGCAATACATTACCTATGAACATTATAAGTTACTTTTATACTAAACATTCCCTCAAAAGATAAATGGGACTAACAAGCCAAAAGATGTTGTATGACTAGGACGTTGGAGCCACAATGTCTACGATACGATACATGACCATACTATACTTTACATAGTCTACAAAGCCTCTAGACAAGAAACATTATCTTATAAGGGTCGGGACAGGCCCCGCCTCATGATAAGATACTATACAATGCAAAAAGATATGATAAGACTCAAAGCCCTGAAGCAACCTGGAGCTCAGTGACTGCAGTTGATATCCTGTACTCTTACTGGGGAGGTTTATTAGCTTCTGCACTTGCAGCATGGAATGCAAGTCCCCCAACAGGGACGTCAGTACGAAATAATGTACTGAATATGTAAGGCAACATGTACTATATATGAGATAAAAGCTCAAATGAAACCATACACTGCTGTAGGGTAAAAGACTACCTTTATGAATATTGTGGAGTCATGCATCTTATAACAATTATGTTACTTTACTCTTATCACTTGTATAATCTGTGCACATCATGTAATACAAATGACCAGCTGATCAGTGGTAAATCTATATCACGATCGACCCATGCTAGGCTTTCCTTTTACCCTTGGGATACCCCCTGTAATACTGGGATTGACCCATGCTAGGTGATTCTTTCACCCCTGGGATACCACCCAACAGAAGCAACTGTATACATATATCTTCTTATTACTTTTGAGATGAATCTTTGGTGGTCGTAACATTTGAGCTATAAGATTATAAGCATGACAAATGACAAGTATGTGACCATGTAACATCATATCCCAATGAAAAGAGTGGGTTATACAATTAGTGAAACATGTAGGATATAAACAACGTATGAACTTTATTTAGCTAAAAAGAAGACTCATATGTCATGATATCTAATGTATGTATGCAGCAGTGACAATGCTCGAATCTGGACACACAAATACATGTTAAAGAGTGGAGTGGTTATATCGAAGTTTGTAAAGATCTCTATGTGCCAATGAAGACTTTGGATTCCATGCCAAATAATAAGAGATCGAATAGCCTTACATACCTCGACATATCAACTTGTTTTTACCTCGAAATGACTTCTTTTCTTCCAACTATTTATCTACAATATCATGTTTTAAAGCTAGTATTAGCAGCTAATCAATGCATCTGGACAGCCCAATCTCACAAAACACAACACTTTGGCAACAAACGTATAACCATCGACTCAATGGTGTTATTCCGACTTTCTCAATTCTAACTGTCTTCAACCAGTACACATTATCATATACATGATGTACACAGCCTATATCAGCTCTATAACATGCTGGCAACAGTCCATAACTACAACACAGAACCATTTTACAAAACGCTCAACTAAGAAGCACAACATCTCGTCGTCTCCCTACATTTCGTCGTTAACAATTCATACTTGTCCCAACTTTGAACCAGATGCTCCCAACATATATATACATCAAATAAACCTTAACATAGTCACAAAATAGCTCAAAACACAGGGGGGGAAACGTGAAACATCAGCCCCCTCATCAAAACAGTCCAATACCATTTTGGAAACACATAAGATCATATAAGGATACTTGTTTCCAAAGAACTAGCAAAATAGTCCAGCAACCTTGGCAACCATATACACACTATAACATATTAATAACCTCAACTTTATATCATATCAATGTCAAAAATCAGGGTAAGAATCGTTCCAAAGCCAAGAAAATCAAACAACAACTTTCAGGACACAAGCTGTCCAGAAATTCCTGCACAGTACACCAGCCAACTTATCTTGTTTTCCATGGAAAATTCATATCAAGTATATGGTTATTTTTTACATACCTTAACTCCCAAGGTGTAGGTCTAATTCAAGAACTCAAAAAGTAGCCTTTGGTTGCCTTCCAAGGTGAAGAAATGCCAAGAGAAACTTAGAGAGAAAAGCTAAAATTTTTGGTCTTCTACTAGTTAAACTAAGGAGCTCGGTTTTGGTCCCTTTTTAAGGAGACCTTAGACCGACTTTCTCCTGATATTTGCAACTGATTAACTCAAGTTGGTCAATGACTAATTTTCCCCTTTCACTTGGGCCTTTTGGATCTCTAAATCAATGGGCTTTAGTGGCCCATTTTCCTTAATCTTTCTTGCACTTTGTTTGGGCCCAATTTTGTTAGTAGTGAATGAATGTAGTTGGGCATATTATATAAAAATCTTTGTCTGAACATCTTGGCCCAATATAATGCTAAACCATTGGCTTTAATAGCCTCCCTAACTTGGGCTTCGTTTGTCACAAGACTTGGAAAGTTTCGGCGTTAAGCCTTGTCTTCGTTCCCCTTTCTTTTTACTAACGTCTAGACTTCAAGTAAGTTCACTTATGAATGAATTATTCTCCCTCATGTATATATACATTTTTTTTTAAGCCAACCACACAGGTGACTCACCTGCTAGCTTCCTAAGTTCCATAAGCACGTCAATGATTTTCTCCGTTTAAGGCCACAATCTCTAAATAGACTTCCATATAGTGCCCCAATCTAACACTTGAACAGTTGAAAAAAAATTTTGGTAGTAATTAAATCAAGTCGTATGTCATTTTATGTGAACATTACTAGTACATGTAAAATGTGGGGTGTTACAGCCAACTACCGACAGTCGCCTTGAAGTGCCTTCAACACCTCTACCCCCCTTATATATGCTTAAAAAAAACCCAAGTGACAGGAGTAGACATGATTTTGCCAGAGAATCATACCAGACATATGCGGACCCGAACTGCACGTTTTGATGAGATACGGAGCCTGTGCACTCACAAAAAGGTCGCGTAATTTGTAAATGATAATTTTCGTTGAGAAAATATTTTTTTACAAATATCATTTATTAAAATTCAAAAAATATGTAAAAATAAATCAAAAATAGAAAAAATATTTATAAAAATATGAAAAAATTAGAAAAATATTCTCAGCGCATGAACTAACCTTAAACCAACAATCGAGTGCATATTTGTACGTATAACGTAACGATATAAAATATTTAAATTTAAGGATATTAAATAAAAATTTTAAAAAAATATAAAAATAACGTGGGGTCATTAGGAAAATCGTCCAGAATGCAACGGATAAGTGACAACCCCAAAATATGCATATTAGAATGAAGTAGCCTTAAACCAACAATTGAGTGCGCATTTGTACGAATGACGTAATGATATAAAATATTTAAATTTAAGGAGATTAAATAAAAATTTGAAAAGAAGGCGATGGGACATTACGAGAACCACCACGACATATGAGGTAACATTGAAATATATTTAACAGAAAAAAATTAGAGCGGATATGTAGAAAAATGAGTATGCAATGGTGAGGAGGATGGATGAACGTCAGGAAAATATTAGGATGATCGAAACTAGGTTTACGCTCTTTTGATTTTCCCACGGTGCGTTGGTGCCTTGGTGCCATGGTGCCTTGGTGCCATGGTGCCTTGGTGCCACAGTGCCATGGCGCCACGGTGCCTTGGTGCCATGGCGCCATGCTGCCTTGGTGCCATGGTGCCACGGTGCTATGGTCCAACTGTGCATTGGTGCCACAGTGCCTTGGTGCCACTGTGCCATCGCACCACGGCAGTGCCTTGGTGCATTGGTGCCATGGTGCCACGATGCCCCGGTGCCATGGTGCCGCGGTACCACGGCGCCATGGCGCCATGGTGCCTTGGTGCCTTGGTGCCATGGTGCCGCGGTGCCATGGTGCCGCGGTGCCTTGCTTCCTTGGTGCCATGGTTCCATGGTGCCTTGGTGCCATAGCGCCACGGTGCCAAGCTGCCTTGGTGCCATGGTGCCTGTGTGCCACGGTGCTATGGTGACACGGTGCCTGTGTGCCACGGTGCCATGGTGCCACGGTACCTGTGTGCCACGGTGCCATGGTGCCACGGTGCCTGTGTGCCACGGTGCTATGGTGCCACGGTGCCTGTGTGCCAAGCTGCCTTGGTGCCATGGTGCCTGTATGACACGGTGCCATGGCGCCGCGCCGCCTTGGTGCCAAGGTGCCTAGATGCCATGGCTCCAAGGTGCCTTGGTGCCTTGGTGCCATGGCGCCACGGTGCCTTGGTGCCTTGGTGCCACGGTTCCATGGCGCCACGGTACCTTGGTGCCTTGGTGCCATGGCGCAACGGAGCCATGGTGCCTTGGTGCCATGGCGCCACGGTGCCAAGCTGCCTTGGTGCCACGGTGCACGGATATCCAACTTGACAAAGACACCACCATGGCAGGACACTATACGTCCTTCGGCGTTCGTCATTGGAGGCGTCTCCAGCATTGCACTCGACGGTCATAAAAACCTCTAATTGCGGCATGCCTCCACGCACCGACGTTGTTCTCGGTGCTTCGCTGAGCACTTATGCCGCACTCCGAATCGGGGAAATCCTCCAGTTGCGATGCCGTTGTTTTTCGCGAAAGGCCACTTGATATCGTATGCTTAACTATTTGGAATGGAACGCATGCGACGCTTGGCTAACTCGGGTGAGGTGATCTCGCAGCACTTGGTGGGATTTTTCAAGGACGAATGGACGAACCTCTTTTGGAGACGGGCGGCAGGGTGGTTGGATTGGATGGGAAGGGACGAACCGATGCGACAAAGGGCTGAATCTTAGTGGATCGTGGCAGCAAGGCCACTACGCCACTTACAATACCCTGTCGCGTATTTAAGTTGTCTGGAAAGGATTCTGCCCGCCGCTCTATGGAAATTGTACTTCAAGGCGGCCGCCGCGACCCTTCTGCCGCGGCCGCCGCGACCCTTCTGCCGCGGCGGCTTAGCCAACGACACGTGCCCTTGGGGGCCGAGGCCCCTACTGCGGGTCGACAAGCGGACGGCGGGCACATGCATCGCTTCTATCCCGGATTCTGACTTAGAGATGTTCAGTCATAATCCAGCACACGGTAGCTTCGCGCCACTAGCTTTTAAACCAAGCGCGATGACCAATTGTGTGAATCAACGGTTCCTCTCGTACTGGGTTGAATTACTATTGCGACACTGTCATCAGTAGGGTAAAACTAACCAGTCTCACGACGGTCTAAACCCAGCTCACGTTCCCTATTTGTGGGTGAACAATCCAACACTTGGTGAATTCTGCTTCACAATGATAGGAAGAGCCGACATCGAAGGATCAAAAAGCAACGTTGCTACGAACGCTTGGCTTCC
>CM061559.1:902924-910424 GCA_030864225.1 Capsicum baccatum var. pendulum
CCCTTAGTGGAGAGATTCATTCCTCCCTTAGTGGAGAGATATATTCACAATTCATTCTCCTTCTTACAAATTCATCAATTCTACAACTCTTCTAATCTTCCCATTAATTTTATTTTTCTTCTATTCATCTATTCTTAAATTCCGCAACAAGAGAATTGTTACTTTTGCCTTGGAATTCACGCCTCACGCCTACCACTTGTGCTACACGAAAATCATCAATCTTGTGGTATAACAACAACAATGTCAATCGTGATCTCCTTCGCATTCATGGGTAACTAAACCTCTTGGTTGGGGTTATGGAAGCCAACTGAGATACTATCTATTGCTATGAGTTTGTGAGTTTATGACACGTACACTGCTTATATCATTATTCTCTTCATCTTAATCAACATTCTTTATGGTTGCAAACGCAAGAATACGCCAGTATAACATTTAACTTGTTCGAAAGAAAGGTTATTTGTCTGGAAAAGAGATAGTGTCAAGGTAGTAGGGTCACCCCCTAAATTCCCTACTAAATAGTTAGTGTCGTAACTGGATTAACCTCTTGGAGAATTCGTACCGTTAAACACGCTTTAAGCTCGAAAGATTTAAAGTGAAATAATCCTCGAATAGGTCGAAAGACGCCTGGATTTACCATCGAATACAATTCTCTATAAGAACATGCATGTCGGAATTCTACACACTCATAGTCAATAGAGACGTATAACTCAGGAGGTGGACATAACCCCAACGCTTCAATTCTCATTGTTTTACAACATACTAAACATTCTTTCTGTTTACTTTGCTATTTTTAGTTTTTACTTTAATATTTTGATTACACATTACAATCCCCCCTTCTTACGAGACTTGCACTAAAAGTCTAGTAATCATAGCCTACTTGTTGACCAAGCTATTCCCTGTGGGATCGACACCCAACCCAGGTTGGGTTCTATATTTGCTAACGACCGCTTTACACTCCCACAAGAGCTGTAGATTGAGCGTTATCAAAAATTGGCGCCGTTGCCGGGGAATACAAGTGTCAATCCAGTTTGTGATAATTACTAGACCCTTTGGTCAAAGATTCTCGTACTTTTACTTTCAGTTTTTGTTTTTGTTTACTGCAGGTTTTTATTCAGTGCATGCCCCATACTATAAGTTCTGGTCAACCGTTATTACCTATCAATCCTGAACCACAACGCATTGGAAGAATGGAAGCATAAGCAGAAATCGAAAGGATGGCTGCTCAACAGGAACAAGCAAGATTGGCTGCCCTTGCCGCTGCCCAGGTTCAACAACAGAACATTGATAACCCTGCACGAGCAACAAATCCCGACGATGAGGATTTAGGTGATGACGAGTTACTAAACCCTAGGCGTGATGCTGATTATAACACCTGCCAACCGAAGAGGTCGACAAGCTCGGTTTAGGTATGATCGCCAAACTATGCAGCCAGCTTTCGACGATGATGATGATGATCTTGATGGTGCCGGAGCCACTGGGGCCATAATTCCACCACCATTAGCGCCCGGAGCTAAGTTCAACATCACAAGCACCATGATTCAGTTATTGCAACTCAAGGGATTATTTGGTGGACTAGCAGGCGATGATCCGAATATGCATCTCATCAACTTTATTTCTACATGCAAGTCATTTGACAATCATGGTGTTGGTCAGAATGCAATTCGATTACGTCTATTTCCATTGTCTCTTTCTGGGGAGGCAACACTATGGTTGAATGGACTGACTCCTGATTCTATTACAAATTGGAGGCAATTGAGAGACGCTTTCCTAGAAAGATTCTTTCCGCCATCCAAGAGGGCGCAATTGAGAGATGAAATCAGCAACTTTCGTCAGCTTCCTACTGAAGCTCTTCGTGAAACATGGGAGAGGTTCAAGACAAAGCTAGCGAGGTGCCCAAACCATCACATGACCAATGTTCACCTAATGGAGATCTTGTATAGAGCCTTGAATTCAATATCTAAACCAGTGGTGGATAATGCAGCTGGAGGATCTTTCATGGACCTCACCTTTGGTCAGGCAAGTAATATGCTAGATCGTATGACGAAACAAAGTAGAGCTTGGCATACCAGGGATTCTGAGGTAGCAAGTCCCACCTTGTCTATTGGCATGACCACAGGGCAAAGAAGAAGAGAAGAAGAACGTGATCAGGATATGGCGCACTTGAAAACACAAATTGATCTTCTTACAAAGCATTTATTGTCAGGGAAGACCGAAAAAGTGAAAGCTATTCCGTCAAAAGGAAGAGACGAATCTGATTTGGAAGAGGAGGCCAACTACTTGAACAATCAGGGGGGTTTCCGCGGGAATGCCCAAGGAAACCAAGGTCGGAACTATTATGATAAATCTGGAAACAAAGACCAAGGTAGTTGGAAAAACAAGAATGAAAAGAGTGGTTTGTACGTTCCCCCTGGTAGATGTGACACCACCACATCTAATTCTGGAAGCATGGAAGACATGATGGCTAAAATCTTGAAAGGAGTGGAAGCAACAAGCGCGGGAGTAACGAAGGTAGTTAATGATTTGTCCTCCATGAAACAATTAGGTGATTCTCATTCCACTTCAATCAAGCAAATAGAGCAGCAATTGAGCCATTCTCTTCCTATATAAAGGGGACTTGGTCTTGAAACATAAGCACATTGCAAAGTGACCTAAAGGCGCCGCATATTCATCCAAATCCTCTCAAAATTTTCTTTTTACTCTTCCAATTCACAAAATCATCTCCAAAAGCTTCAATCAAGTATGTACTTTCTTATTCTTCATTTATTTCTCGTAAGTACTACGTCGCTATGTCTATTATGACTTGCTACATTTTGAAAGAATATTGGTGATGTTAATGAGTTTGGATTGTTGATACAAACCATGTGAGTAAACATATACGTTAGGATAATCTTGACTTGTTTCCGACTTGAATTTGGTTTTAAAAGCATTATTATACTATTTGCGGAATTGCTATGGTTATGAAAATTGCTTAAGTTTGATACTTGGATACTTACATGTTAGACTATCCCGTTCATCGGGATAAGACCTATAATTAACTACCGACTTAGGAGGTTGTGATTGTTGAAAGTAGTTATACCATGATGTAACCCCTACGTAGTAGTGTTGTTATGCCTAACATGAACGTAGAGCAATGGCTGCAAATAGTAATACATCGCTGATTTTCTTTTCGGAACATAGTTCCTAAAACGTATGAATTCACTTCACTGTTTCGTATTAATGAACCTAAGTGTGGGGTGGTACCCCTATGGCTTTTGTATACATTGTTTCCTTTGACTTGATGCTAATATGAATATTGTTTAAGTCTCAGAAACAATGGCACCTAAAGCGCGACAAGATAAGGCTACCACTTCCTAAAAGGGCAAGAAGAGAGGTCGTAAGGACCAAGGAGAATCATCCTCAACGCAACTACCACGCCGAATGTATGGAATAAAATGGGTTCTTGAGGAGGAAGCCAAAGAATGGTACAGAAACAATAAAGAAAGAAAATATGTTCACGTCGACTTAATCAACAAGGATATTTTAGCAAAGAAGGAGCCGCGGATGTTGGCGAAAATAATGGCATTGAAGCTGGATTTCATCTTCCGAGACATAGGAAAGCGTAATCTTGATGTGACAAGGGAATTTTATGCCAACTGGTCGCCGAAAACCACGGGCAATGAAGTCAAGATTCGGGGCCAAGTGTTACAGCTCAACGCGGATTGGATCGATTCCTTTCTTGGCTTACCTTCGGTCGACCCAGCATCATTCAAAGATTTGTATAGCAGGCCTCCTTATAGAGCAATACGACACACACTATGTGGAAGTAGATCGATGGCAAGGTGGGGCAGACATAAAGACACCGGACGACACAACACCTTCCCCTATGCACCACTGAATAGGGAAGCAAGAATCTGGATGCGTATTATCAACTCATGCATTATTCCTGGGACTCAATACACCAAGATATCAAGAGATAGAGTGTGTTTGGTCTATGATTTGATGACGAATGTCCCTATCAACTTTGGGGCAATCATTCGCTCTACAATGCGGAAAGTCAGACTCCACAAAATGTCCCACTTCACTTTTGGTAATCTATTGACAGCACTCTTGCGGAAGGAGGATATCGAAGAGGAACCAGCTGATCACAAACTCCCACATAACCCGAAGAAGTTTGACCTCACCAAGGTCAAAGATACTGAAACAACTCATGGTGTCAACCTTACTACTGCGGAGAGACATGCTCGTGATGAGAGTTTCTTCCGTCATCTTTATGGCATGACACGCTTCACAATGATTAGTGGAGGTCGTATTCCAACTGCTGAAGAGCTCCACCAGCTGGACCATGACTACCCAATGAACATGCATGCACGGGAGATGTGTGGAGTGGGAGTATACTTTGAGGAACCTCTAGACGATGACGTGCCGACCGATGACGATCGACGCTTGCCAGACTCCGCTGAGGAGGATAACTCTGACAACGACTCTTATGATGATTCCGATGAAGGGGGTATGACCCTCGACATTGAGGAAGAGTCCTACTGACCAGGTTCTTCATATTTACTTTCCACTGAGGGCAGTGTCCCGTTTAAGTATGGGGTGGCGGTATCGCATGCCATACTTCTCTATTTGCATCTATGTTTGTTTACTGTGTTTGGTGTTTTTTTTTGTTTCGTGTTTTTGTTGTTTCGTTTTTTAGTTTTTTTATTTTTTTATTTTTTTTGGCTTCGCAGTTTTTTTTAATTTTTTAATTTTTTTAGCTTTGCATAAAATAATTCTAATAGGCAGCATGAGATTATAACAAGAGTATGTGCTACAATTATGACTGTTGAGACACTTAGGCTCTAGTTGTGACTCATCATGTGATATTGTGTGGTTCAATTCCTTCAATTGTTGGGTCGAGAGTCTATATTACTTCCAATAAAGTCGACCATGTGCCTTGTGTGTGTGAGATAATAGTATATTCTATGTTTGTGGCTGATGCTAGAACTTGCCCGGTATGTATGCAAAGCGAAAATAAGCAGTGTAAGTATAGGAGATGATCTAGGCACTTCTTTGGCAACCTATACTTATTTACCTTCGTTTTACCTTCCCTTGGACATCATCCTAGTTAAACCCTTTTGAGCCTTTAGCCTATTTCTTTGACAACCTTGTATGTAAGCCTAATCCACTTTTTCAAGACCATAATTTGATCCAAATTCCTAAGTACTTTAAAGTGAAAAAGTCATGTGACAACATAAGAGGAAATTGGGTGAGTATGATGCTTCAAATTTTAATGGTGCTTAAATGAGTTATGAAAAAGAAAGTGCTATCATAAAAGGTATGTTATGAAAAGAAAAAGGAAAAAGAAAGCTGAAAAGTGAGTTATGCTTAAAATTGAAAAACAAAAGAGGAGAACAAGGGTGGTAGAATAAAAGAAAGAAGAAAGGTTGAAAGAAAAAAATGTCAATGATACAATGTGATGTATTAAAGTGCTTAGGAACTTAGTCACTATTTCTAGCCAAAATAGTCCTACCCGTCCCTTAGCCTACATTACAACCATCAAAAGACCTACTTGATCCTAATCTTAACATTCTGACATTTAGTGGAGTATTATACTAAGGGCAAGCCTATGGTAATCAGTTGCTGCATATGAATTCTTTGTGAGAGTGAGAGCAAGGATATTTTGATACCCATGTTTGAAAAATATGCTATACTTGTGAGTGACTATGGGTAATATATTGTGAGACACACATGGTTGATGAGTTTTGGATAGTTGTACATGATTCTTTGTGCCTTAACTTTTGAATATGAGTTGACCACCATCACGAGTCTATGCTAGAGGTTAAACTGTTTCTACTAATGATCGGAAAGCTACTCTTTGTTAATAACTGTTGTGCTTGTATTGAAGAATGTTTTGTGTTGTTGCTGTAAAACCCTAAGTTGAAGTTTAGATGGACATGATATTTTGTTCGAGGACGAACAAAGCTTCAAGTGTGGGGTGTTGATGATAGGCGAATTTACGCGCCTATAGTGCTATATTTTACCCATATTTTAGCCTAGTTTTGAGAACAAATTATATATTTCATGCACTTTTAGTCCTTTTTCCTGTAAGTGAGCTAACAAACATGATTAGCAAAGTTTCATGTATAAATGATGCATAATTCAGCATTTTATGGCTTATTTGACGCTAAAGAAAGCTCACGAAGGAAGGAAAGGGAGCTGGGACGCCTAAAGGACCAAAAGTGATGCATGGAAAATCTGTCCCGGGCTAAAACAGCATTTCTGAAGACTTTGGAGACTTGCAGTAACTTAGTTAGATTTGGATAATGATACATTAACCTAGTACAATTAGGTTAAGTGTTTCATTAGTTTATTTGGATGTGGATAATGTTACATTAACCTAGTACAATTGGGTTAAGTATTTCATTAGCTTAATAGGATTTGGTTAGATATTTCATTAGCTTAGTAGGATTAGGATATGGGTATTATAAATACCCTATCATGCTAGAGATTTTTAATCATCTTCTTACATTCCTCCCTTAGTGGAGAGATTCATTCCTCCCTTAGTGGAGAGATACATTCACAATTCATTCTCCTTCTTACAAATTCATCAATTCTACAACTCTTCTAATCTTCCCATTAATTCTATTTTTCTTCTATTCATCTATTCTTAAATTCCGCAACAAGAGAATTGTTACTTTTGCCTTGGAATTCACGCCTCACGCCTACCACTTGTGCTACACAAAAATCATCAATCTTGTGGTATAACAACAACAATGTCAATCGTGATCTCCTTCGCATTCATGGGTAACTAAAACTCTCTGTTGGGGTTATGGAAGCCAACTGAGATACTATCTATTGCTATGAGTTTGTGAGTTTATGACACGTACACTGCTTATATCATTATTATCTTCATCTTAATCTACATTCTTTGTGGTTGCAAACGCAAGAATACGCCCGTATAACATTTAACTTGTTCGAAAGAAAGGTTATTTGTCTGGAAAAGAGATAGTGTCAAGGTAGTAGGGTCACCCCTAAATTCCCTACTAAACAGTTAGTGTTGTAACTGGATTAACCTCTTGGAGAATTCGTACCGTTAAACACGCTTTAAGCTCGAAAGAGTTAAAGTGAAATAATCCTCGAATAGGTCGAAAGACGCCTGGATTTACCATCGAATACAATTCTCTATAAGAACATGCATGTCAGAATTCTACACACTCATAGTCAATAGAGACGTATAACTCAGGAGGTGGACATAACCCCAACGCTTCAATTCTCATTGTTTTACAACATACTAAACATTCTTTCTGTTTACTTTGCTATTTTCAGTTTTTACTTTAATATTTTGATTACACATTACAATCCCCCCTTCTTACGAGACTTGCACTAAAAGTCTAGTAATCGTAGCCTACTTGTTGACCAAGCTATTCCCTGTGGGATCGACACCCAACCCAGGTTGGGTTCTATATTTTCTAACGACCGCTTTACACTCCCACGAGAGCTGTAGATTGAGCGTTATCAACAGGGTCTTGTTTCCCCGCT
>CM061559.1:930424-932924 GCA_030864225.1 Capsicum baccatum var. pendulum
CAAAGGAGGTTCGTGCATTCGTCCTTGAAAAATCCCACCAAGTGCTGCGAGCTCACCTCACCCGAGTTAGCCAAGCGTCGCGTGCGTTCCATTCCAAACAGTTAAGCATACGATATCAAGTGGCCTTTCGTGAAAAACAACGGCATCGCAACTGGAGGATTTCCGCGATTCGGAGTGCGGCATAAGTTCTCAGCGAAGCGCCGAGAACAACGTCGGTGCGTGGAGGCATGCCGCAATTAGAGGTTTTTGTGACCGTCGAGTGCAATGCTGGAGACGCCTCCAATGAAGAACACCGACGGACGTATAGTGGCCTGCCATGAAGGGGTCTTTGTCAAGTTGGATATCCGTGCACCGTGGCACCAAGGCCGCTTGGCACCGTGGCGCCATGGCACCAAGGCACCGTGGCGCCATAGCTCCAAGGCACCATGGCTCCGTGGCGCCATGGCAACCAGGCACCAAGGTACCGTGGCGCCATGGCACCAAGGCACCATGGAACCATGGCACCAAGGCACCAAGGCACCGTGGCACCATGGAACCATGGCACCAAGGCACCACGGCGCCATGGCACCTAGGCACCTTGGCGCCATGGAACCATGGCACCGTGGCACCATGGAACCATGACACCGTGGCACCATGGAACCATGGCACCAAGGCACCAAGGCACCGTGGTTCCATGGCACCAAGGCACCAAGGCACCACGGCGCCATGGCACCTAGGCACCTTGGCGCCATGGCACCAAGGTGGCGCGGCGCCATGGCACCATGGCACCGTGTCACACAAGCACCATGGCACCAAGGCAGCTTGGCACACAGGCACCGTGGCACCTTAGCACCGTTGCACACAGGCACCGAGGCACCATGGCACCGTGGCACACAGGCACCGTGGCACCATGGCACCGTGGCACACAGGCACCATGGCACCAAGGCAGCTTGGCACCGTGGCGCCATGGCACCAAGGTACCAAGGCAGCATGGCACCATGGCACCATGGCAGCAAGGCAGCAAGGCACCGCGGCACCATGGCACCAAGGCACCATGGCACCGCGGCACCGTGGCGCCGTGGCACCGCGGCACCATGGCACCTGGGCATCGTGGCACCATGGCACCAATGCACCAAGGCACTGTCGTGGTGTCATGGCACCGTGGCACCAAGGCACCAAGGCACCGTTGCACCAATGCACCATGGTACCATAGCACCGTGGCACCACGGCACCAAGGCAGCATGGCGCCATGGCACCAAGGCACCGTGGCACCGTGGCACCAAGGCACCATGGCACCAAGGCACTAACGCACCGTGGAAAAATCAAAAGAGCGTAAACCTACGTTCGATCATCCTAATATTTTCCTGACGTTCATCCATCCTCCTCACCGTTGCATACTCATTTTTCTACATATCCACTCTAATTTTTTTATTTTAAATATATTTCAATGTTACCTCATATGTCGTGGCGGTTTTCGTAATGTCCCGTCGCCTTCTTTTCAATTTTTTTTTAATATCCTTAAATTTAAATATTTTATATCCTTACGTCATTCGTACAAATGCGCACTCAATTGTTGGTTTAAGGCTACTTCATTCTAATATGCATATTTTGGGGTTGTCACTTATCCGTTGCATTCTGACCGATTTTCCTAATGACCCCACGTTATTTTTATATTTTTTTAAAAATTTTATTTAATTTTCTTAAATTTAAATATTTTATATCGTTACGTTATACGTACAAATATGCACTCGATTATTGGTTTAAGGTTAGTTCATGCGCTGAGAATATTTTCCTAATTTTTTCATATTTTTATAAATATTTTTTCTATTTTTGATTTATTTTTACATATTTTTTGAATTTTAATAAATGATATTTGTAAAAAAATATTTTCTCAACGAAAATTATCATTTACAAATTATGCGACCTTTTTGTGAGTGCACAGGCTCCGTATGTCATCAAAACGTGCAGTTCGGGTCTGCATATGTCTGGTATGATTCTCTGCCAAAATCATGTCTACTCCTGTCACATGGGTTTTTTTTTTTAAGCATATATAAGGGGGGTAGAGGTGTTGAAGGCACTTCAAGGCGACTGTCGGGAGTTGGCATAGGCGCTCAGTGGCCATGTCGGCGAGCAGCGTGGGCGCATGGCAGCATGCATGGCTAGTCCGTGCGAGCCTTCTGTGCCCGTGTAGCAACGTCGGCGACGCTTCATTGTACGCTCGTGTCGGTTATCGGTGGCGTCGTCCACGACGGGGCTGCTGGCGCTAGACTTCGGATGAGGCGGTGCCTTCGTGCGAGCGGCGAGTACTGGATGCTGCTATCGGGGCAAGCTCCAGGCGCTGCACACATGCGGCCGAGCCCAATCCACGGCGAGCACCGGCGGCTGGCGTGGGCGGCGCCCGTGCATGAGCCTCGGCGTGTCTTCATCTCCTCTGCTCCCCCCACGGGCGGGCTATGGTGTTAAGCGGGACTTGCTTCTGCCTTGCAACGTCCGCATGGGCAGCAGCGCACGGCATCTATTG
>CM061559.1:940424-942924 GCA_030864225.1 Capsicum baccatum var. pendulum
CATTATTTTTATATTTTTTTAAAATTTTTATTTAATATACTTAACTTTAAATATTTTATATCGTTATGTAATACAAACAAATATGCACTCGATTGTTGGTTTAAGGTTAGTTCATGCGCTGAGAATATTTTTCTAATTTTTTCATATTTTTATAATTATTTTTTCTATTTTTGATTTATTTTTACATATTTTTTGAATTTTAAAAAATGATATATGTAAAAAAATATTTTCTCAACGAAAATTATCATTTACAAATTACGCGACCTTTTTGTGAGTGCACAGGCTCCATATCTCATCAAAACGTGCAGTTCGGGTCCGCATAAGTCTGGTATGATTCTCTGGCAAAATCATGTCTACTCCTGTCACTTGGGTTTTTTTTAAGCATATATAAGGGGGGTAGAGGTGTTGAAGGCACTTCAAGGCGACTGTCGGTAGTTGGCATAGGCGCTCAGTGGCTATGTCGGCGAGCAGCATGGGCGCATGGCAGCATGCATGGCTAGTCCGTGCGAGCCGTCTGTGCCCGTGTAGCAACGTCGGCGGCGCTTCATTGTACGCTCGTGTCTGTTATCGGTGGCGTCGTCCACGACGGGGCTGCTGGTGCTAGACTTCGGATGAGGCGGTGCCTTCGTGCGAGCGGCGAGTACTGGATGCTGCTCTCGAGGCAAGCTCCAGGCGCTGCACGCATGCGGCCGAGCCCAATCCGCGGCGAGTGCCGGTGGCCGGCGTGGGCGGCACCCGTGCATGAGCTTCGGCATGCCTTCATCTCCTCTGCTCCCCCCACGGGCGGGCTATCATGTCAAGCGGGACTTGCTTCAGCCTTGCAACGTCCGCATGGGCAGCAGCGCACGACATCTATTGCCGGGCGTTGGGGCCGGTGCCGGGCGTGCATCGACAGAGCATTTGGATGCACGGCGCATGAGTTGTGTTCGGCACGTGCGGTTAGGTTGGATCCCTGCTCGAGCAGCGACGTCCTGACCCACCTGCCATCTCAGTCACGGGGCAAGCGCAATGTAGGCTTGCTCGAAGTCGGTTTCCTGTGCTGCATACCTAATGCCCAGGCATTATCACGTTTTATCGATCGCACTTCGCCCCTCGCATTTCGTGCGTGGGGCGAATCAAAAGGCCGCCCTCGTGTCCCACGACTCCCTCGCTTCGTCGTGCGATGTCGTGGTCCGCGAGCGGTGGTTCGGATTCTGGGAGGCGGCAGACGTAGCGGGCATGGGGCCTTCATCGGCTCCTATCTGCCCTGTATGACGCTCCTTGCAAACGACGGTCGCGCCCACCTTGAATCCGTCCGCGCCCCCGCAGGTAGGTCGGGCTCATGCGACGCCGACGTCGATGAGGAATGCTACCTGGTTGATCCTGCCAGTAGTCATATGCTTGTCTCAAAGATTAAGCCATGCATGTGTAAGTATGAACAAATTCAGACTGTGAAACTGCGAATGGCTCATTAAATCAGTTATAGTTTGTTTGATGGTATCTACTACTCGGATAACCGTAGTAATTCTAAAGCTAATACGTGCAACAAACCCCAACTTCTGGAAGAGATGCATTTATTAGATAAAAGGTCGACGCGGGCTCTGCCCGTTGCTGCGATGATTCATGATAACTCGACGGATCGCACGGCCATCGTGCCGGCGACGCATCATTCAAATTACTGCCCTATCAAATTTCGATGGTAGGATAGTGGCCTACCATGGTGGTAACGGGTGATGGAGAATTAGGGTTTGATTCCGAAGAGGGAGCCTGATAAATGGCTACCACATCCAAGGAAGGCAGCAGGCGTGCAAATTACCCAATCCTGACACGGGGAGGTAGTGATAATAAATAACAATACCGGGCTCAATGAGTCTGGTAATTGGAATGAGTACAATCTAAATCCCTTAACGAGGATCCACTGGAGGGCAAGTCTGGTGCCAGCAGCCGCGGTAATTCCAGCTCCAATAGCATATATTTAAGTTGTTGTAGTTCTCTTGGATTTCACGGTTCGTATTCGTACTTGAAATCAGAATCAAAAGTGCTTTTACCCTTCTGTTCCACACGAGATTTCTGTTCTCGTTGAGATCATCTTAGGACACCTGCGTTATCTTTTAACAGATGTGCCGCCCCATCCAAACTCCCCACCTGATAATGTCTTCCGCCCGGATCGGCCCGCAGAACGAGCCCTGCGTCCAAAAAGAGGGGTAGTGCCCCGCTTCCGATTCACGTAATAAGTAAAATAAAGTTAAAAGTAGTGGTATTTCACTTTCGCCTTTCGTCTCCCACTTATACTACACCTCTCAAGTCATTTCACAAAGTCGGACTAGAGTCAAGCTCAATAGGGTCTTGTTTCCCCGCTGTTTCTGCCAAGCCCGTTCCCTTAGCTGTGGTTTCGCTGGATAGTAGACAGGTACAGTGGGAATCTCGTTAATCCATTCATGTGCGTCACTAATTAGATGACGAGGCATTTGGCTACCTTAAGAGAGTCATAGTTACTCCCTCCGTTTACCCGTGCTTGGTT
>CM061559.1:982924-983926 GCA_030864225.1 Capsicum baccatum var. pendulum
GCTCGCACGGACTAGCCATGCATGCTGCCATGTGCCCACGCTGCTCGCCGACATGGCCACTGAGCGCCTATGGAAACTACCGACAGTCGCCTTGAAGTGCCTTCAAGACCTCTACCCCCCTTATATATGCTTAAAAAAAAAACCAAGTGACAGAAGTAGACATGATTTTGCCAGATAATCATACCACACATATGCGGACCCAAACTGCACGTTTTGATGAGATACGGAGCCTGTGCACTCACAAAAAGGTCGCGTAATTTGTAAATGATAATTTTCGTTGAGAAAATATTTTTTTACAAATATCATTTATTAAAATTCAAAAAATATGTAAAAATAAATCAAAAATAGAAAAAATATTTATAAAAATATGAAAAAATTAGGAAAATATTCTCAGCGCATGAACTAACCTTAAACCAACAATCGAGTGCATATTTGTACGTATAACGTAACGATATAAAATATTTAAATTTAAGGATATTAAATAAAAATTTTAAAAAAATATAAAAATAACGTGGGGTCATTAGGAAAATCGGCCAGAATGCAACGGATAAGTGACAACCCCAAAATATGCATATTAGAATGAAGTAGCGTTAAACCAACAATTGAGTGCGCATTTGTACGAATGACGTAACGATATAAAATATTTAAATTTAAGGATATTAAATAAAAATTTTAAAAGAAGGCGACGGGACATTACGAAAACCGCCACGACATATGAGGTAACATTGAAATATATTTAAAATAAAAAAATTAGAACGGATATGTAGAAAAATGAGTATGCAACGGTGAGGAGGATGGATGAACGTCAGGAAAATATTAGTATGATCGAACGTAGGTTTGCGCTCTTTTGATTTTTCCACGGTGCGTTAGTGCCTTGGTTCCATGGTGCCTTGGTGCCACAGTGCCACGGCGCCACGGTGCCTTGGTGCCATGGAGCCATGCTGCCTTAGTGCGACAGTGCCACGGTGCTATGGTGCCATGGTGCATTGGTGCCTTGGTGCC
>CM061559.1:999426-1001926 GCA_030864225.1 Capsicum baccatum var. pendulum
CACTGTGGCACCATGGCATCAAGGCAGCATGGCGCCATGGCACCAAGGCACCGTGGCGCCGTGGCACCGTGGCACCAAGGCACTAACGCACCGTAGAAAAGTCAAAAGAGCGTAAACCTACGTTTGATCATCCTAATATTTTCCTGACGTTCATCCATCCTCCTCACCGTTGCATACTCATTTTTCTACATATTCGCTCTAATTTTTTTATTTTAAATATATTTCAATGTTACCTCATATGTCGTGGCGGTTTTCGTAATGTCCCGTCGCCTTCTTTTCAAATTTTTATTTAATATCCTTAAATCTAAATATTTTATATCGTTACGTCATTCGTACAAATGCGCACTCAATTGTTGGTTTAAGTCTACTTCATTCTAATATGCATAATTTGGGGTTGTCACCTATCCGTTGCATTCTGGCCGATTTTCCTAATGACCCCACGTTATTTTTATATTTTTTAAAAATTTTTATTTAATATCCTTAAATTTAAATATTTTATATCGTTATGTTATACGTACAAATATGCACTCGATTGTTGGTTTAAGGTTAGTTCATGCGCTGAGAATATTTTCCTAATTTTTTCATATTTTTATAAATATTTTTTTCTATTTTTGATTTATTTTTACATATTTTTTGAATTTTAATAAATGATATTTGTAAAAAAATATTTTCTCAACGAAAATTATCATTTACAAATTACGCGACCTTTTTGTGAGTGCACAGGCTCCGTATCTCATCAAAACGTGCAGTTCCGGTCCGCTTATGTCTGGTATGATTCTCTGGCAAAATCATGTCTACTCCTGTCACTTGGGTTTGGTTTTTAAGCATATATAAGGGGGGTAGAGGTGTTGAAGGAACTTCAAGGCGACTGTCGGTAGTTGGCATAGGCGCTCAGTGGCCGTGTCGGCGAGCAGCGTGGGTGCATGGCAGCATGCATGGCAAGTCCGTGCGAGCCATCTGTGCCCGTGTAGCAACGACGGCGGCGCTTCATTGTACGCTCGTGTCGGCTATTGATGGCGTCGTCCACGACGGGGCTGCTGGCGCTAGACTTCACACAATTGGTCATCGCGCTTGGTTGAAAAGCCAGTGGTGCGAAGCTACCGTGTGCTGGATTATGACTGAACGCCTCTAAGTCAGAATTCGGGCTAGAAGCGATGCATGCGCCCGCCGTCCACTTGCCGACCCGCAGTAGGGGCCTCGGCCCCCAAGGGCACGTGTCGTTTGCTAAGCCACCGCAGCGGAAGGGTCGCGGCGGCCGCCTTGAAGTACAATTTCCATCGAGCGGCGGGCAGAATCCTTTGCAGACAACTTAAATACGCGACGGGGTATTGTAAGTGGCAGAGTGGCCTTGCTGCCACGATCCACTAAGATTCAGCCCTTTGTCGCTCCGGTTCGTCCCTCCCTATCCGTTCAAACCACCCTGCCGCCCGTCTCCAAAGGAGGTTCGTACATTCGTCCTTGAAAAATCCCACCAAGTGCTGCGAGCTCACCTTACCCGAGTTAGCCAAGCGTCGCGTGCATTCCATTCCAAACAGTTAAGCATACGATATAAAGTGGCCTTTCACAAAAAACAACGACATCGCAACTGGAGGATTTCCGCGATTCAGAGTGCGGCATAAGTTCTCAGCGAAGCGCCGAGAACAACATCAGTGTGTGGAGACATGCCGCAATTAGAGGTTTTTGTGACCGTCGAGTGCAATGCTGGAGACGCCTCCAATGACGAACGCCGACGGACGTATAGCGGCCTGCCATGGTGGTGTCTTTATCAAGTTGGATATCCGTGCACCGTGGCACTAAGGCCGCTTGGCACCGTGGCGCCATGGCACCAAGGCACCGTGGCGTCATGGCACCAAGGCACCAAGGCAGCATGGCTCCGTGGCGCCATGGCACCAAGGCACCGTGGTGCCATGGCACCAAGGCACCAAGGCACCGTGGCGCCATGGCACCGTGGCACCATGGCACCGTGGCGCCATGGCACCGTGGCGCCATGGCACCGTGGCACCATGGCACCAACGCACCGTGGAGCCATGGCACCAAGGCACCATGGCGCCATGGCACCTAGGCACCTTGGCGCCATGGCACCAAGGCGGCGCGGCGCCATGGCACCATGGCACCGTGTCACACAGGCACCATGGCACCAATGCAGCTTGGCACACAGGCACCGTGGCACCATAGCACCGTGGCATCATGGCACCGTGTCACACAGGCACCGTGGAGCCATGGCACCAAGGCACCAAGGCACCATGGCACCATGGCACCAAGTCAGCAAGGCACCGCGGCACCATGGCACCGTGGCGCCATGGCACCAAGGCACCAAGGCACCATGGCACCATGGCACCAAGGCACCGCGGCACCATGGCACCAAGGCACCATGGAACCGCGGCACCGTGGCGCCATGGCGCCGTGGCACCGCGACACCATGGCACCGGGGCATCGTGGCACCATGGCACCAATGCACCAAGGCAATGTCGTGGTGCCATGGCACCGTGGCACCAAGGGA
>CM061559.1:1024426-1041926 GCA_030864225.1 Capsicum baccatum var. pendulum
CCTACTAAGCTAATGAAATACTTAACCCAATTGTACTAGGTTAATGTATCATTATCGTAATCCTAATAAGCTAATGAAATACTTAACAATTGTACTAGGTTAATGTATCATTATCTTAATCCTAATAAGTTACTCCTAGTCCCCAAAGTCTTCAGAAATGCTTTTTTAGCCCGGGATAGATTTTCCATGCATCACTTTTGGTCCTTTAGGCGTCCAAGCTCCCTTTCCTTCCTCCGTGAGCTTTCTTTGGCGTCAAATTATCCACAAAATGCTGAATTCTGCATCATTTATACCTGAAACTTTGCTAATCATGTTCTTTAGCTCACTTATAGGAAAAAGGACTAAAAATGCATGAAATATATAATTTGTTCTCAAAACTAGGCTAAAATATGGGAAAAATATATTGATATAGGCGTGTAAATTCGCCTATCATCAACACCCCACACTTGAAGCTTTGTTCGTCCTCGAACAAAATATTATGTCCTTCTAAACATCAACTTAGGGTTTCACAGCAACAACACAAAATATTCATCAAGACAAGCACAACAATTATCAACAAAGAGTAGCTTTCCGATTATTAGTAGAAACAGTTTTGCCTCTAGCATAGACTCGTGATGGTGGTCAACTCGCATGCAAAAGTTAAGGTACAAGAAATCATATACAACTACCCAAAACTCATCAACCATGTGTGTCTCACAATATATTACCCATAATCACTCACAAGTATAGCATATTTTTCAAACATGGGTATCAACATATCCTTGCTCTCACTCTCACAAAGAATTCATATGCAGCAACTGATGACCATAGGCTTGCCCTTAGTGTACTACTCCACTAAATGTCAGAATGCTAAGATTAGGATCAAGTAGGTCTTTTCATGGTTGTAATGTAGGCTAAGGGACGGGTAGGATCAGCTATTTTGGCCAGAAATAGTGACTAAGTTCCTAAGCACTTTAATACATCACATTGTATTATTGACACTTTTTTCTTTCAACCTTTCTTTCTTTTATTCTTCCACCCTTGTTCTCCTCTTTTTTTTTTCACTTTTAAGCACAACTCACTTTTCAATTTTCCTTTCCTTTTTCTTTTCACAACATACCTCTTATGCTAGCACTTTTTTTTTCATAACTCATTCAAGCACCATTACAATTTAAAGCATCATACTCACCCAATTTCCTCTTATGTTGTCACATGACTTTTTCACTTTAAAGTACTGAGGAATTTGGATCAAATTATGGTCTTGAAAAAGTGGATTAGGCTTACATACAAGGTTGTCAAAGAAATAGGCTAAAGGCTCAAAAGGGTTTAACTAGGATGATGTCCAAGGGTAGGTAAAACGAAGGTAAACATGTATAGGTTGCCAAAGAAATGCCTAAATCATCTCCTAAACTTACACTCCTTATTTTCGCTTTGCATACATACCAGGCAAGTTCTAGCATCAGCCACAAACATAGAATATACTATTAATCTCACACACACAAGGCACATGGTCGACTTTATTGGAAGTAATATAGACTCTCGACCCAACAAGTGAAGGAATGAACCACAAAATATTACATAATGAGTCACAACTAGAGCCTAAACGTCTCAATAGTCATGATTGTAGCACATACTCTTGTTATATTCTCATGCTGCCTATTAGAATTATTTTATGCGAAGCTAAAAAATAAAAAATTAAAAAAACTAAAAAACAAAAAAAATACGAAACAAAAACACAGTAAAACACAGTAAACAAACATAGATGCAAATAGAGAAGTATAGAATGCGATACCGCCACCCCACACTTAAACGGGACACTGCCCTCAGTGGAAAATAAATGCGAAGAACCTGGTCAGTCGGACTCTTCCTCAATGTCGGAAGTCATACCCCCTTCGTCGGAATCATCATAAGTGTCGTCGTCAAAGTTCTCCTCCTCATCGGTGTCTGGAAAGCGTCGATCGTCATCGGTCGGCACGTCATCATCTAGAGGTTCCTCAAAGTATACTCCCACTCCACACATCTCCCGTGCATGCATGTTCATTGGTTAGTCATGGTCCAGCTGGTGGAACTCTTCAGCAGTTGGAATACAACCTCCACTCATCATTGTGAAGTGTGTCATGCCATAAAGATGACGGAAGAAACTCTCATCACGAGCATGTCTCTCCGCAGTAGTAAGGTTGACACCATGAGTTGTTTCAGCATCTTTGACCTTGGTGAGGTCAACCTTCTTTAGGTTATGTGGGAGTTTGTGATCAGCTGGTTCCTCTTCGATATCCTCCTTCCGCAAGAGTGTTGTCAACAGATTACCAAAAGTGAAGTGGGACCTTTTGTGGAGTCTGGCTTTCCGCATTGTAGAGCGAATGATTGCCCCAAAGTTGATAGGGACATTCGTCATCAAAGCATAGACTAAACACACTCTATCTCTTGATATCTTGGTGTATTGAGTCCCAGGAATAAGGTATGAGTTGACAATACGCATCCAGATTCTTGCTTCCCTATTCAGTGGTGCATAGGGGAAGGTGTTGTGTCATCCGGTGTCTTTATGTCTTCCCCACCTTGCCATCGATTTACTTTCACAAAGTGTGTGTCGTATTGCTCTATAAGGAGGCCTGCTGTACAGCTCTTTGAATGGTACTGTGTCGACCGAAGGTAAGCCAAGAAAGGAGTTGATCAAATCCGCGTTGAGCTATATTACTTGGCCCCGAATTTTGACTTCGTTGCCCGTTGTGTTAGGCGACCAGTTGGCATAAAACTCTCTTGTTAAATCAAGGTTGCATTCTCCCATATCGCGGAAGATCAAATCCAGCTTCAATGCCATTATTTGCGCCAACATACGCGGCTCCTTCTTTGCTAAGGTGTCCTTGTTGATCAAGTCGACGTGAACATATTTTCTCTATTTGTTGTTCCTGTACCATTCTTTGGCTTCCTCATCAAGAACCCATTTGATTCCAAACATTCGGCGTGGTAGTTGCTTTGAGGATGATTCTCCTTGGTCCTTGCGACCTCTCTTCTTGCCCTTTTGGGAAGTGGTAGCCTTCTCCTTGCTTTGCCTCGCTTTAGGTGCCATTGTACCTGAGACTAGAAATAGTGTTAATGGCAGAACAATCTCAATTGATACAATCTATCAACAAGCAGTAGGGGTACCACCCCACACTTGGTTTTGTTAACACAAATCAGTGAAGCGAAAGTGGTCGATTACTTAGATTTCGTTGATATACGTTTTAGGATTATATTCCGACAAGAAAATCAACATTGCATCGCTTACTTGCAGCCATTGCACTACTTTCATGTTAGATAAAACAACACTACTACATAGGGGTTGTATCATGGTATGGACATTTTCAACAATTGCAACCTCCTAAGTCGGTAGGCAACTATAAGGCTTATCCCGATGAACGGGATAGTCTAACATGTAAGCATCCAAGTAACAAGATCATAACATGGTAGTCGATGTTCATAACCCTAGCAATTCCACAAATAGTATAACAATGCTATTAATACCAAATTCAAGTAGGAAACAAGTCAAGATGATTCTAACGTATATATTCACTCACATGATATTGCATTAACAATCCAATCACATGAACATCACCAACAATCTTATATGATGTAGCACTTCATAATATACATAGCAACGTAGTACTTACGATAAATAAATGAAGAATAAGAGAGTACTTACTTGCTTGAAGCTTTTGGAGATGGTTTTGTGAATTGGAAGAGCAAAGAAGAAAATTTTGAGAGGTTTTGGATGAATATGCGGCGCCTTTAGGTTACTTTGCAATGTGATTTGTGTTTCAAGACCAAGTCCCCTTTATATAGGAGGAGAATGGGTCGGGTTTTGACCCATTTCCAAACGGTTTTGAAGACAAAAATACCACATATGCGGCGCATAATGCTCGGCATAGTCATGACATATGCGCCGCATAGTCTATGGCATTTTGAGACATATGCGCCGCATAGTCTATGGCATTTTGAGACATATGCGCCGCATAGTCTATGGCATATGAGTTCCTGAGACCTAATGCCATAGCATAGGCGGCGCATAGTCAAAAGCACACTTAAGAATGGGCGGCGCATAGTGTATAGCACACTAGATTCCGAGACCTTAGGCTATAGGATAGGTTTTGTGTTGTTCGTGGCGATATATTACCTAGGCCTAGCCTTCCTCGATGCCTATTTAAGCATGAGTAATTCTCAATCCATAGTCTTATGCATCCTTATAACTAACTTACCACCTTTGCCATCCAATACATCGAAATCGTCATTTGAGACCAATCTCCTCGTTGAATACTTCTCGCACCTATATTTGCTCAAAACCAATGAAAACGATTAGTACGATGGGTTGCCTCCCACCAAGCGCCTTAGTTTTGGTCATGGCACGACTCTTATTTTTGGATTTTTATTTATCAAAAGAAAAACAAGTACTAAACAAAACGATAAAACGATAAAACGATAAAACGATGGGTTGCCTCCCATCTAGCGCCTTATTTATTATCGTGGCTCGACATAGTTACCTCGAGTACTTAGACTTCTTCGAGATAAGTGATGGCCATATAATTCATCGAGTCGAGAGGACCGATATAAGGTTTAACACGTTGGCCATTCACTTTGAAGACAACGCCATTATTGTCTTCTAATTCGACTACTCCAGACGAGTAGACTTGAATAACTTTGTATGGACCAGACCACTTAGATTTTAACTTACCTGGGAAGAGCTTCAATCTGGAGTTGAAGAGAAGTACCATATCACCCTTTTGGAAGTTTCGTCGAACAATCCGCTGATCATGATACTTTTTCATCCTCTCCTTGTATAGGTCTGTCCTTTCATATGCATGGAGACGGAATTCATCTAATTCGTTCAGCTTCTCCAACCTCAGATTCATAGCATCATCCCAATTCAAATTCAATTTCTTCAATGCCCATAATGCCTTATGCTCAAGCTCGAT
The DNA here is from genome assembly GCA_030864225.1 of Capsicum baccatum var. pendulum. Classification (NCBI taxonomy): domain Eukaryota; kingdom Viridiplantae; phylum Streptophyta; class Magnoliopsida; order Solanales; family Solanaceae; genus Capsicum; species Capsicum baccatum. Next base: position 1,029,352 of record CM061559.1, read on the forward strand.
GGGTAAGTGACAAGCCTTCCCATAAACTAGTTCATAAGGAGACATGCCAATGGGTGTTTTGAATGCAGTCCTGTACGCCCATAATGCATCATCAAGCTTCCTAGACCAATCCTTCCTATTAGCATTGACCGTCTTCGCAAGGATTTTCTTGATCTCCCGATTGGAAACTTCTACTTGTCCACTAGTTTGGGGATGATAAGGCGTAGCTACCTTATGTTGCTTGACACCATACTTGGCCAAAACTGATTTGAATAGCTTGTTGCAAAAGTGAGATCCTCCATCACTTATGATAGTACGTGGTACTCCAAAGCGAGAGAAGATATTCTTCTTTAAGAACGCTACAACACGCTTCCCTTCATTGTCGGCCAAAGCTACAGCTTCTACCCATTTTGAAACATAATCTACAGCAACCAAGATGTACTTCATTCCAAACGAATTCACGAATGGACCCATGAAATCAATACCCCACACATCAAAGAGTTCTACCTCAAGAATTTTGGACATGGGCATTTCATGGTGTTTTGAAATAGCACCTTGACGTTGGCATTGGTCGCACCTTCTAACATAGTCGTAGGCATCTCTAAATATCGAAGGCCAATAATAACCACTTTGCAAAACTTTTCTTGCTGTTCGATTACTTGCATGATGTTCTCTAACTTGGGAAGTGTGGCATGCTTCCAATATAGTAGGCACTTCTTTATGAGATATACATCGTCGAATGATACCATCCGCGCATCGTCGAAACAAATAAGGTTCATCCCAATAGTAGTGCTTTACGTCATTCATAAACTTCCTCCTTTGGTGGTAAGATAAATTGGCAGGTATCACATTACTCGCCACGAAATTTGCAAAGTCGGCATACCATGGTAGTTCCTCCATTGTTGTCGCTAATATCTCTTCGTTCGGGAATGCATCATCAATTTGATTTTCAGGTTGCGCCACATGTTCATTCTCAAGTCGAGATAGGTGATCGGCCACTTGGTTCTCACAACCTCGTCTATCTTTGACCTCAAAATCGAACTCTTGTAACAGCAACACCCATCGAATTAACCTTGGTTTTGCATCCTTCTTTGTCATGAGATACCTAAGAGCTGCATGGTCTGTATGAATGATCACCTTAGTACCCAATAGATAGGCACGAAACTACTCAAACGCATACACCACCGCTAGGAGCTCTTGTTCAGTAACAGTGTAGTTCCTTTGGGCTTTATTTAGAACCTTACTCGCATAGTAGATAGTATGAAACAGTTTCTCCTTTCTCTGACCGAGAACAGCACCAACGGCTACACCACTAGCATCACACATGACTTCAAATGGGAGAGACCAATCTGGTGCTACCATGATAGGGGCTTCAATGAATTTTCCTTTGAGGCATTCAAATGCCTTTAGGCAATCTTTATTGAAGTCGAACTTTGCATCTTTCTCCAAGAGTTTGCACAATGGACTAGCAATTTTGGAGAAGTCTTTGATGAACCGACGATAGAAACCTGCATGGCCGAGAAAACTACGAACTCCCTTCACCAAAATTGGAGGTGGTAGCTTCTTAATAACCTCTATTTTTGCTTGATCAACCTCTATTCCTCTTGCGGAGATCTTGTGCCCAAGAACGATTCCTTCTTTTACCATGAAGTGGCACTTCTCCCAATTTAGCACAAGGTTGAACTCTACACATCTTTGCAATGCCATGCTCAAGTTTGCCAAACACGCTTCAAAAGACTCACCAACAACTGAAAAGTCATCCATAAATACCTCCAAAGTGTCCTCGACCATATCAGAAAAAATAGACATCATACAACGTTGAAAGGTGGCTGGTGCGTTACATAACCCGAATGGCATACGTTTGAAGGCAAACGTACCATATGGGCATGTAAATGTTGTCTTCTCTTGGTCTTCGGGAGAAATACAAATCTGATTGTAGCCTGAATAACCATCAAGGAAACAAAACCATCCTTTCCCCGCTAATCGATCTATCATTTGGTCCATGAAGGGCATTGGGAAGTGATCTTTGAGTGTCCAAGAATTCAGCTTTTGGTAGTCCATGCATACTCTCCATCCAGTGACGGGTCTGAGTGTAATAAGCTCATTCTTTGCATTCGTGACCACCGTCATTCCTCCTTTCTTGGGAACACATTGTACCGGGCTTACCCATGTACTGTCAGAGATAGGATACACAACCCCAGCGTCTAACCACTTGATAATTTCTTTCTTCACCACTTCTTGCATAGGTGGGTTTAGACGTCTTTGATGTTTAATGGTGGGCGTGCAATTTTCTTGAAGCTGAATTTTATGTGTGTAAATCCCAGGTGGAATACCAATAATATCCGCAATGGTCCATCCAATGGCTCTAATATACTTGCGTAGAATAGCAATAAGAGCTGCAACTTGTTGCTCACCCAAATTGGCTGCTACAATAACTGGAAGTGTGTTTCTGCTTCCTAAGAATGCGTACTTCAAATGACTTGGCAGCTCCTTCAATTCTAACGTGGATGGCTCTTTAATAGATGGCTTAGCTGGTGGTGTGGGTTGATTCTTGAGATCAAGATCCAGCTTTTTAGGAGCATAGCGATATGTCCCTAATCCCGATAGAGCACAAGTAGCTTTTTCAGAATTTTCAGCATCCTCATTCTCTCCATTCATGAGCACAACTGCCAAAGGGTCAATAATAATTTGCTCTTCTTCAAGTAATTCTTTCTCATCATCAAAGAAAACATCAGCCACCGAAAATACACTTAGATCTTTGGGTTGCTTCATTGATTTCCAAACATCAAAGCGAACCACTTCGTCATTTATTCGGAATGAAAGCTCATTGGCTCTCAAATCAATGAGCACGCTTCCTGTGGCAAGGAAAGGGCGCCCCAAGATTATGGGAACTTCTGATTCTGCTTCACAATCCAAAATAACAAAGTCTTCCGGAAAGATGAATGAAGAAACCTTTACCAATACGTCACATAGAATACCAACAGGTCATTTTACCGACCTATCCGCCATGACGAGTCTCATATTGGTTGGAGTAGGATTACCCAACCCCAACTTCTTGTAGAACGATAATGGCATCAAATTGATGCTGGCACCTAAGCCACATAATGCTTTGGCAAAATTCAAAGATCCAACGGTGCAAGGAATAGTGAAAGCTCCGGGGTCGGCTTTCTTCTGAACTATCGATCGGGTAGCAATTGCACTACAATGCTGCACATCTTCTCTCAACTCATAACTTGCTTCCCGCTTCTTATTCAAAAGATCCTTCATAAACTTCGCATACCCCGGCATTTGTTCAAGTGCCTCCACCAATGGAACATTAGTGGTCAGTTGTTTCAACATAGTAATGAATTTGCTGAACTTTGTGTCATCCGCCACCTTCTTCAATCTTTGGGGAAAAGGTGGTGGTGGGTATAGAAGTGTTCTTTCCATGGTTTCTTCTCCTCTTGCTTCCGTTTTTCCACTTTTTTAGGATGCACCGTGCTGGAGGTGGCGTCCTTGACGTCAGGAGTAGTAGCTGCGGTATCTTTACCTTTTGCGTTGTCATCCATGTCCGCAACTTCGTCAACCACTTGCTTGCCTTTTGCTGAAGTTTCCAGCACCTTACCACTTCTGGTAGTGATGGCCATGCATGACCCAACATTCCTTGCGTTTTGTACAGTATCGTTAGGTAAAGTGCCGACCTATCTTTGATTGAGTGCTGCTGAAAGTTGGCTCAATTGCTGCTCTATTTGCTTGATAGAAGTGGAATGTTAATCAACTAATTGTTTCATGGAGGACAAATCATTAATTACCTCCATTACTCCCGCGCTCGTTGCTTCCACTCCTTTCAATAATTTAGCCATCATGTCTTCCATACTTCCAGAATTAGATGTGGTGGTGTCACATCTACCAGGGGGAACGTACAAACCACTCTTTTCATTCTTGTTTTTCCAACTACCTTGGTCTTTGTTTCCATATTTATCATAGTAGTTCCGACCTTGGTTTCCTTGGGCATTCCCGCGGAAACCCCCCTGATTGTTCAAGTAGTTGGCCTCCTCTTCCGAATCAGATTTGTCTCTTCCTTTTGACGCAATGGCTTTGACTTTTTCGGTCTTCCCTATTAATAAATGCTTTGTAAGAAGATCCATTTGTGTTTTCAGATGCGCCATATCTTGATCACGTTCTTCTTCTCTTCTTCTTTGGTCTGTAGTCATGCCAATAGATAAAGTGGGGCTTGCTACCTCAGAATCCCTGGTATGCCAAGCTCTACTTTGCTTCGTCATACGATCTAGCATATTGCTTTCTTGACCAAAAGTGAGGTCCATAAAAGATCCTCCAGCTGCATTATCCACCACTGGTTTAGTTATAGAATTCAAGGCTCTATATAATATCTCCATTAGGTGAACATTGGTCATGTGATGGTTTGGGCATCTCGCTAGCTTTGACTTGAACCTCTCCCATGTTTCATGAAGAGCTTCAGTGGGAAGCTGACGAAAGTTGCTGATTTTATCTCTCAATTGTGCTCTTTTGGATGGCGGAAAGAATCTTTCTCGGAAAGCGTCTCTCAATTGCCTCCAATTTGTAATTGAATCCGGAGTCAGCCCATTCAACCATAGTGTTGCCTCCCCAGACAGCGACAATGGAAATAAGCGTAATCGAATTGCATTCTGACCAACACCAGGATTGTCAAACGACTTGCATGTAGAAATAAAGTTGATGAGATGCATATTCGGATCATCGCCTTCTAGTCCACCAAATAATCCCTTGAGTTGCAATAACTAAATCATGGTTCTTGTGATGTTGAACTTAGCTCCGGGCACTAATGGTGGTGGAATTATGGCCCCAGTAGCTCCGGCACCATCAAGATCATCATCATCATCGTCGAAAGCTGGCTGCATAGGTTGGCGATCATACCTAAATCGAGCTTGTCGACCTCTTCGGTTGGCAGGTGTTATAATTTCAGCATCACGCCTAGGGTTTAGTAACTCGTCATCACCTAAATCCTCATCGTCAGGATTTGTTGCTCGCCCAGGGTTATCAATGTTTTGTTGGTGTACTTGGGCGGCGGCAAGAGCAGCCAATCTTGCTTGTTCCTGTTGAGCATCCATCCTTTCGATTTCTGCTTGTGCTTCCATTCTGCCAATACGTTATGGTTCAGGATTGATAGGTAATAACGGTTGTCCAGAACTTCTAGTATGGGGCATGCACTGAATAAAAACCTGTAGTAAACAAAAACAAAAACTGAAAGTAAAAGTATGAGAATCTTTGACCAAAGGGTCTAGTAATTATCACAAACTTGATTGACACTCGTATTCCCCGGCAATGGCGCCAATTTTTGATAACGCTCAATCTACAGCTCTCGTAGGAGTGTATAGCGGTCGTTAGCAAATATAGAACCCAACCTGGGTTGGGTATCGATCCCACAGGGAATAGCTTGGTCAACAAGTAAGCAACGGTTACTAGACTTTTGGTGCAAGTCTCATAAAAAAGGGGGGATTGTAATGTGTAACCAAAACAATAAAGTAACAGCTGAAAATAGCAAAGTAAAAAGAGAAGGATTGTTACATAAGTTGTAAACAATGAGAATTGAAGCGTTGGGGTTATGTCCACCTCCTGAGTTATACGTCTCTATTGACTATGAGTGTAGAATTCCGACATGCATGTGCTTATAGAGAATTGTATTCGATGGTAAATCCAGGCGTCTTTCGACCTATTCGAGGATTATTTCACTTTAACTCTTTCGAGCTTAAAGCGTGTCTAACGGTACGAATTCTCCAAGAGGTTAATCCAGTTACGGCACTAACTGTTTAGTAGGGAATTTTAGGGGGTGACCCTACTACCTTGACACGATCTCTTTTCCAGAGAAATAACCTTTCTTTCGAACAAGTTAAATGTTATACTGGCGTATTTTTGCGTTTGCAACCACAAAGAATGTAGATTAAGATGAAGAGAATAATGATATAAGCATCATACATGTCACGAACTCACAAACTCATAGCAATAGATAGTATTTCAGTTGGCTTCCAAAACCCCAACAGAGAAGTTTAGTTACCCATGATTGCGAAGGAGATCACGATTGACATTGTTGTTATACCACAATAATGATGAATTTCGTGTAGCACAAAAGTGGTAGGCGTTAGGCGTGAATTCCTTAGCAAAGTAACGTTTCTCTTGTTGCGGAAATTAAGAATTGAATAGATGAATAGAAGAAAAATAGAATTAATGGGAAGATTAGAAGAGTTGTAGAATTGATGAATTTGTAAGAAGGAGAATGAATTTCTCCACTAAGGGAGGAATGTATAAAAATCTCTAGCATGATAGGGTATTTATAATAGCCATATCCTATTCCTACTAAGCTAATGAAATACTTAACCCAATTGTACTAGGTTAATGTATCATTATCCTAATCTTAATAAGCTAATTAAATACTTAACCCAATTGTACTAGGTTAATGTATCATTATCCTAATCCTAATAAGTTACTGCTAGTCCCCAAAGTCTTCAGAAATGCTGTTTTAGCCCGTGATAGATTTTCCATGCATCACTTTTGGTCCTTTAGGCGTCCAAGCTCCCTTTCCTTCCTTCATGAGCTTTCTTTGGCATCAAATTATCCACAAAATGCTGAATTCTGCATCATTTATACCTGAAACTTTGCTAATCATGTTCTATAGCTCACTTATAGGAAAAAAGACTAAAAGTGCATGAAATATATAATTTATTCTCAAAACTAGGCTAAAATATGGGCAAAATATATTGATATAGGCGTGTAAATTCGCCTATCATCACCATGGCACCAAGGCACCAAGGCACCGTGGCGCCATGGCACCAAGGGACCAAGGCACCACGGCGCCATGGCACCTAGGCACTTTGGCGCCAGGGCACCAAGGCGGCGTGGCGCCAGGGCACCATGGCACCGTGTCACACAGGCACCATGGCACCAAGGAAGCTTGGCACACCGGCACCGTGGCACCATAGCACCGTGGCATATAGACACCGTGGCACCATGGCACCGTGGCACACAGGCACCGTGGCACACAGACACCATGGCACCAAGGCAGCTTGGCACCGTGGCGCCATAGCACCGAGGCACCAAGGCACCATGGCACCATGGCACCAAGGCAGCAAGGCACCGCGGCACCATGGCACCGCGGCACCGTGGCGCCATGGCATCGTGGCACCGCGGCACCATGGCACCGGGGCATCGTGGCACCATGGCACCAACGCACCAAGGCACTGTCGTGGTGCCATGGCACCGTGGCACCAAGGCACCAAGGCACCGTGGCACCAAGGCACCGTGGCACCATAGCACCGTGGCACCATGGCACCAAGGCAGCATGGCGCCATGGCACCAAGGCACTGTGGGGCCGTGGCACCGTGGCACCAAGGCACCATGGCACCAAGGTACTAACGCACCGTGGCAAAATCAAAAGAGCGTAAACCTACGTTCGATCATCCTAATATTTTCCTAACGTTCATCCATCCTCCTCACCGTTGCATACTCATTTTTCTACATATCCTCTCTAATTTTTTTATTTTAAATATATTTCAATGTGACCTCATATGTCGTGGCGGTTTTCGTAATGTCCCGTCGCCTTATTTTTAAATTTTTATTTAATATCCTTAAATTTAAATATTTTATATCGTTACGTCATTCGTACAAATGCGCACTCAATTGTTGGTTTAAGGCTACTTCATTCTAATATGCATATTTTAGGGTTGTCACTTATCCGTTGCATTCTGGCCGATTTTCCTAATGACCCCACGTTATTTTTATATTTTTTAAAAATTTTTATTTAATATCCTTAAATTTAAATATTTTATATCGTTACGTTATACGTACAAATATGCACTCGATTGTTGGTTTAAGGTTAGTTTATGCGCTGAGAATATTTTCCTAATTTTTTCATATTTTTATAAATATTTTTTGTATTTTTGATTTATTTTTACATATTTTTTGAATTTTAATAAATGATATTTGTAAAAAAATATTTTCTCAACGAAAATTATCATTTACAAATTACGTGACCTTTTTGTGAGTGCACTTCAAGGCGACTGTCGGTAGTTGGCATAGGCGCTCAGCGGCCATGTTGGCGAGCAGCGTGGGCGCATGGCAGCATGCATGGCTAGTCCGTGCGAGCCGTCTGTGCCCGTGTAGCAACGTCTGCGGTGCTTCATTGTACGCTCGTGTCGGTTATCGGTGGTGTCGTCCACGACGGGGCTGCTGGCGCTAGACTTCGGACGAGGCGGTGCCTTCGTGCGAGCGACGAGTACTGGATGCTGCTCTCCAGGCAAGCTCCAGGCGCTGCACGCATGCGGCCGAGCCCAATCCGCGGCGAGCGCCGGCGGCCGGCGTGGGCGGCTTCAGTGCATGAGCCTCGGCGTGTCTTCATCTCCTCTACTCCCCCCATGGGTGGGATATCGTGTCAAGAGGGACTTGCTTCAGCCTTGCAACGTCCGCATGGGCAGCAGCGCACGACATCTATTACCGGGCGTTGGGGCCGGTGCCGGGCATGCATCGACGGAGCATTTGGACGCACGGCGCGTGTGTTGTGTTCGGCATGTGCGGTTAGGTTGTATCCCTGCTCGAGCAACGAAGTCCTGACCCGCCTGCCATCTCAGTCGCGGGGCAAGCGCAATGTACGGTTGCTCGAAGTCGGTTTCCTGTGCTCCATAGATAATGCCCAGGCATTATCAAGTTTTATCGATCGCCCTTCGCCCTTCGCCTCTCGCATTTCGTGCGTGGGGCGAATCGAAAGGCCGACCTCGCGTCCCATGACTCCCTCGCTTTGTCATGCGATGTCGTGGTCTGCGAGCGGCGGTCCGTATTCTCAGATGCGTCAGACGCAGCGGGCATGGGGCCTTCATCGGCTCCTATCTTCCCCGTACGACGCTCCTTGCAAACGACGATTGCGCTTACCTTGAATCTGCCCGCGCCCCCCGCGGGCAGGCCGGGCTCATGCGACGACGCCGACGTCGATGAGGAATGCTACCTGGTTGATCCTGCCAGTAGTCGTATGCTTGTCTCAAAGATTAAGCCATGCATGTGTAAGTATGAACAAATTCAGACGGTGAAACTGCGAATGGCTCATTAAATCAGTTATAGTTTGTTTGATGGTATCTACTACTCGGATAACCGTAGTAATTCTAGAGGTAATACGTGCAACAAACCCTGACTTCTGGAAGAGATGGAATTATTAGATAAAAGGTCAACGCGGGCTCTGCCCGTTGCTGCGATGATTCATGATAACTCAACGGATCGCACGGCCATCATGCCGACGACGCATCATACAAATTTTTGCCCTATCAACTTTCGATGGTAGGATAGTGGCCTACCATGGTGGTGATGGGTGACGGAGAATTAGAGTCGTCCCGAACCCGTCGGCTGTCGGTGGACTACTTGAGCTGCTCCCGCGGAGAGAGCGGGTCGCCGCGTGCCGGCCGGGGGATGGACTGGGAACGGTTCCTTCGGGGGCCTTCCCCGCGCGTCGAACAGCCAACTCAGAACTGGTACAGACAAGGGGAGTCCGACTGTTTAATTAAAACCAAGAATTGCGATGGTCCCAACGGATGCTCACGCAATGTGATTTCTGCCCAGTGCTCTGAATGTCAAAGTGAAGAAATTCAACCAAGCGCGGGTAAACGGAGGGAGTAACTATGACTCTCTTAAGGTAGCCAAATGCCTCGTCATCTAAGTAGTGACGCGCATGAATGGATTAACGAGATTCCCGCTGTCCCTGTCTACTATCCAGCAAAACCACATCCAAGGGAACGGGCTTGGCAGAAACAGCGGGGAAACAAGACCCTGTTGAGCTTGACTCTAGTCCAACTTTGTGAAATGACTTGAGAGGTGTTGTATAAGTGGGACCCGAAAGGCGAAAGTGAAATACCACTACTTTTAACGTTATTTTACTTATTCCGTGAATCGGAAGCGGGGCACTGCCCCTCGTTTTGGACCCAAGGCTCGCTCTGCGGGCCGATCCGAGAGGAAGACATTGTCAGGTGGGGAGTTTGGCTGGGGTGGCACATCTGTTAAAAGATAACGCAGGTGTCCTAAGATAGGCTCAACGAGAACAGAAATCTCGTGTGGAACAGAAGGGTAAAAGCTCTTTTGATTCTGATTTCCAGTACGAACACGAACCGTGAAAGCGTGGCCTAACGATCCTTTAGACCTTTGGAATTCAAAGCTAGAGGTGTCAGAAAAGTTACCACAGGGATAACTGGCTTGTAGAAGCCAAGCGTTCATAGCGACGTTGCTTTTTGATCCTTCGATGTCGGCTCTTCATATCATTGTGAAGCAGAATTCACCAAGTGTTGGATTGTTCACCCACCAATAGGGAACGTGAGCTGGGTTTAGACCATCGTGAGATATGTTAGTTTTACCCTACTGATGACAGTGTCGCAATAGTAATTCAACCCAGTACGAGAGATACCGTTGATTCACACAATTGGTCATCGCGCTTGGTTGAAAAGCCAGTGGCGCAAAGCTACCGTGTGCTGGATTATGACTGAACGCCCCTAAGTCAGAATCCGGGCTAGAAGCGATGCATGCGCCCGCCGTCCGCTTGCCGGCCCGCAGTAGGGGCCTCGGCCCCCAAGGGCACGTGTCGTTCGCTAAGCCACCGCGGCGGAAGGGTCGCGGCGGCCGCCTTGAAGTACAATTTCCATCGAGCGGCGGGCAGAATCCTTTGCAGACAACTTAAATACGCGACGGGGTATTGTAAGTGGCAGAGTGGACTTGCTGCCATGAAACACTGAGATTCAGCCCTTTGTCGCTCCGGTTCGTCCCTCCCCATCCAATCCAACCACCCTGCCGCCCATCTTCAAAGAAGGTTCGTGCATTCGTCGTTGAAAAATCCCACCAAGTGCTGCGAGCTCACCTCACCCGAGTTAGCCAAGTGTTGCGTGCGTTCCATTCCAAACAGTTAAGTATACGATATCAACTAGCCTTTTGCGAAGCGCCGAGAACAACGTCGGTGCGTGGAGGCATGCCGCAATTAGAGGTTTTTGTGACCGTCGAGTGCAATGCTAGAGACGCCTCCAATGACGAACGCCGACGGACGTATAGTGGCCTGCCATGGTGGTGTCTTTGTCAAGTTGGATATCCGTGCACCGTGGCACCAAGGCCGCTTGGCACCGTGGCGCCATGGTACCAAGGCACCGTGGCGCAATGGCACCAAGGCACCATGGCTCCGTGGCGCCATGGCACCAAGGCACCAAGGCACCGTGGCGCCATGGCACCAACGCACCAAGGCACCGTGGCGCCATGGCACCATGGCACCATGGCACCATGGCGCCATGGCACCGTGGCACCATGGAACCATGGCACCAAAGCACCAAGGCACTGTGGCGCCATTGCACCAAGGCACCATGGCGCCGTGGCACCTAGGCACCTTGGCGCCATGGCACCAAGGCGGCGCGGCGCCATGGCACCATTGTACCGTGTCACACAGGCACCATGGCACCAAGGCAGCTTGGCACACAGGCACCGTTTCACCATAGCACCGTGGCACACAGGCACCGTGGCACCATGGCACCGTGGCACACAGGCACCGTGGCACCATGGCACCGTGGCACAAGGGCACCATGGCACCAAGGAAGCTTGGCACCGTAGCGCCATGGCACCAAGGCACCAAGGCACCATGGCACCAGGTCACAATGGCACCAAGGCAGCAAGGCACCGCGGCACCATGGCACCGTGACACCATGGCACCAAGGCACCGTGGCACCATAGCACCGTGGCACCATGGCACCAAGGCAGCATGGCGCCATGGCACCAAGGCACCGTGGCGCCGTGGCACAGTGGCTCCAAGGCACCATGGCACCAAGGCACTAACGCACTGTGGAAAAATTAAAAGAGCGTAAACCTACGTTCGATCATCCTAATATTTTCCTGACGTTCATCCATCCTCCTCACCGTTGCATACTCATTTTTCTTCATATCCGCTCTAATTTTTTTATTTTAAATGTATTTCAATGTTACCTCATATGTCGTGGCGGTTTTCGTAATGTCCCGTCGCCTTCTTTTCAAATTTTTATTTAATATCCTTAAATTTAAATATTTTATATCGTTACGTCATTCGTACAAATGCGCACTCAATTGTTGGTTTAAGGCTACTTCATTCTAATATGCATATTTTGGGGTTGTCACTTATCCGTTGCATTCTGGCCGATTTTCCTAATGACCCCACGTTATTTTTATATTTTTTTAAAATTTTTATTTAATATCCTTAAATTTAAAAATTTTATATCGTTACGTTATACGTACAAATATGCACTTGATTGGTTGTTTAAGGTTAGTTCATGCGCTGAGAATATTTTCCTAATTTTTTCATATTTTTATAAATATTTTTTCTATTTTTGATTTATTTTTACATATTTTTTGAATTTTAATAAATGATATTTGTAAAAAAATATTTTCTCAACGAAAATTATCATTTACAAATTACGCGTCCTTTTTGTGAGTGCACAGGCTCCATATCTCATCAAAACGTTCAGTTCGGGTCCGCATATGTCTGGTATGATTCTCTGGCAAAATCATGTCTACTCCTGTCACTTGGGTTTTTTTTTAAGCATATATAAGGGGGGTAGAGGTGTTGAAGGCACTTTAAGGCGACTGTC
>CM061559.1:1058252-1060752 GCA_030864225.1 Capsicum baccatum var. pendulum
CGCCGGCGGCAGGCGTGGGCGGCGCCCGGTGCATGAGCCTCGGCGTGCCTTCATCTCCTCTGCTCCCCCCTAAAGGCGGGCTATCGTGTCAAGCGGGACATGCTTCATCCTTGCAAAGCCCGCATGGGCAGCAGCGCACGGGCATCTATTGTTGGCGTTGGGGCCGGTGCCTGGCATGCATCGACGGAGCATTTGGACGCACGACGCGTGAGTAGAGGTGTTGAAGGCACTTCAAGGCGACTATCGGTAGTTGGCATAGGCGCTCAGTGGCCATGTCGGCGTGCAGCGTGGCCCAAGGCAGCATGCATGGCTAGTCCGTGCGAGCCATCCGTGCCCGTGTAGCAACGCCGGTCGCGCTTCATTGTACGCTAGTGTCGGTTATCGATGGCGTCGTCCACGACGGGCTGCTGGCGCTATACTTCGGACGAGGCGGTGCCTTCGTGCGAGCGGTGAGTACTGGATGCTGCTCTCTCCAGGTGTAAGCTTCAGGCGCTGCAACGCATGCGGCAGAGCCCAATCTGGGCGAGCGCCGGCGACCGGCGTGGGCGGGGCGCCCGTGCAGGAGCCTCAGTGTGCCTTCATCTTCTCTGCTCCCCCCAAGGGCGGGCTATCATGTCAAGCGGGACTTGCTTCAGCCTTTCAACGTCCGCATGGGCAGCAGCGCACGACATCTATTGCTGGGCTTTGGCGCCGGTGCTCTGGGCGTGCATCGACGGAGCATTTGGATGCACGGCGCGAGAAGTTGTGTTCGGCACGTGATGTAGGTGGAATCCTGCTCGAGCAGCGACGTCCTAACCCGCCTGCCATCTCAGTCGTGGGGCAAACGCAATATAGGCTTGCTCAAGTTGGTTTCCTGTGCTGCATGCATTATCAAGTTTTATCGATCGCCTTTCGCCCCCGTATTTCATGCGCGGGGCAAATCGAAAGGCCGCCCTCGCGTCCCACGCCTCCCTCGCTTCGTCGTTGCAATGTCGTGGTCCGCGAGCGGCGGCATGGATTCTCGGATGTGGTATACGCATTGGGCATGGGGCCTTCATCGTCTCCTATCTGCCCCGTATGACGCTCCTTGCAAACGACGTCGCGCTCGCCTTGAATCCGTCTGGCGCCCTCGCGGGCAGGCCGGGCTCATGCAACACCGACGTCGATGAGGAATGCTACCTGGTTGATCCTACCAGTAGTCATATGCTTGTCTCAAGATGTTGCTTTTAGGACTCCCGCCGGCACCTTATGAGAAATCAAAGTTTTTGGGCTCCCGGGGGAGTGTGGTCGCAAGGCTGAAACTTAAAGGAATTGACGGAAGGGCACCAGCATGAGTGGAGCCTACGGCTTAATTTGACTCAACACGGGAAACTTACCAGGTCCAGACATAGTAAGGATTGACAGACTGAGAGCTCTTTCTTGATTCTATGGGCGGTGGTGCATGGCCGTTCTTAGTTGGTGAAGCGATTTGTCTGGTTAATTCCGTTAACGAACGAGACCTCAGCCTGCTAACTAGCTATGCGGAGGTATCCCTTCGCGCCAGCTTCTTGAGGGACTACGGCCTTTTAGCCGCGGAAGTTTGAGGCAATAACAGGTCTGTGATGCCCTTAGATGTTCTGGGCCGCACCGCGCTACACTGATGTATTCGACGAGTTTATAGCCTTGGCCGACAGGCCCGGGTAATCTTTGAAATTTCATCATATGGATTAGATCATTGCAATTGTTGGTCTTCAACAGAGGAATTCCTATTAAGCGCGAGTCATCAGCTCGCGTTTACTACGTCCCTGCCCTTTGTACACACCGCCCCGTCGCTCCTACCGATTGAATGAGCCGGTGAAATATTCGGATAGCGGTGACATGGGCGTTCGCTGCCCGCGACGTCGCGAGAAGTCCATTGAACCTTATCATTTAGAGGAAGGACAAGTCGTAACAAGGTTTCCGTAGGTGAACCTGCGGAAGGATCATTGTCGAAACCTGCCATGCAGAACGACCCCCGCGAACGTGTTTAACTACTGGGGAGTCCGCGCGGGCGGGGTGCTCCGGCACCTCGCACGAGTGCCTCCCCCCATCCCCGTAGCGCGCACCCAGCGTGCACGGTGGGCGACCAACGAACCCCGACACAGAAAGCGCCGCGGAATACTTGAATCGATAGCCTGCCCCTCGCGCCCTGTCCCGCGTGCGTCGGGGGGAACCTGTGCTTCTTCTGTAAACCAAAAAGACTCTCGGCAACAGATATCTCGACTCTCGCATCGATGAAGAACGTAGCAAAAAGCGATACTTGGTGTTAATTGCAGAATCCTGTGAACCACGAGTCTTTGAACCGCAAGTTGCGCCCAAAGCCATTAGGTCCGAGGGCACGTCTGCCTGGGCGTCACGCATCGCGTCGCCCCCCTCTTCATCGTGCCTCAATCATGAGGCGTGCTGTCGTCGCGGGCGGATACTGGCCTCCCCATACGCCTCGCGCTCGCTGCTGGCCTAAATGCGAGTCCACATCGACGGACATCGCAAAAAGTAGTGGTTG
>CM061559.1:1065752-1070752 GCA_030864225.1 Capsicum baccatum var. pendulum
GCATATTTTGGGGGTGTCACTTATCCATTGCATTTTGGGCGATTTTCCTATGTCCCCATGTTATTTTTTATATTTTTTTAAAATTTTTATTCAACATCCTTAAATTTACATATTTTATATCGTTACGTTATACGTACAAATATGCACTTGATTTTTGGTTTAAGGTTAGTTCATGCGCTGAGAATATTTTCCTAATTTTTTCATATTTTTATAAATATTTTTTCTATTTTTTGATTTATTTTTACATATTTTTTGAATTTTAATAAATGATATTCGTAAAAAAATATTTTCTCGACGAAAATTATCATTTACAAATTACGCGACCTTTTTGTGAGTGCACAGGCTCCATCTAACATCAAAATGTGCAGTTCGGGTCCCGCATATGTCTGGTATGATTCTCTAGAAAAATTATGTCTACTCCTGTCACTTGGGTTTTTTTTTAAGCATATATAAGGGGGGTAGAGGTGTTGAAGGCACTTCAAGGCGACTTTCGGTAGTTGGCATAGGCGCTCAGTGGCCATGTCGGCGAGCAGCGTGGGCGCATGGCAGCATGCATGGCTAGTCCGTGCGAGCCATCCGTGCCCGTGTAGCAACGTTGGCGTGCGCTTCATTGTACACTCGGTCGGCTATCGATGGCGTCGTCCGCGACGGTGCTGCTGGCGCTATGAATTCGGATGAGGCGGTGCTATCGTGTGAGCGGCGAGGTACTGGATGCTGCCCTCGGGGCAAGCTCCAAGCGCTGCACGCATGCGGCCGAGCCCAATCTGCTGACAAGGCGCCGGCCGGCCGGGCGTGGGCGGTCGCCCGTGCATGAGCCTCGGCGTGCCTTCATCTCCTCTGCTCCCCTACGGGCGGGTTATCGTGTCAAGTGGGACTTGTTTCAGCCTTGCAATGTCCGCATAGGCAGCAGCGCACGACATCTATTGCCGGGAGTTGGGGCCGGTGCTGGGCGCGAATCGACGAGCATTTGGACGCACGGCGCGTTGAGTTGTGTTCGGCACGTGCGGGTACAGGTTGGATCCCTGCTCGAGCAGCGACGTCCTGACTCGCCTGCCATCTTAGTCGCTAGGCAAGTGCAATGTAGGCTTGCTCGAAGTCGGTTTCCTGTGCCTGCATACCTAATGCCCAGGCATTATCAAGTTTTATCGATCGCCTTTCGCCCCTCGCATTTCGTGCGCGGGGCGAATCGAAAGGCCGCCCTCGCGTCCCACGCCTCGCTCGCTTCGTCGTGCGACATCGTGGTTCCCGATGCGGCGGTCCAGATTCTAGGATGCGGCAAGACGCAGCGGGGCATGGGGCCTTCATCGGCTCCTATCTGCCCCGTACGACGCTCCTTGCAAACGACGGTCGCGCTCGCCTTGATCCGTCTGCGCCCTCGCCGGCAAGCCGGGTTCATGTGACGCCGGCGTCGATGAGGAATGCTACCTGGTTGATCCTGCAGTAGTCATATGCTTGTCTCAAAGATTAAGCCATGCATGTGTAAGTATGAACAAATTCAGACTGTGAAACTGCGAATGGCTTATTAAATCAGTTATAGTTTGTTTAATGGTATCTACTACTCGGATAACCGTAGTAATTCTAGAGCTAATACGTGCAACAAACCCCGACTTCTGGAAGAGATGCATTTATTAGATAAAAAGGTTGACGCGGGCTCTGGCCCGTTGCTGCGATGATTCATGATAACTCGACGGATCGCATGGCCATCGTGCCGGCGATGCATCATTCAAATTTCTGCCCTATCAACTTTCGATGGTAGTATAGTGGCCTACTGTTAGACCCCCAGTCTAAAGTATGATGGCTTACAAGGACATTTCAAGGTGCACATTGCCTTGACATGTGCCATAGACAAACAATGTGCGAGACTGAGGCATGCTGGAGTGATGGCAAGGCTGCCTTGGACACTGGACATGACGACAGGTGCATGGGCACCTGCGGAGGGCATGCGTGCTAGCAGTGGCACTGGCATGAGCATCGGCATTGGCAAGGAGCAGCGATGGCATGGCACTGGCATGACATCGGCACTGGCAAGGCGCAGGCGATGGCATGGCGCGGGGCATGACATTGACACTGGCGAGGCGCAGGTGATGGCATGGCACAGGCTCGGACACAGGCATTGACAAGGCGGAGTCACGGCATAGGCATTGGCGTGGCCTAGGTTGTGACATGGCTAAGACAGCTTCATGGCATGAAGAATGGCATGGCGTAGACATGACCCTGGCAAGACATGATGCTAACAAGGTCCGGCGTGGCTGAGAAGCTGAAAAGACTAAGTGTCAACATTGGCAAAATTAACTAAGTGGGCTAAGTTGCCCATGTGATAGTCACATGGGGCAGTTATTATGTTTGAATTTTGAATGTTGTAACATCTGTATTTTCAGATAAGTCTTTAGGTCAGTTTTGCCATGTCATGCAGCCTTGTCCAGTGACAGGCTGCCAGGTGTCCTAAACTGTAACTGTTGTAACTGCTTGTGCAGTATATATAGGTGCTGCAGGCTGACTGTTAAGGCATCCAAAAAATAGTGTGTGTTTGAGTGTATGCCTTTGACAATCTCTTATAATATTTCCTTTGTAATTCTGAGGAGAAATATAAAGGTTGGGGATGCGGTTCCCTGTAAATGATTGAGTGTCTTACGTTTCTGCTATTCTGTCTAATTGTTAGACTGTGCATTGTGTGTTTGTGGCTGAAGTTGTGCTGTGAGTGTGCGGACTGCCAAGCAGTGGTGTTGTGAAAAATAGAACGCCCCTGTCTCAACTGGTATCAGAGACTAAACGTTGCAGTACGAAGATGGTTACTGTTGCTCAATTAAACGAAGATGTTGCAAAAATTTGAAATTTCATTGGCATTACTGAGGAACTCGAACAAACTGAAAATGTTGTTGATTTGATTACACAAATCGACACTTTGAAAGGACGAACTAGTACAATTACGTAACCAGTATGACGAAAGTGCTGCAGAATTTCTGAGTGCACGTGGTGAATTGATGTCACTGGCATTGGATCAAGGCAAAGTGATAGCCGATCTGCAGACAGAAATGATGGTTCTGCGACGTGCGGTGGCTGCATCAGACAGACCCAGGAAAGCAGTTCCAAAGTCAAAATTCCTGAACCTAAGCCTTTTGGTGGTGCTAGAAGTGCCAAGGAATTGGAGAATTTTCTGTGGGATATGGAGCAGTATTTCACGGCTGCCGAGTTGCTGAGATGGACAAACTGAACATTACCACGATGTACTTGACTGGTGATGCGAAATTGTGGTGGCGTACTCGGAATGCAGATGATGAAAGCGCTGGACGTCCTAAAATGATACTTGGGAAAAGTTTGAAAAAGGAAATGAGGGACCAATTTCTTCCTAGTAATGCTTCGTGGATTGCTAGAGACAAACTGAAAAGGCTAAGGCAGACGGGAACAATTCGCGACTATATCAAGGAATTAACTTCTTTGATGTTGACATCCAAAACATGTCTGACGAAGATAAGTTGCATAATTTCATCTCTGGAATGCAAGCATGGGCCCAAAATGAATTACGCAGGCAGAATGTGAAGGACTTGCCTAGTGCAATTGCTGCTGCTGATTCGTTGATGGATTTTCGCTCGACACGTTCAGATTCTGACGCTGCCCGGTTCTTCAAAGTCAAAGAAAAAGACTGAGAAGAAAGGGGAGTGGAAGAAGGATGGACGTAATGATAAGAACGACAAGGGCAAGGCACAGACAAATGCTGGAAACACAAAGACCAAAGGAAAAAGAAAGCAATACAAAAGGTTGCTGGACTTGTGGTGGACCGCATTTTGGCCAAGAGTTGTCCTAATCGCGAAAGAGTAAATGTAATGCTTGCTGGAAAGGTGAATCAAATTGAGGGTGAAGATGTGGTTGCTGCGTTGGCAAACCCTTTGGGATTGTCACTTAGCCATATCAGTTTGTTTGAATGTTGTGGGTGAATCCTCAAAGTCACCAAACAACCCTCATGCTGCCTTGATTCATGTCGAGATGAAGATTGATGGCCATGGTTGATACCGGAGCCACTCACACTTTTGTGGATGCCAAAGTAGCTGCAAAAAATTTGGACTTAAGTTGAAGGAAAAGTCCATCCTTTGTCCAGGACGGTGAGTTCCAAAGCACAAGCCATTGTAGGCATGCCTTAATGTGCAGATGGTGATTGGAAGTTGGACCGGGAAAACATAAACTTGATGGCTATGCCATTAGGTGATTTTGAAGTTATTCTAGGGATAGACTTCCTTAGAAAATTTCGTTTTGTCCCTTATCCTCACTTAAATGGACTGATGATCGGAGACGAAGCCAATCCAATTTTAATCAAGGCTTCTAATACTTATAGAGAAGTAAAAAAAAAGGAAAAAAACAAGGGCCCCATCATTTCTGCTATCTCAGTCGAGAAAGGAGTGAAGAGGGTGCTGAAACTTTCTTGCTGCCATGATAGAAGTAAAACCAGACGTGAAGGTGGAAGTTTCAGATTGTGTTGCTAAGGTACTGAAGCAATACGCTGACGTGATGCCCCCTGAATTGCCTAAAGAATTGCCCGCCAAGAAGGGATATAGATCACAAGATCGAGTTGCTGCCAGGTTCTGTTGCTCCTGCACAGGCTCCTTATCGAATGGCTCTAAGGGAATTGGCTGAATTGCGGAAACAGTTGAATGAGTTACTGGACGCAGGACTAATTCAATCATCAAAAGCTCCTTATGGTGCTCCTGTTTTATTCTAAAAGAAACAGGATGGTTCAATGAGGATGTGCGTGGATTATAGAGCATTGAACAAAGTGAATGTGAAAGAACAAGTATCCTGTTTCGTTGGTGCAAGATCTCATGGATAGATTGACGAAGGCATGCGGGTTCACTAAACTTAATCTTCGATCAGGGTATTGCAAGTTCGAATAGCAGAGGGTGATGAGTCAAAAACCCGTGTGTGACGAGGTATGGCTCTTACGAATTTCTGGTTATGTCGTTTGGGTTTGACGAATGCCCCGGCAACTATCTGCAACTTGATGAATGATG
>CM061559.1:1080752-1090752 GCA_030864225.1 Capsicum baccatum var. pendulum
GCTTTCCGATTATAAGTAGAAACAATTTAACCTCAAGTATAGACTCGTGATGGTGATCAACTCGCATGCAAACGTTAAAGTGCATAGAATCATATACAAATATCCAAAACTCATCAACCATGTGTGTCTCACCATATATTACCCATAATCACTCACAAGTATAGCATATTTTTCAAACATGGGTATCAAAATATCCTTGCCCTCGCTCTCACAAAGAATTCGTATGCAGCAACTGATGACCATAGGCTTGCCCTTAGTGTAATACTCTACTAAATGTCAGAATGTTAAGATTAGGATCAAGTAGGTCTTTTGATGGTTGTAATGTAGGCTAAGGGACGGGTAGGACTATTTTGGCCAGGAATAGTGACTAAGCTCCTAAGCGCTTTAATACATCACATTGTATCATTGACACTTTTTTCTTTCAACCTTTCTTCTTTCTTTTATTCTACCACCCTTGTTCTCCTCTTTTGTTTTTCAATTTTAAGAACAACTCACTTTTCAGCTTTCTTTTCCTTTTTCTTTTCACAACATACCTCTTATGATAACACTTTCTTTTCCATAACACATTCAAGCACCATTTACAATTTAAAGCATCATACTTACCCAATTTCCTCTTATTTTGTCACATGACTTTACACTTTAGAGCACTTAGGAATTTGGATCAAATTACGGTCTTGAAAAAAAATGAGAAGTATAGGCTTACATACAAGGTTGTCAAAGAAATAGGCTAAAGGCTCAAAAGGGTTTAACTAGGGATGATGTCCATGGGTAAGGTAAAATTGAAGGTAAACAAATATAGGTTGACAAAGAAATGCCTAAATCATATCCTAAACTTACACTCCTTATTTTCGCTTTGCATACATACCTGGCAAGTTCTAGCATCAGCCACAAACATAGAAGATACTATTAATCTCACACACACAAGGTACATGGTCGACTTGATTGGAAGTAATATAGACTCTTGACCCAACAAGTGAAGGAATTGAACCACACAATATCACATAATAAGTCTCAACTGGAGCCTAAATGTCTCAATAGTCATAATTGTAGCACATACTCTTGTTTATAATCTCATGCTGCCTATCAAAATAATTTCATGCGAAGCTAAAAAAAAAGTTACTCCTAAAAAAAACTTAACTTAACTAAAAAAAATCAAAACACACACAAAAAAAAAGTAAACAAACATAGATGCAAATAGAGAAGTATAGCATGCGATACCGCCACCCCATACTTAAATGGGACACTGCCCTCAGTGGAAAATAAATACGAAGAACCTGGTTAGTCGGACTCTTCCTCAATGTCGGGGGTTATACCCCCTTCGTTTGAATCATCATAAGAGTCATCGTCAGAGTTCTCCTCCTCGTCAGAATCAGGCAAGCGTCGATCGTCATCAGTCGGCACATCATCATCTAGAGGTTCCTCAAAGTATACGCCCACTCCACACATCTCCCGTGTATGCATGTTCATTGGGTAGTCGTGGTCCAGCTGTTGGAGCTCTTCAAAAGTTTGAATACGTCCACCACTCATCATAGTAAATCGTGTCATGCCATAGATATGACGGAAGAAACTCTCATCACGAGCATATCTCTCCGCAGTAGTAAGGTTGACACCATAAGTTATTTCAGCATCTTTGACCTTGGTGAGGTCAACCTTCTTTGGGTTAGGTGGGAGTTTGTGGTCAGCTGGTTCCTCTTCGATATCCTCCTTCCGCAAGATTGCTGTCAACAAATTTCCAAATGTGAAGTGGGACCTTTTGTGGAGTCTGGCCTTCCTCATGGTAGAGCGAATGATTGCCCCAAAGTTGATAGGGACATTAGTCATCAAAGCATAGACCAAACACACTCTATCTCTTGATATCTTGGTGTATTGAGTCCCAGGAATAAGACATGAGTTGACAATGCACATCCAGATTCTTGCTTCCCTATTTAGTGGAGCATAGGGGAAGGTGTTGTGTCGGCCTGTTTCTTTATGTCTGCCCCACCTTGCCATCGATCTTCTTCCACAAAGTGTGTGTCGTATTGCTCTATAAGAAGGCCTGTTGTACAGCTCTTTGAATGGTGCTGTGTCGACCGAAGGTAAGCCAAGAAAAGAGTTGACCCAATTCGCGGTGAGCTGTAACACTTGGCCCCGAATTTTGACTTCATTGCCTGTTGTGTTCGGCAACCATTTGGCATAAAATTCTCTTGTTAAATCAAGGTTGCATTCTCCCATGTCGCGGAAGATGAAATCCAGCTTCAATGCCATTATTTTTTTCCAACATACGCGGCTCCTTCTTTGATAAGGTCTCTTTGTTGATCAAGTCGACGTGCACATATTTTCTTTCTTTGTTGTTGCTGTACCATGCTTTGGCTTCTTCCTCAAGAACCCATTTTATTCCAAACATTCTGCGGGGGTAGTTGTGCTGAGGATGATTCTCCTTGGTCCTTTCGACCTCTCTTTTTTCCCTTTTGGGAAGTGGTAGCCTTCTCCTTGCCTTGCCTTGCTTTAGGTGCCATTGTACCTGAGACTAGAATTAGTGTTAGTTGCAGCACAATCTCACTTGATATAATCTATAATCAAGCAATAGGGGTACCACCCCACACTTAGTTTTGTTAACACAAATCAGTGAGGTGAAAGTAGTCGAGTTACTCAGATTTCGTCGACATACGTTTTAGGATTGTATTCCGACAAGAAAATCAGCAATGCATCACTTACTTGCAGCTATTGGACTACTTTCATGGTAGATTTAGCAACACAACTATATAGGGGTTACCACATGGAATAGTTATTCTTACAACAATCACAACCTCTTATGTCGGTAGGCACTATAAGTCTTATCCCGATGGCCGGGATAGTCTAACATGTAAGTATCCAAACAACAATCTTAAGCACTATTCATAGCCATAGTAATTCCGCAAATAGTATAACAATGCTATTAAAACCAATTTCAAGTCGGAAACAAGTCAAGATTTTCCTACATACATGTTCACTCACATGATTTTGTATCAACAATCCAAACACATGAACATCACCAACAATCTTATACGATTTAGCAATTCATAATAGACATAGCAACGTAGTACTTACGAGAAATAAATGAAGAATAAGAGAGTACTTACTTGCTTGAAGCTTGTGGAGATGGTTTTGTGAATTGGAAGAGCAAAAGAAGAAAATTTTGAGAAGATTTTGAAGAGTATGCGGCGCCTTTAGGGTATATTCTAGTGTGGTTGTGTCATAAAACTAAGTCCCCTTTATATAGGAAGAGTATGGGTCGGGTTTTGACCCATTTACAATCGGTTTTGGAGACAAAAATACCACATATGCGGCGCATAATGCTAGGCATATCAATGGCATATGCGGCGCATTGTCTATAGCATAATGGGACATATGCGCCGCATAGTCTATGCCATTTGTAGACATATGCGCCGGATAGTCTATGGCATATGAGTTACTGAGACCAAATGCCATAGCATAGGCGGCGCATAGTCAAAAGCATACCTAGGAATAGGCGGCGCATAGTGTATAGCACACTAGATTCCAAGACCTTAGGCTATAGGATAGGTTGTGCATCGTTCGTGGCCTAGTTTAACCAAGGCCTAGCCTTCCTCGAAGCCTATTTTGGGTGAGAAATGCTCAATCCATAGCCTTGTGCATCACCATTCCTAACTTACCGACTTTACCATACAATGCATCCAAATCGTCAATTGAAATCAATCTCCTCGTTGAATACTTCTTGCACCTATTTTTGCTCAAAAGCAAATGAAAAAGATTAGTACGATGGGTTGCCTCCCACCAAGCGCCTTAGTTTTGGTCGTGGTACGACTCTTATTTTTGGATTTTCATTTATCAAAAACGAAACAAGTACCAAAACGATAAAATGATAAAATGATAAAACGATGGGTTGCCTCCCATCTAGCGCCTTATTTATTGTCGTGGCTCGACGTAATAATCTCGATTACTTAGACTTCATCGATATAAGTGATGGTCATGTCATTAATCGAGTTAAGAGGACCGATATAAGGCTTAACACGTTGGCCATTCACTTTGAAAACTACACCCTTATCGCCTTCCAATTCGACTACTCCAGACGAGTAGACTTAGATGACTTTAAATGGACCAGACCACTTCGATTTTAACTTACCTGGGAAGAGCTTAAATTTGGAGTTAAAGAGTAGTACCATGTCACCTTTTTGGAAGTTTCGTCGAACAATCCTCTGATCATGATACTTCTTCATCCGCTCTTTATATAAATCCGATCGTTCATATGCATGGAGACGGAATTCATCTAGTTCGTTCAGCTGCTCCAACCTCAGATTCTTCACATCATCGCAATTCAAGTTCAATTGCTTTAATGCCTACAGTGCCTTGTGCTCGACCTCAATGGGTAGATGACAAGACTTCCCATAAACTAGCTGATAAGGTGACATACCAATGGGTGTCTTAAAAGCAGTCCTATACGCCCATAGTGCATCATCTAGCTTCCTAGACCAATCCTTCCTATTAGCATTAACCGTCTTTGCAAGGATTTTCTTGATCCCACGATTGGAAACCTCTACTTGTCCACTAGTTTGGGGATGATAAGGCGTAGCCACCTTATGTTGCTTGACACCATACTTAGCCAATACAGATTTCAATAGCTTATTGCAAAAGTGAGATCCTCCATCACTTATGATAGTACGAGGTACTCCAAAGCGAGAGAAGATATTCTTCTTTAAGAATGCTACAACACGCTTTCCTTCGTTGTCAGCCAATGCTACATCTTCAACCCATTTCGAAACATAATCCACCGCACCAAGATGTATTTCATTCCAAACGAATTCATGAATGGACCCATGAAATCAATACCCCACACATTAAAGAGTTCTACCTCCAGAATTTTGGACAGGGGCATTTCATGGTGTTTTGAAATAGCACCTTGACGTTGGCATTGGTCACACCTTCTAACATAGTCGCATGCATCTCTGAATATCGAAGGCCAATAATAACCACTCTACAATACTTTTCTTGCTGTTCGATTGCCTGCATGATGTCCTCCAACTTGCGAAGTATGGCATGCTTCTAATATAGTGGGCACTTCATCATGGGATATACATCGTCGAATGATACCATCCGCGCATCTTCGAAACAAATAAGGCTTATCCCAATAGTAGTGCTGAACGTCATGCATAAACTTCCTTCTTTGATGGTAGGATAAATTGGCAGGTAGCATATTACTCACCACGAAATTTGCAAAATCAGCATACCATGGTAATTTCTCCACTGTTATTGCTAATATCTCCTCGTCAGGGAATGCATCATCAATCTGAATTTCAGGTTGCGCCACATGTTCATTCTCATGTCGAGATAGATGATCGGCCACTTGGTTCTCGCAACCTCTTCTATCTTTGACCTCAAAATCAAACTCTTGCAGCAGCAATAACCATCAAATCAACCTTGGTTTTGCATCCTTCTTCGTCATTAGATACCTAAGAGCTGCATGGTCTGTATGGACGATCACCTTAGTACCCAATAGGTAGGCACGAAACTTCTCAAATGCATACACAACCGCTAGGAGCTTTTGTTCAGTAACAGTGTAGTTCCTTTGGGCTTCATTTAGGACCTTACTCGCATAGTATATAGGATGAAATAGTTTCTCCTTTCTCTGTCCAAGAACAGCACCAACGGCTACACCACTAGCATCACACATGACTTCGAACGGGAGCGTCCAATCTGGTACTACCATGATAGGGGCTTCAATGAGTTTTCCTTTAAGGCATTCGAATGCCTTTAAGCAATCTTCATTAAAGTCAAACTTTGCATCTTTCTCCAGTAGTTTGCACAATGGACTAGAAATTTTGGAAAAGACTTTGATGAATCTACGATAGAACCCAGCATGGCCAAGAAAACTACAAACTCCCTTCACCGAAATTGGAGGCGGTAGCTTCTCAATAACATCAATTTTTGCTCGATCAACCTCTATTCCTCTTTCGGAGATCTTGTGCCCAAGAACGATTCCTTCTTTTACCATGAAGTGGCACTTCTCCCAATTCTGCACAAGGTTGAACTCTACACATCTTTGTAATGTCATGCTCAAGTTTGCCAAACACGCTTCAAAGGACTCACCAACAACTGAAAAGTCGTCCATAAATACCTCCAAAGTGTCTTCAACCATATCAGAGAAATAGACATCATACAATGTTGAAAGGTGGCTGGTGCGTTACATAACCCGAATGGCATACGTTTGAAGGCAAACGTACCATATGGGCATGTAAACGTTGTCTTCTCTTGGTCTTCGGGAGCAATACAAATCTGATTATAACCTGAATAACCATCCAAGAAGCAAAACCATCCTTTCCCCGCTAATCGATCTAGCATTTGGTCCATAAATGGCATGGGGAAGTGATCCTTGAGTGTCCAAGAATTCAGCTTGCGGTAGTCCATGCATACTCTCCATCCAGTAACGGGCCTGAGTGGAATAAGCTCATTCTTCGCATTTGCAACCACCGTCATACCTCCTTTCTTGGGAACACATTGTACAGGACTTACCCATGTGCTATCAGAGATAGGATATACAACTCCTGCGTCTAACCACTTGATAATCTCCTTCTTCACCACTTCTTAAATAGGTGGGTTTAAACGCCTTTGATGTTCAATGGTGGGTGTGCACTTTTCTTGAAGCTGAATTTTATGTGTGCAAATCCAGGTGGAATACCAATAATATCCGCAATGGTCCATCCAATGGCTCTAATATGCTTGCGTAAGATTGCAAAAAGAGATGCAACTTGTTGCTTACCCAAATCGGCTGCCACTATGACTGGAAGAGTATTTTCGCTTCCTAGGAATGCGTACTTTAAATGACTGGGCAGCTCCTTCAATTCTAACGTGGGTGGTTCTTCAGTAGATGGCTTAGCTAGTGGTGTGGGTCGATTCTTGAGATCAAGATCCAGCTTCTTGGGAGTATAGCGATAGGTCCCTAATCCCGATAGAGCACACATAGCTTCTTCAGAAATTTCAGCATCCTCAATCTCTCCTTTCATGAGCAAAACCTCCAAAGGATCATCAAGAATTTGCTCTTCTTCAAGTCGTTCTTTCTCATCATCAAGGACAACATCAGCCACAGAAAAATACACTCAGATCTTTGGGTTGCTTCATTGATTTGCAAACATCAAAATGAACCACTTCGTCATTTATTCGGAATGAAAGCTCATTAGCTCTCAAATCAATGAGCACACTTCCTGTAGCAAGGAAAGGGCGCCCCAAGATTATGGGAACCTCAGAATCTGCTTCACAATCCAAGATGACAAAGTCTGCTGGGAAGATAAATGAAGAACCTTTACCAAGACATCGCATAAAATACCAACAGGTCGTTTTACCGACCTATCCGCCATGACAAGCCTCATATTGGTTGGTGTAGGATCTCCTAACCCCAACTTCTTGTAGATCGATAATGGAATCAAGTTGATGCTGGCTCCTAAATCACATAATGCTTTGGAAAAGTTCAAAGATCCGACGGTTGTAAGGAATAGTGAAAGCTCCGGGGTCGGCCTTCTTCTGAACTATCGATCGGGTAGCAATTGCACTACAATGATGCACATCATCGTTCAGCTCATAACTTGCTGCCCTCTTCTTAGTCAAAAGATCTTTCATAAACTTCGCATACCCAGGCATTTGTTCAAGTGCCTCTACCAGTGGAGCATTAATGGTCATCTGCTTCAACATAGTCATAAATTTGCTGAACTTAGTGTCATCCGCCACCTTCTTCAATCTTTGGGGAAAAGGTGGTGGTGGGTATGGAAGTGTTCTCTCCGTGGATTCTTCTCCTCTTGCTTCCGTTTTTCCCTTTTTTCAGGCTGAACGTCACTAGGTGTAACGTCCTTGACGTTGGAAGTAGTTGTTGAGGCATCATCTCCTTTTGCATCGTCACTAGGTGTAACGTCCATGTCCGTAATTTCGTCAACCACTTGCTTGCCTGTTTCTGAAGTTTCCAGCACCTTACCACTTCTGGTAGTGATGGCCATGCATGACCCATCATTCCTTGGGTTTTGCACCGTATCGCTTGGTAAGGTGCCAGCCTTTCTTTGATTGAACGCTGCTGAAAGTTGGCTTAATTACTGCTCTATTTGCTTGATAGAAGTGGAATGAGAATCAACTAATTGCTTCATGGAGGATAAATCATTAATCACCTCCGTAACTCCCGCGCTCGTTGCTTTCACTCCTTTCAATAACTTAGCCATCATGTCTTCCATACTTCTAGAATTAGATGTGGTGGTGTCACGTCTACCAGGGGGAACGTACAAACCACTCTTTTCATTGTTTTTCTTCCAACTACCTTGGTCTTTGCTTCCAGATTTATCATAATAGTTCCGACATTGGTTTCCTTGGGCATTCCCACGGAAACCCCCCTGATTGTTCAAGTAGTTTGCCTCCTCTTCAGAATCAGATTCGTCTCTTCCTTTTAGCGCTACAACTTTCACTTTTTCGGTCTTCCCTGATAATAAATGCTTTGTCAGAAGATCCATTTGTGTTTTCATGTGCGCCATGTCTTGATCACGTTCTTCTTCTCTTCTTCTTTGGTCTGCAGTCATGCCAATAGATAAAGTAGGGCTTGCTACCACAGAATCCCTGGTATGCCAAGCTCTACTTTGTTTCGTCATACGATCTAGCATATTGCTTGCTTGACCAAAGGTGAGGTCCATGAAAGAACCTCCAGCTGCGTTGTCCACCACTGGTTTAGTTATTGAATTCAAGGCTCTATACAAGATCTCCATGAGGTGAACATTAGTCATGTGATGGTTTGGGCATCTCGCTAGCTTTGTCTTGAACCTCTCCCATGTTTCATGAAGAGCTTCAGTGGGAAGCTGGCGGAAGTTGCTGATTTCATCTCTCAATTGTGCTCTTTTGGATGGCGGAAAGAAACTTTCTAGGAAAGCGTCTCTCAATTGCCTCCAATTTGTAATTGAATCAGGAGTCAGCCCATTCAACCATAGTGTTGCCTCCCCAGACAGAGACAATGTAAATAGACGTAATCGAATAGCATTCTAACCAACACCAGGATTGTCAAAAGACTTGTATATAGAAATAAAGTTGATGAGATACATATTTGGATCGTCGCCTGCTAGTCCACTAAATAATCCCTTGAGTTGCAATAACTGAATCATGGTGCTTGTGATGTTGAACTTGGCTCCGGGCGCTAATGGTGGTGGAATTATGGATCCAGTGGCTCCGTCACCATCAAGATCATCATCATCGTCTAAAGCTGGTTGCAAAGGTTGGCGATCATACCTATACCGAGCTTGTTGACCTCTTCGGTTGGCAGGTATTATAATTTCAGCATCACGCCTAGGGTTTAGTAACTCGTCATCACCTAAATCTTCATCGTCAGGATTTGTTGCTCGACCAGGATTATCAATGTTTTGTTGTTGGACTTGAGCAGCGGCAAGAGCAGCTAATCTTGCTTGCTCGTGTTGAGCAGCCATCCTGTCGATTTCAGCTTGTGCTTCCATTCTTCTAATTCGTTGTGTTTCAGGATTGATTGGTAATAACGGTTGACCAGAACTTCTAGTATGGGGCATGCACTAAAGTAAAACCCTGTAATAAACAAAAACAAAAACTAAAAGTAAAAGTACGAGATTCTTTGACCAAAGGGTCTAGTAATTATCACGAACTTGATTGACACTCGTATTCCCCAGCAACGGTGCCAATTTTGATAACGCTCAATCTACAGCTCTCGTAGGAGTGTAAAGCGGTCGTTAGCAAATATAGAACCCAACCTGGGTTGGGTGTCGATCCCACAGGGAATAGCTTGGCCAATAAGCAAGCAAAATTACTAAACTTTTGGTGCAAGTCTCGTAAAAGGGGGGATTGTAATGTGTAACGAAAACAATAAAGTAAAAAGAGAGAGATTGTTACGTTGGTTGTAAACAATGAGAATTGAAGCGTTGGGGTTATTTCCACCTTCTGAGGTATACGTCTCTATTGGCTATGAGTGTGTAGAATTCTGACATGAAATTGCTTATAGAGAATTGTATTCGATGGTAAATCC
>CM061559.1:1117258-1127258 GCA_030864225.1 Capsicum baccatum var. pendulum
ATGGGTAACTAAACCTCTCTGTTGGGGTTATGGAAGCCGAATGAGATACTATCTATTGCTGTGAGTTTGTGAGTTCATGACACGTATATTGCTTATATCATTATTCTCTTAATCTTAATCTACATTCTTTGCGGTTGCAAACGCAAGAATACGCCAGTCTAACATTTAACATGTTCAAGAGAAAGGTTATTTGTCTGGAAAATAGATAATGTCAAGGTAGTAGGACACCCTTTCCTATTAAAAAGCTAGTGCCGTAACTGGACTAACCTCTTGGAGAATTCATACCGTTAGACACGCTTTAAGCTCGAGAGAGTTAAAGTGAAATAGTCCTTGTTTAGGTCGAGAGACGCTTGGATTTACCATCGAATACAATTCTCTATAAGCAATTTCATGTCAGAATTCTACACACTCATAGCCAATAGAGACGTATACCTCAGAAGGTGGAAATAACCCCAACGCTTCAATTCTCATTGTTTACAACCAACGTAACAATCTCTCTCTTTTTACTTTATTGTTTTCGTTACACATTACAATCCCCCCTTTTACGAGACTTGCACCAAAAGTTTAGTAATTTTGCTTGCTTATTGGCCAAGCTATTCCCTGTGGGATCGACACCCAACCCAGGTTGGGTTCTATATTTGCTAACGACCGCTTTACACTCCTACGAGAGCTGTAGATTGAGCGTTATCAAAAATTGGCACCGTTGCTGGGGAATACGAGTGTCAATCAAGTTCGTGATAATTACTAGACCCTTTGGTCAAAGAATCTCGTACTTTTACTTTTAGTTTTTGTTTTTGTTTATTACAGGGTTTTACTTTAGTGCATGCCCCATACTAGAAGTTCTGGTCAACCGTTATTACCAATCAATCCTGAAACACAACGAATTAGAAGAATGGAAGCACAAGCTGAAATCGACAGGATGGCTGCTCAACACGAGCAAGCAAGATTAGCTGCTCTTGCCGCTGCTCAAGTCCAACAACAAAACATTGATAATCCTGGTCGAGCAACAAATCCTGACGATGAAGATTTAGGTGATGACGAGTTACTAAACCCTAGGCGTGATGCTGAAATTATAATACCTGCCAACCGAAGAGGTCAACAAGCTCGGTATAGGTATGATCGCCAACCTTTGCAACCAGCTTTAGACGATGATGATGATCTTGATGGTGACGGAGCCACTGGATCCATAATTCCACCACCATTAGCGCCCGGAGCCAAGTTCAACATCACAAGCACCATGATTCAGTTATTGCAACTCAAGGGATTATTTAGTGGACTAGCAGGCGACGATCCAAATATGTATCTCATCAACTTTATTTCTATATACAAGTCTTTTGACAATCCTGGTGTTGGTTAGAATGCTATTCGATTACGTCTATTTACATTGTCTCTGTCTGGGGAGGCAACACTATGGTTGAATGGGCTGACTCCTGATTCAATTACAAATTGGAGGCAATTGAGAGACGCTTTCCTAGAAAGTTTCTTTCCGCCATCCAAAAGAGCACAATTGAGAGATGAAATCAGCAACTTCCGCCAGCTTCCCACTGAAGCTCTTCATGAAACATGGGAGAGGTTCAAGACAAAGCTAGCGAGATGCCCAAACCATCACATGACTAATGTTCACCTCATGGAGATCTTGTATAGAGCCTTGAATTCAATAACTAAACCAGTGGTGGACAACGCAGCTGGAGGTTCTTTCATGGACCTCACCTTTGGTCAAGCAAGCAATATGCTAGATCGTATGACGAAACAAAGTAGAGCTTGGCATACCAGGGATTCTGTGGTAGCAAGCCCTACTTTATCTATTGGCATGACTGCAGACCAAAGAAGAAGAGAAGAAGAACGTGATCAAGACATGGCGCACATGAAAACACAAATGGATCTTCTGACAAAGCATTTATTATCAGGGAAGACCGAAAAAGTGAAAGTTGTAGCGCTAAAAGGAAGAGACGAATCTGATTCTGAAGAGGAGGCAAACTACTTGAACAATCAGGGGGGTTTCCGTGGGAATGCCCAAGGAAACCAATGTCGGAACTATTATGATAAATCTGGAAGCAAAGACCAAGGTAGTTGGAAGAAAAACAATGAAAAGAGTGGTTTGTACGTTCCCCCTGGTAGACGTGACACCACCACATCTAATTCTAGAAGTATGGAAGACATGATGGCTAAGTTATTGAAAGGAGTGAAAGCAACGAGCGCGGGAGTTACGGAGGTGATTAATGATTTATCCTCCATGAAGCAATTAGTTGATTCTCATTCCACTTCTATCAAGCAAATAGAGCAGTAATTAAGCCAACTTTCAGCAGCGTTCAATCAAAGAAAGGCTGGCACCTTACCAAGCGATACGGTGCAAAACCCAAGGAATGATGGGTCATGCATGGCCATCACTACCAGAAGTGGTAAGGTGCTGGAAACTTCAGAAACAGGCAAGCAAGTGGTTGACGAAATTACGGACATGGACGTTACACCTAGTGACGATGCAAAAGGAGATGATGCCTCAACAACTACTTCCAACGTCAAGGACGTTACACCTAGTGACGTTCAGCCTGAAAAAAGGGAAAAACGGAAGCAAGAGGAGAAGAAATCCACGGAGAGAACACTTCCATACCCACCACCACCTTTTCCCCAAAGATTGAAGAAGGTGGCGGATGACACTAAGTTCAGCAAATTTATGACTATGTTGAAGCAGATGACCATTAATGCTCCACTGGTAGAGGCACTTGAACAAATGCCTGGGTATGCGAAGTTTATGAAAGATCTTTTGACTAAGAAGAGGGCAGCAAGTTATGAGCTGAACGATGATGTGCATCATTGTAGTGCAATTGCTACCCGATCGATAGTTCAGAAGAAGGCCGACCCCGGAGCTTTCACTATTCCTTACACCGTCGGATCTTTGAACTTTTCCAAAGCATTATGTGATTTAGGAGCCAGCATCAACTTGATTCCATTATCGATCTACAAGAAGTTGGGGTTAGGAGATCCTACACCAACCAATATGAGGCTTGTCATGGCGGATAGGTCGGTAAAACGACCTGTTGGTATTTTATGCGATGTCTTGGTAAAGGTTTCTTCATTTATCTTCCCAGCAGACTTTGTCATCTTGGATTGTGAAGCAGATTCTGAGGTTCCCATAATCTTGGGGCGCCCTTTCCTTGCTACAGGAAGTGTGCTCATTGATTTGAGAGCTAATGAGCTTTCATTCCGAATAAATGACGAAGTGGTTCATTTTGATGTTTGCAAATCAATGAAGCAACCCAAAGATCTGAGTGTATTTTCTGTGGCTGATGTTGTCCTTGATGATGAGAAAGAACGACTTGAAGAAGAGCAAATTCTTGATGATCCTTTGGAGGTTTTGCTCATGAAAGGAGAGATTGAGGATGCTGAAATTTCTGAAGAAGCTATGTGTGCTCTATCGGGATTAGGGACCTATCGCTATACTCCCAAGAAGCTGGATCTTGATCTCAAGAATCGACCCACACCACTAGCTAAGCCATCTACTGAAGAACCACCCACGTTAGAATTGAAGGAGCTGCCCAGTCATTTAAAGTACGCATTCCTAGGAAGCGAAAATACTCTTCCAGTCATAGTGGCAGCCGATTTGGGTAAGCAACAAGTTGCATCTCTTTTTGCAATCTTACGCAAGCATATTAGAGCCATTGGATGGACCATTGCGGATATTATTGGTATTCCACCTGGGATTTGCACACATAAAATTCAGCTTCAAGAAAAGTGCACACCCACCATTGAACATCAAAGGCGTTTAAACCCACCTATTTAAGAAGTGGTGAAGAAGGAGATTATCAAGTGGTTAGACGCAGGAGTTGTATATCCTATCTCTGATAGCACATGGGTAAGTCCTGTACAATGTGTTCCCAAGAAAGGAGGTATGACGGTGGTTGCAAATGCGAAGAATGAGCTTATTCCACTCAGGCCCGTTACTGGATGGAGAGTATGCATGGACTACCGCAAGCTGAATTCTTGGACACTCAAGGATCACTTCCCCATGCCATTTATGGACCAAATGCTAGATCGATTAGCGGGGAAAGGATGGTTTTGCTTCTTGGATGGTTATTCAGGTTATAATCAGATTTGTATTGCTCCCGAAGACCAAGAGAAGACAACGTTTACATGCCCATATGGTACGTTTGCCTTCAAACGTATGCCATTCGGGTTATGTAACGCACCAGCCACCTTTCAACATTGTATGATGTCTATTTTCTCTGATATGGTTGAAGACACTTTGGAGGTATTTATGGACGACTTTTCAGTTGTTGGTGAGTCCTTTGAAGCGTGTTTGGCAAACTTGAGCATGACATTACAAAGATGTGTAGAGTTCAACCTTGTGCAGAATTGGGAGAAGTGCCACTTCATGGTAAAAGAAGGAATCGTTCTTGGGCACAAGATCTCCGAAAGAGGAATAGAGGTTGATCGAGCAAAAATTGATGTTATTGAGAAGCTACCGCCTCCAATTTCGGTGAAGGGAGTTTGTAGTTTTCTTGGCCATGCTGGGTTCTATCGTAGATTCATCAAAGTCTTTTCCAAAATTTCTAGTCCATTGTGCAAACTACTGGAGAAAGATGCAAAGTTTGACTTTAATGAAGATTGCTTAAAGGCATTCGAATGCCTTAAAGGAAAACTCATTGAAGCCCCTATCATGGTAGTACCAGATTGGACGCTCCCGTTCGAAGTCATGTGTGATGCTAGTGGTGTAGCCGTTGGTGCTGTTCTTGGACAGAGAAAGGAGAAACTATTTCATCCTATATACTATGCGAGTAAGGTCCTAAATGAAGCCCAAAGGAACTACACTGTTACTGAACAAAAGCTCCTAGCGGTTGTGTATGCATTTGAGAAGTTTCGTGCCTACCTATTGGGTACTAAGGTGATCGTCCATACAGACCATGCAGCTCTTAGGTATCTAATGACGAAGAAGGATGCAAAACCAAGGTTGATTTGATGGTTATTGCTGCTGCAAGAGTTTGATTTTGAGGTCAAAGATAGAAGAGGTTGCGAGAACCAAGTGGCCGATCATCTATCTCGACATGAGAATGAACATGTGGCGCAACCTGAAATTCAGATTGATGATGCATTCCCTGACGAGGAGATATTAGCAATAACAGTGGAGAAATTACCATGGTATGCTGATTTTGCAAATTTCGTGGTGAGTAATATGCTACCTGCCAATTTATCCTACCATCAAAGAAGGAAGTTTATGCATGACGTTCAGCACTACTATTGGGATAAGCCTTATTTGTTTCGAAGATGCGCGGATGGTATCATTCGACGATGTATATCCCATGATGAAGTGCCCACTATATTAGAAGCATGCCATACTTCGCAAGTTGGAGGACATCATGCAGGCAATCGAACAGCAAGAAAAGTATTGTAGAGTGGTTATTATTGGCCTTCGATATTCAGAGATGCATGCGACTATGTTAGAAGGTGTGACCAATGCCAACGTCAAGGTGCTATTTCAAAACACCATGAAATGCCCCTGTCCAAAATTCTGGAGGTAGAACTCTTTAATGTGTGGGGTATTGATTTCATGGGTCCATTCATGAATTCGTTTGGAATGAAATACATCTTGGTGCGGTGGATTATGTTTCGAAATGGGTTGAAGATGTAGCATTGGCTGACAACGAAGGAAAGCGTGTTGTAGCATTCTTAAAGAAGAATATCTTCTCTCGCTTTGGAGTACCTCGTACTATCATAAGTGATGGAGGATCTCACTTTTGCAATAAGCTATTGAAATCTGTATTGGCTAAGTATGGTGTCAAGCAACATAAGGTGGCTACGCCTTATCATCCCCAAACTAGTGGACAAGTAGAGGTTTCCAATCGTGGGATCAAGAAAATCCTTGCAAAGACGGTTAATGCTAATAGGAAGGATTGGTCTAGGAAGCTAGATGATGCACTATGGGCGTATAGGACTGCTTTTAAGACACCCATTGGTATGTCACCTTATCAGCTAGTTTATGGGAAGTCTTGTCATCTACCCATTGAGGTCGAGCACAAGGCACTGTAGGCATTAAAGCAATTGAACTTGAATTGCGATGATGTGAAGAATCTGAGGTTGGAGCAGCTGAACGAACTAGATGAATTCCGTCTCCATGCATATGAACGATCGGATTTATATAAAGAGCGGATGAAGAAGTATCATGATCAGAGGATTGTTCGACGAAACTTCCAAAAAGGTGACATGGTACTACTCTTTAACTCCAAATTTAAGCTCTTCCCAGGTAAGTTAAAATCGAAGTGGTCTGGTCCATTTAAAGTCATCTAAGTCTACTCGTCTGGAGTAGTCGAATTGGAAGGCGATAAGGGTGTAGTTTTCAAAGTGAATGGCCAACGTGTTAAGCCTTATATCGGTCCTCTTAACTCGATTAATGACATGACCATCACTTATATCGATGAAGTCTAAGTAATCGAGATTATTACGTCGAGCCACGACAATAAATAAGGCGCTAGATGGGAGGCAACCCATCGTTTTATCATTTTATCATTTTATCGTTTTGGTACTTGTTTCGTTTTTGATAAATGAAAATCCAAA
Organism: Capsicum baccatum var. pendulum; assembly: GCA_030864225.1. Classification (NCBI taxonomy): domain Eukaryota; kingdom Viridiplantae; phylum Streptophyta; class Magnoliopsida; order Solanales; family Solanaceae; genus Capsicum; species Capsicum baccatum. The sequence goes on from CM061559.1 coordinate 1,123,805, forward strand.
AATAAGAGTCGTACCACGACCAAAACTAAGGCGCTTGGTGGGAGGCAACCCATCGTACTAATCTTTTTCATTTGCTTTTGAGCAAAAATAGGTGCAAGAAGTATTCAACGAGGAGATTGATTTCAATTGACGATTTGGATGCATTGTATGGTAAAGTCGGTAAGTTAGGAATGGTGATGCACAAGGCTATGGATTGAGCATTTCTCACCCAAAATAGGCTTCGAGGAAGGCTAGGCCTTGGTTAAACTAGGCCACGAACGATGCACAACCTATCCTATAGCCTAAGGTCTTGGAATCTAGTGTGCTATACACTATGCGCCGCCTATTCCTAGGTATGCTTTTGACTATGCGCCGCCTATGCTATGGCATTTGGTCTCAGTAACTCATATGCCATAGACTATCCGGCGCATATGTCTACAAATGGCATAGACTATGCGGCGCATATGTCCCATTATGCTATAGACAATGCGCCGCATATGCCATTGATATGCCTAGCATTATGCGCCGCATATGTGGTATTTTTGTCTCCAAAACCGATTGTAAATGGGTCAAAACCCGACCCATACTCTTCCTATATAAAGGGGACTTAGTTTTATGACACAACCACACTAGAATATACCCTAAAGGCGCCGCATACTCTTCAAAATCTTCTCAAAATTTTCTTCTTTTGCTCTTCCAATTCACAAAACCATCTCCACAAGCTTCAAGCAAGTAAGTACTCTCTTATTCTTCATTTATTTCTCGTAAGTACTACGTTGCTATGTCTATTATGAATTGCTAAATCGTATAAGATTGTTGGTGATGTTCATGTGTTTGGATTGTTGATACAAAATCATGTGAGTGAACATGTATGTAGGAAAATCTTGACTTGTTTCCGACTTGAAATTGGTTTTAATAGCATTGTTATACTATTTGCGGAATTACTATGGCTATGAATAGTGCTTAAGATTGTTGTTTGGATACTTACATGTTAGACTATCCCGGCCATCGGGATAAGACTTATAGTGCCTACCGACATAAGAGGTTGTGATTGTTGTAAGAATAACTATTCCATGTGGTAACCCCTATATAGTTGTGTTGCTAAATCTACCATGAAAGTAGTCCAATAGCTGCAAGTAAGTGATGCATTGCTGATTTTCTTGTCGGAATACAATCCTAAAACGTATGTCGACGAAATCTGAGTAACTCGACTACTTTCACCTCAGTGATTTGTGTTAACAAAACTAAGTGTGGGGTGGTACCCCTATTGCTTGATTATAGATTATATCAAGTGAGATTGTGCTGCAACTAACACTAATTCTAGTCTCAGGTACAATGGCACCTAAAGCAAGGCAAGGCAAGGAGAAGGCTACCACTTCCCAAAAGGGAAAAAAGAGAGGTCGAAAGGACCAAGGAGAATCATCCTCAGCACAACTACCCCGCAGAATGTTTGGAATAAAATGGGTTCTTGAGGAAGAAGCCAAAGCATGGTACAGCAACAACAAAGAAAGAAAATATGTGCACGTCGACTTGATCAACAAAGAGACCTTATCAAAGAAGGAGCCGCGTATGTTGGAAAAAATAATGGCATTGAAGCTGGATTTCATCTTCCGCGACATGGGAGAATGCAACCTTGATTTAACAAGAGAATTTTATGCCAAATGGTTGCCGAACACAACAGGCAATGAAGTCAAAATTCGGGGCCAAGTGTTACAGCTCACCGCGAATTGGGTCAACTCTTTTCTTGGCTTACCTTCGGTCGACACAGCACCATTCAAAGAGCTGTACAACAGGCCTTCTTATAGAGCAATACGACACACACTTTGTGGAAGAAGATCGATGGCAAGGTGGGGCAGACATAAAGAAACAGGCCGACACAACACCTTCCCCTATGCTCCACTAAATAGGGAAGCAAGAATCTGGATGTGCATTGTCAACTCATGTCTTATTCCTGGGACTCAATACACCAAGATATCAAGAGATAGAGTGTGTTTGGTCTATGCTTTGATGACTAATGTCCCTATCAACTTTGGGGCAATCATTCGCTCTACCATGAGGAAGGCCAGACTCCACAAAAGGTCCCACTTCACATTTGGAAATTTGTTGACAGCAATCTTGCGGAAGGAGGATATCGAAGAGGAACCAGCTGACCACAAACTCCCACCTAACCCAAAGAAGGTTGACCTCACCAAGGTCAAAGATGCTGAAATAACTTATGGTGTCAACCTTACTACTGCGGAGAGATATGCTCGTGATGAGAGTTTCTTCCGTCATATCTATGGCATGACACGATTTACTATGATGAGTGGTGGACGTATTCAAACTTTTGAAGAGCTCCAACAGCTGGACCACGACTACCCAATGAACATGCATACACGGGAGATGTGTGGAGTGGGCGTATACTTTGAGGAACCTCTAGATGATGATGTGCCGACTGATGACGATCGACGCTTGCCTGATTCTGACGAGGAGGAGAACTCTGACGATGACTCTTATGATGATTCAAACGAAGGGGGTATAACCCCCGACATTGAGGAAGAGTCCGACTAACCAGGTTCTTCGTATTTATTTTCCACTGAGGGCAGTGTCCCATTTAAGTATGGGGTGGCGGTATCGCATGCTATACTTCTCTATTTGCATCTATGTTTGTTTACTTTTTTTTTGTGTGTGTTTTGATTTTTTTTAGTTAAGTTAAGTTTTTTTTAGGAGTAACTTTTTTTTTAGCTTCGCATGAAATTATTTTGATAGGCAGCATGAGATTATAACAAGAGTATGTGCTACAATTATGACTATTGAGACATTTAGGCTCCAGTTGAGACTTATTATGTGATATTGTGTGGTTCAATTCCTTCACTTGTTGGGTCAAGAGTCTATATTACTTCCAATCAAGTCGACCATGTACCTTGTGTGTGTGAGATTAATAGTATCTTCTATGTTTGTGGCTGATGCTAGAACTTGCCAGGTATGTATGCAAAGCGAAAATAAGGAGTGTAAGTTTAGGATATGATTTAGGCATTTCTTTGTCAACCTATATTTGTTTACCTTCAATTTTACCTACCCATGGACATCATCCCTAGTTAAACCCTTTTGAGCCTTTAGCCTATTTCTTTGACAACCTTGTATGTAAGCCTATACTTCTCATTTTTTTTCAAGACCGTAATTTGATCCAAATTCCTAAGTGCTCTAAAGTGTAAAGTCATGTGACAAAATAAGAGGAAATTGGGTAAGTATGATGCTTTAAATTGTAAATGGTGCTTGAATGTGTTATGGAAAAGAAAGTGTTATCATAAGAGGTATGTTGTGAAAAGAAAAAGGAAAAGAAAGCTGAAAAGTGAGTTGTTCTTAAAATTGAAAAACAAAAGAGGAGAACAAGGGTGGTAGAATAAAAGAAAGAAGAAAGGTTGAAAGAAAAAAGTGTCAATGATACAATGTGATGTATTAAAGCGCTTAGGAGCTTAGTCACTATTCCTGGCCA
>CM061559.1:1137258-1142258 GCA_030864225.1 Capsicum baccatum var. pendulum
CAGCCTTCTTAGAGTAACCAGTAATAAATTTGCGATAGTAGTTAGCCAATCCCAAGAATGATCTCAATTCTTTGATCCCGCTAGGTGCCGGCCAATCCGCGATTGCTTGTACCTTCTTCGGATCCATCCTTACTTGATGTTGACTAACCAAATGCCCAAGGAACTTCACTTCCTGTTTGGCAAATTCGCATTTTTCCATCTTAATATAAAGTTTGTACTCCCGCAATCGAGACAATACTAACTTCAAGTGTTCCAAATGTTCATCAAGGGAACAACTATAAATGACTATGTCGTCTAGATATACCACAATAAAGTCATCTAGGTAATCATACAACACATCATTCATCAAGTTGCAGAAAGTTGCCGGGGCATTCGTCAACCCAAACGACATAACCAGAAATTCGTAAGAGCCATACCTCGTCACACACGTGGTTTTTGACTCATCACCCTCTGCTATTCGAACTTGCAATACCCTGATCGAAGATTAAGTTTAGTGAACCAGCATGCCTTCGTCAATCTATCCATGAGATCTTGCACCAACGAAACAGGATACTTGTTCTTCACATTCACTTTGTTCAATGCTCTATAATCCACGCACATCCTCATTGAACCATCCTGTTTCTTTTAGAATAAAACAGGAGCACCATAAGGAGCTTTTGATGATTGAATTAGTCCTGCGTCCAGTAACTCATTCAACTGTTTCCGCAATTCAGCCAATTCCCTTAGAGCCATTCGATAAGGAGCCTGTGCAGGAGCAACAGAACCTGGCAGCAACTCGATCTTGTGATCTATATCCCTTCTTGGCGGCAATTCTTTAGGCAATTCAGGGGGCATCACGTCAGCGTATTGCTTCAGTACCTTAGCAACACAATCTGAAACTTCCACCTTCACGTCTGGTTTTACTTCTATCATGGCAGCAAGAAAAGTTTCAGCACCCTTCTTCACTCCTTTCTCGACTGAGATAGCAGAAATGATGGGGCCCTTGTTTTTCCTTTTTTTTTACTTCTCTATAAGTATTAGAAGCCTTGATTAAAATTGGATTGGCTTCGTCTCCGATCATCAGTCCATTTAAGTGAGGATAAGGGACAAAACGAAATTTTCTAAGGAAGTCTATCCCTAGAATAACTTCAAAATCACCTAATGGCATAGCCATCAAGTTATGTTTTCCCGTCCAACTTCCAATCACCATCTGCACATTAAGGCATGCCTACAATGGCTTGTGCTTTGGAACTCACCGTCTGGACAAAGGATGGACTTTTCTTCAACTTAAGTCCAATTTTTGCAGCAACTTTGGCATCCACAAAAGTGTGAGTGGCTCCGGTATCAACCATGGCCATCAATCTTCATCTCGACATGAATCAAGGCAGCATGAGGGTTGTTTGGTGACTTTGAGGATTCACCCACAACATTCAACAAACTGATATGGCTAAGTGACAATCCCAAAGGGTTTGCCAACGCAGCAACCACATCTTCACCCTCAATTTGATTCACCTTTCCAGCAAGCATTACATTTACTCTTTCGCGATTAGGACAACTCTTGGCCAAATGCGGTCCACCACAAGTCCAGCAACCTTTTGTATTGCTTTCTTTTCCTTTGGTCTTTGTGTTTCCAGCATTTGTCTGTGCCTTGCCCTTGTCGTTCTTATCATTACGTCCATCCTTCTTCCACTCCCCTTTCTTCTCAGTCTTTTTCTTTGACTTTGAAGAACCGGCAGCGTCAGAATCTGAACGTGTCGAGCGAAAATCCATCAACGAATCAGCAGCAGCAATTGCACTAGGCAAGTCCTTCACATTCTGCCTGCGTAATTCATTTTGGGCCCATGCTTGCATTCCAGAGATGAAATTATGCAACTTATCTTCGTCAGACATGTTTTGGATGTCCAACATCAAAGAAGTTAATTCCTTGATATAGTCGCGAATTGTTCCCGTCTGCCTTAGCCTTTTCAGTTTGTCTCTAGCAATCCACGAAGCATTACTAGGAAGAAATTGGTCCCTCATTTCCTTTTTCAACTTTTCCCAAGTATCAATTTTAGGACGTCCAGCGCTTTCATCATCTGCATTCCGAGTACGCCACCACAATTTCGCATCACCAGTCAAGTACATCGTGGTAATGTTCAGTTTGTCCATCTCAGCAACTCGGGCAGCCGTGAAATACTGCTCCATATCCCACAGAAAATTCTCCAATTCCTTGGCACTTCTAGCACCACCAAAAGGCTTAGGTTCAGGAATTTTGACTTTGGAACTGCTTTCCTGGGTCTGTCCTGATGCAGCCACCGCACGTCGCAGAACCATCATTTCTGTCTGCAGATCGGCTATCACTTTGCCTTGATCCAATGCCAGTGACATCAATTCACCACGTGCACTCAGAAATTCTGCAGCACTTTCGTCATACTGGTTACGTAATTGTACTAGTTCATCCTTCAAAGTGTCGATTTGTGTAATCAAATCAACAACATTTTCAGTTTGTTCGAGTTCCTCAGTAATGCCAATGAAATTTCAAATTTTTGCAACATCTTCGTTTAATTGAGCAACAGTAACCATCTTCGTACTGCAACGTTTAGTCTCTGATACCAGTTGAGACAGGGGCGTTCTATTTTTCACAACACCACTGCTTGGCAGTCGCACACTCACAGCACAACTTCAGCCACAAACACACAATGCACAGTCTAACAATTAGACAGAATAGCAGAAACGTAAGACACTCAATCATTTACAGGAACCGCATCCCCAACCTTTATATTTCTCTCAGAATTACAAAGGAAATATTATAAGAGATTGTCAAAGGCATACACTCAAACACACACTATTTTTTGGATGCCTTAACAGTCAGCCTGCAGCACCTATATATACTGCACAAGCAGTTACAACAGTTACAGTTTAGGACACCTGGCAGCCTGTCACTGGACAAGGCTGCATGACATGGCAAAACTGACCTAAAGACTTATCTGAAAATACAGATGTTACAACATTCAAAATTCAAACATAATAACTGCCCCATGTGACTATCACATGGGCAACTTAGCCCACTTAGTTAATTTTGCCAATGTTGACACTTAGTCTTTTTCAGCTTCTCAGCCACGCCGGACCTTGTTAGCATCATGTCTTGCCAGGGTCATGTCTACGCCATGCCATTCTTCATGCCATGAAGCTGTCTTAGCCATGTCACAACCTAGGCCACGCCAATGCCTATGCCGTGACTCCGCCTTGTCAATGCCTGTGTCCGAGCCTGTGCCATGCCATCACCTGCGCCTCGCCAGTGTCAATGTCATGCCCGCGCCATGCCATCGCCTGCGCCTTGCCAGTGCCGATGTCATGCCAGTGCCATGCCATCGCCTGCTCCTTGCCAATGCCGATGTCATGCCAGTGCCACTGCTGCACGCATGCCCTCGCAGGTGCCATGCACCTGTCGTCATGTCCAGTGTCCAAGGCAGCCTTGCCATCACTCCAGCATGCCTCAGTCTCGCACATTGTTTGTCTATGGCACATGTCAAGGCCAATGTGCACCTTGACATGTCCTTGTAAGCCATCATACTTTAGACTGGGGGTCTAACAGTAGGCCACTATACTACCATCGAAAGTTGATAGGGCAGAAATTTGAATGATGCATCGCCGGCACGATGGCCATGCGATCCGTCGAGTTATCATGAATCATCGCAGCAACGGGCAGAGCCCGCGTCAACCTTTTATCTAATAAATGCATCTCTTCCAGAAGTCGGGGTTTGTTGCACGTATTAGCTCTAGAATTACTACGGTTATCCGAGTAGTAGATACCATTAAACAAACTATAACTGATTTAATAAGCCATTCGCAGTTTCACAGTCTGAATTTGTTCATACTTACACATGCATGGCTTAATCTTTGAGACAAGCATATGACTACTGGCAGGATCAACCAGGTAGCATTCCTCATCGACGCCGGCGTCACATGAACCCGGCTTGCCGGCGAGGGCGCAGACGGATTCAAGGCGAGCGCGACCGTCGTTTGCAAGGAGCGTCGTACGGGGCAGATAGGAGCCGATGAAGGCCCCATGCCCGCTGCGTCTGCCGCATCCTAGAATCTGGACCGCCGCTCGGGAACCACGATGTCGCACGACGAAGCGAGCGAGGCGTGGGACGCGAGGGCGGCCTTTCGATTCGCCCCGCGCACGAAATGCGAGGGGCGAAAGGCGATCGATAAAACTTGATAATGCCTGGGCATTAGGTATGCAGCACAGGAAACCGACTTCGAGCAAGCCTACATTGCACTTGCCTAGCGACTAAGATGGCAGGCGAGTCAGGACGTCGCTGCTCGAGCAGGGATCCAACCTGACCGCACGTGCCGAACACAACTCACGCGCCGTGCGTCCAAATGCTCCGTCGATTCGCGCCCAGCACCGGCCCCAACTCCCGGCAATAGATGTCGTGCGCTGCTGCCTATGCGGACATTGCAAGGCTGAAACAAGTCCCACTTGACACGATAACCCGCCCGTAGGGGAGCAGAGGAGATGAAGGCACGCCGAGGCTCATGCACGGGCGCCGCCCACGCCGGCCGCCGGCGCTTGTCAGCAGATTGGGCTCGGCCGCATGCGTGCAGCGCTTGGAGCTTGCCCCGAGGGCAGCATCCAGTACTCGCCGCTCACACGATAGCACCGCCTCATCCGAATTCAAGCGCCAGCAGCACCGTCGCGGACGACGCCATCGATAGCCGACACGAGTGTACAATGAAGCGCCGCCAACGTTGCTACACGGGCACGGATGGCTCGCACGGACTAGCCATGCATGCTGCCATGCGCCCACGCTGCTCGCCGACATGGCCACTGAGCGCCTATGCCAACTACCGAAAGTCGCCTTGAAGTGCCTTCAACACCTCTACCCCCCTTATATATGCTTAAAAAAAAACCCAAGTGACAGGAGTAGACATAATTTTTCTAGAGAATCATACCAGACATATGCGGACCCGAACTGCACATTTTGATGTTAGATGGAGCCTGTGCACTCACAAAAAGGTCGCGTAATTTGTAA
>CM061559.1:1154758-1164758 GCA_030864225.1 Capsicum baccatum var. pendulum
TAAAAATTTGAAAAAAAGGCGAAGGGACATTACGAAAACCGCCACGACATATGAGGTAGAATTGACATATATTTAAAATACAAAATTAGAGCGGATATGTAGAGAAATGAGTGTGCAACGGTGACGAGGATCGAGGAACGTCAGGAAAATATTAGGATGATCGAACGTAGGTTTACGCTCTTTTGATTTTGCCACGGTGCTTTGTGCCCATGTGCCATGGTGCCTTGGTGCCATGGTGCCATGGTGCCTTGGTGCCACGGTGCCACGGCGCCACGGTACCTGGGTGCCATGGTGCCACGATTCCTTGGTGCCACGGCGCCACGACACCTTGGTGGCATGGCACCATGCTGCCTTGGTGTCATGGCGCCATGCTGCCACTTTGCCTCGGTGCCACGGTGCCATGGTGCCACGGTGCCTTGGTGCCACGGCGCCATTGTGCCACGGTGCCTTGGTGCCATGGTGCTATGCTTCCATGGGGCCACAGTGCCTTGGTGCCATGGTGCCACGGTGCCTTGGTGCGACGGTGCCATGGTTCCATGGTGCCTTAGTGCCCTGGTGCCGCGGTGCCACGGTGCCACGGTGCCATGGTGCCATGGTGTCACGGTGCCTTGGTGCCGCGATGCGTTTGTGCCATGGTGCCGCGGTGCCATGGTGCCTGGGTGCCACGGTGCCATGGTGCCTGTGTGCCATGTTGCCACGCCACCTTGGTGCCACGGTGCCTTGGTGCCAAGGTGCCAGGCCGCTTTGGTGCCACGGTGCCATGGTGCCTTGGTGCCATGGTGCCTTGGTGCCACGCCGCCTTGGTGCCACGGTGCCATGGCGCCACGGTGCCTTGGTGCCATGGTGCCACGCCGCCTTGGTGCCACGGTGCCATGGCACCACGATGCCTTGGTGCCATGGTGCCACGCCGCCTTGGTGCCACGGTGCCATGGCACCACGGTGCCTTGGTGCCTTGCTGTCATGGTGCCCTGGTGCCCTGGTGCCTTGGTGCCATGGTGCCATGGTGCGAGGGGGGCGACGTGATGCGTGACGCCCAGGCAGACGTGCCCTCGGCCTAATGGCTTCGGGCGCAACATGCGTTTAAAGACTCGATGGTTCACGGGATTCTGCAATTCACACCAAGTATCGCATTTCGCTACGTTCTTCATCGATGCGTGAGCCGAGATATCCGTTGCCGAGATTCTTTTTTGTTAACAGAAGAAGCACAGGTCCCCCCGACGCACGCCGCGGATGGGGCGCGAGGGGCAGGCTACCGATTCAAGTATTCCTTGGCGCTTTCCGCGTCGGGGTTCGTTGGTCGCCCGCCGCGCACGCTGGGGGCGCGTTCCGGGGACGGGGGGAGGCACTCGTGCGAGGTACCGGAGCACCCCGCCCGCACGGACTCCCCATTTGTTAAACACATTCGTGGGGTCATTCTGCTGTGCAGGTTTCAACAATGATCCTTCCGCAGGTTCACCTACGGAAACCTTGTTACGACTTGTCCTTCCTCTAAATGATAAGGTTCAATGGACTTCTCGCGACGTCGTAGGCAGCGAACCGCCCACGTCGCCGCGATCCGAACATTTCACCAGATCATTCAATCGGTAGGAGCGACAGGCGGTGTGTACAAAGGGCAGGGACGTAGTAAACTCGAGCTGATGACTCGCGCTTACTAGGAATTCCTCTTTGAAGACCAACAATTGCAATGATCTATCCCCATTATGATGAAATTTCAAAGATTACCCGGGCCTGTCGGCCAAGGCTATAAACTCGTCGAATACATCAGTATAGCGCGCGTGCGGCCCAGAACATCTAAGGGGATCACAGACTTGTTATTGCCTCAAACTTCCGCGGCCTAAAAGGCCGTAGTCCCTCTAAGAAGCTCTCCGCGAAGGGATACCTGCGCATAGCTAGTTAGCAGGCTGAGGTATCGTTCGTTAATGGAATTAACCAGACAAATTGCTTCACCAACTAAGAACGGCCATGCACCACCGCCAATAGAATCAAGAAAGAGCTCTCAGTCTGTCAATCCTTACTATGTCTGGACCTGGTAAGTTTCCCCGTGTTGAGTCAAATTAAGCCGCAGGCTCCACTCAGGCTGGTGCCTTTCCGTCAATTCCTTTAAGTTTCAGCCTTGTGACCACACTCCCCCCGGATCCCAAAAACTTTGGTTTCTCATAAGGTGCCGACGGAATCCTAAAAGCAACGTCTTGACAAAGACACCACCATGGCAGGCCATTCGCAGTTTCACAGTCTGAATTTGTTCATACTTACACATGCATGGCTTAATCTTTGAGACAAGCATATGACTACTGGCAGGATCAACCAAGTAGCATTCCTCATCGACGCCGGCGTCGCATGAGCCCGGCCTTCCCGCGAGGGCGCAGACGGATTCAAGGCGAGCGCGACCGTCGTTTGCAAGGAGCGTCGTACGGGGCAGATAGGAGACGATAAAGGCCCCATGCCCACTGCGTCTACCACATCTGAGAATCCGAGCCGCCGCTTGTGGACCACGACATCGCACGACAAAGCGAGGGAGGCGTGGGACACGAGGACGGCCTTTTGATTCGCCCCGCGCACGAAATACGAGGGGCGAAAGGCGATCGATAAAACTTGATAATGCCAGCAGCACAGGAAACTGACTGGGAGCAAGCCTATATTGCGCTTGCCCCGCGACTGAGATGGCAGGCGGGTTAGGACGTCGCTGCTCGAGCAGGGATGCAACCTAACAGCACGTGATAAACATAACTCACGCGCCGTGCGTCCAAATGCTCCGTCGATGCACGCCGAGCACCGGCCCCAATGCCCAGCAATAGATGTCATGCGCTACTGCCCATGCGGACGTTGCAAGGCTGAAGCAAGTCCCGCTTGACACGATAGCCCGCCCTTTGGGGGAGCAAAGGAGATGAAGGCACGCCGAGGCTCATGCACGGGCGCCGCCCACGCCGGCCGCCGGCGCTCGCCGCAGATTGGGCTCGGCCGCATGCGTGCAGCGCCTGAAGCTTGCCCCGAGAGCAGCATCCAGTACTCGCCGCTCGCACAAAGGCACCGCCTCGTCCGAAGTCTAGCGCCAACAGCCCCGCTGTGGACGACGCCACCGATAACCGATACTAGCATACAATGAAGCGCGGCCGACGTTGCTACACGGGCACGGACGGCTCGCACGGACTAGCCATGCATGCTGCCATGCGCCCACGCTGCACGCCGACATAGCCACTGAGCGCCTATGCCAACTACTGACAGTCGCCTTGAAGTGCCTTCAACACCTCTACTCACGCGTCGTGCGTCCAAATACTCCGTCGATGCATGCCCAGCACCGGCCCCAACGCCCAATAATAGATGCCGTGCGCTGTTGCCCATGCGGACGTTGCAAGGATCAAGCAAGTCCCGCTTGACACGATAGCTCGCCCTTGGGTGGAGCGGAGGAGATGAAGGCACGCCGAGGCTTATACACGGGCGCTGCCCACGCCGTCCGCCGGAGCTCGCCGCGGATTGGACTCGGCCGCATGCGTGCAGCGCTTGGAGCTTGCCCCTAGAGCAACATTCAGTACTCGCCGCTCGCACGAAAGCACCGCCTCGTCCGAAGTCTAGCGCCGGCAGCCCCGTCGTGGACGACGCCACCAATAATCGACACTAGCGTACAATGAAGCGCGGCTGACGTTGCTACATGGGCACGGACGGCTCGCACGGACTAGCCATGCATGCTGCCATGCGCCCACGCTACACGTCGACATGGCCACTGAGCGCCTATGACAACTACCGACAGTCGCCTTGAAGTGTCTTCAACACCTCTACCCCCCTTATATATGCTTAAAAAAAAACTCAAGTGATAGGAGTAGACATGATTTTGACAGAGAAACATGCCAGACATATGCGGAACCGAACTGTACGTTTTAATGTGAGACGGAGCCTGTGCACTCAAAAAAAGGTCGCGTAATTTGTAAATGATAATTTTCGTTGATAAAATATTTTTTTTACAAATATCATTTATTAAAATTGAAAAAATATGTAAAAATAAATCTAAAATAGAAAAAATATTTATAAAAATATGAAAAATTTAGGAAAATATTCTTAGCGCATGAACTAACCTTAAACCAACAATCGAGTGCATATTTGTACGCATAACGTAACGATATAAAATATTTAAATTTGAGGAAATTAAATAAAAATTTTAGAAAAATATAAAAATAAGTAACAACCCCAAAATATGCATATTAGAATGAAGTAGCCTTAAACCAACAATTGAGTGCGTATTTGTACGAATGACGTAACGATATAAAATATTTAAATTTAAGGATATTAAATAAAAATTTGAAAAAAAGGCGACGGGACATTACGAAAACCGCCACGACATATGAGGTAGAATTGACATATATTTAAAATACAAAATTAGAGCGGATATGTAGAGAAATAAGTGTGCAACGGTGACGAGGATCAAGGAACGTCAGGAAAATATTAGGATTTCGGTCCTATTACGTTGGCCTTCGGGATCGGAGTAATGATTAACAGGGACAGTCGGGGGCATTCGTATTTCATAGTCAGAGGTGAAATTCTTGGATTTATGAAAGACGAACAACTGCGAAAGCATTTGCCAAGGATGTTTTCATTAATCAAGAACGACAGTTGGGGGCTCGAAGGCGATCAGATACCGTCCTAGTCTCAACCATAAACGATGCCGACCAGGGATCAGCGGATGTTGCTTTTAGGACTCCACCGGCACCTTATGAGAAATCAAAGTTTTTGGGTTCCGGGGGGAGTATGGTCGCAAGGCTGAAACTTAAAGGAATTGACGGAAGGTCACCACCAGGAGTGGAGCCTGCGGCTTAATTTGACTCAACACGGGGAAACTAACCAGGTCCAGACATAGTAAGGATTGACAGACTGAGAGCTCTTTCTTTATTCTATAGGTGGTGGTGCATGGTCGTTCTTAGTTGGTGGAGCTATTTGTATGGTTAATTTCGTTAACAAACGAGACCTCAGCCTACTAACTAACTATGTGGAGTTATCCCTTCGCGGCCAGCTTCTTAGAGGGACTACGGAATTTTAGGCTGCGGAAGTTTGAGGAAATAACAGGTTTGTGATGCCCTTAGATGTTCTGGGCCACACGCGCACTACACTGATGTATTCAACGAGTTTAAAGCCTTGGCCAACAGGCTCGGGTAATCTTTGAAATTTCATCGTGATGGGGATAGATCATTGAAATTGTTGGTATTCAACGAGGAATTCCTAGTAAGCGCGAGTCATCAGCTCGCGTTGACTACGTCCCTGCCCTTTGTACACACCTCCCGTCGCTCCTACCGATTGAATGATCCGGTGAAATGTTCGGATCGCATCGACGTGGGCGGTTCGCTGCCCGCGACGTCACGAGAAGTCCATTGAACCTTATTATTTAGAGGAAGGAGAAGTCGTAACAAGGTTTCCGTAGGTGAACTTGTGGAAGGAACATTGTCGAAACCTGCACAGCAGAAAGACCCCGCGAACGTGTTTAACAACTGGGGAGTCCGTGCGGGCGAGGTGCTCCGGCACTCCGCACGAGCGCCTCCCCCCGTCCCAGGCGCGCGCGCCGGCAGGCGACCAACGAACCCCAGCGCTGAAAGCGCCAAGGAATACTTGAATCAATAGCCTGCCCTTCGCGCCCCATCCGCGGCGTGTGTCGGGGGGACCTGTGCTTCTTCTGTAAATGAAAATGACTCTCGGCAACGGATATCTCGGCTCTCGCATCGATGAAGAACATTGCAAAATGCGATACTTGGTGTGAATTGCAGAATCCCGTGAACCATTGAGTCTTTGAACGCAAGTTGCGCCCGAATCCATTAGGCCGAGGGCATGTCTGCCTGGGCGTCACGCATCGCGTCTCCCCCTCGCATTATGCCTCAATCATGGGGCGCGTTGTCGTCGCGGGGAGGATACTGTCCTCCCGTGCGTGTCGAGATCGCGGGTGGCCTAAATGCGAGTCCACGTCGACAGCCATCGCGGCAAGTGGTGGTTGCAACTCAATTCTCTTTGCCGTCGCGGCTACGACCCGTCGCGCGTTCGGACTCCAGGACCCCTTCGCGCTCAGGCGCTCCGACCGCGACCCCAGGTCAGGCGGGATTACCCATTGAGTTTAAGCATATCAATAAGCGGAGGAAAAGAAACTTACAAGGATTTCCTTAGTAACGGCGAGCGAATCGGGAACAACTCAGCCTTAGAATCGGGCGGCTCCGTCGTCCGAATTGTAGTATGGAGAAGCGTCCTCAGCGGCGGACCGGGCCCAAGTCCCCTGGAAGAGGGCGCCTGAGAGGGTGAGAGCCCGGTCGTGCCCAGACCCTGTCACACCACGAGGCGCTGTCTACGAGTCGGGTTGTTTGGGAATGCAGCCCAAATCGGGCGGTGAATTCCATCAAAGCCTAAATACGGGCGGGAGACCGTTAGCGAACAAGTACCACGAGGGAAAGATGAAAAGTACTTTGAAAAGAGAGCCAAAGAGTGCTTGAAATTATCGAGAGGGAAGCAGCTGGGGGCCGGCGATGCGCCTCGGTTGTATGTGGAACGGCGACAAGCCGGTACGCCGATCGACCCGGGGTGTGGACCAGCGTGGATTGGGGGGGCGGCCAAAGCCCGGGCTCTCGATATGCTCGTGGAATGTCGTCTCCTCAATTGTGGCAGGCAGCGCGCGCCTCCGGCGTTGTTCGGCATCTGCACGCTCCGGACGCTGGCCTGTGGGCTCCCCATTCGACCCGTCTTGAAACACGGACCAAGGAGTCTCATATGTGTGTGAGTCAACGGGCGAGTAAACCCGTAAGGCACAACGAATCTGATTGGTGGGATCCCCCCGAGGGGTGCACCACCGACCGACCTTGATCTTCTGAGAAGGGTTCGAGTGTGAGCATACCTGTCGGGACCCAAAAGATGGTGAACTATGCCTGAGTGAGGCGAAGCTAGAGGAAACTCTGGTGGAGGCCCGCAGCGATACTGACATGCAAATCGTTCGTCTGACTTGGGTATAGGTGCGAAAGACTAATCGAACCGTCTAGTAGCTGGTTCCCTCCAAAGTTTCCCTCAGAATAGCTGGAGCTCGCGTGCGAGTTCTATCGGGTAAAGCCAATGATTAGAGGCCTCGGGGACGCAACGCCCTCGAACTATTCTAAAACTTTACATAGGTAGGACGGCGCAACTGCTTTTTTGAGCCGCGCCACGGAATCAAGAGCTCCGAGTGGGCCATTTTTGGTAAGCTAAACTGGCGATGCGGGATGAACCGAAAGCCGGGTTACGGTGCCAAAATGCACGCTAACCTAGATCCCACAAAGGGTGTTGGTCGATTAAGACAGCACGACGGTGGTCATGGAAGTCGAAATCCGCTAAGGAGTGTGTAACAACTCACCTGCCGAATCAACTAGCCTAAAAAATGGATGGCACTTAAGCGCGCAACCTACACCGGCCGTCGGGGCAAGTGCCAGGCCCCGATGAGTAGGAGGGCGTGGTGGTCGCTGCAAAACCTTGGGCGCGAGCCCGGGCGGAGCGGCCGTCGGTGCAGATCTTTGTGGTAGTAGCAAATATTCAAATGAGAACTTTGAAGGCCGAAGAGGGAAAAGGTTCCATGTGAACGGAACTTGCACATGGGTTAGTCGATCCTAAGGGTCGGGGAAAGCCCGACAGATGGCGCGTTTCGCGCGAGCTCCGAAAGGGAATCGGGTTAAAATTCCTGAACCGGGACGTGGCGGTCGACGGCAACGTTAGAAAGTTTAGAGACGTTGGCGGGAGCCTCAGGAAGAGTTATCTTTTCTGTTTAACAGCCTGCCCACCCTGGAATCGTCTTAGCCGGAGGTAGGGTCCAGCGGCTGGAAGAGCACCGCACATCGCGTGGTGTCCGGTGCGCTCCCAGCGGCCCTTGAAAATCCGGGGACCGAATGCCGTCCACATCCGGTCGTACTCATAACCGCATTAGGTCTCCAAGGTGAACAACCTCTGGTCGATGGAACAATGTAGGAAAGAGAAGTCGGCAAAATGGATCCGTAAGTTTGGGAAAAGGATTGGCTCTGAGGGCTGGGCACGGGGGTCCCAGTCCCGAACCCGTCGGCAGTTGGTGGGACTATGTCGCAATAGTAATTCAACCCAGTACAAGAGAAACCGTTGATTCACACAATTGGTCGCCCGTCTCTAAAGGAGGTTCGTGCAGTCATCCTTGAAAAATCCCACCAAGTGTTGCGAGCTCACCTCACCCGAGTTAGCCAAGCGTCGCGTGCGTTCCATTCCAAACAGTTAAGCATACGATATCAAGTGGCCTTTCACAAAAAACAACGGCATCGCAACTGGAGGATTTCCGCGATTCAGAGTGCGGTATAAGTGCTCAGCGAAGCGCCGAGAACAACATCGGTGCGTGGAGGCATGCCGCAATTAGAGGTTTTTGTGACCGTCGAGTGCAATGCTGGAGACGCCTCCAATGACGAACGCCGACGAACGTATAGTGGCCTGTCATGGTGGTGTCTTTGTCAAGTTGGATATCCATGCACCGTGGCACCAAGGCAACTTGGCACCGTGGCGCCATGGCACCAAGGAACCCTGGAGCCATGGCACCAAGGCACCAAGGCACCATGGCTCCGTGGCGCCATGGCACCAAGGCACCAAGGCGCCAAGGCACCGTGGGGCCATGGCACCGTGGTGCCATGGCACCACGGCACCAAGGCACCGTGGCGCCATGGCACCAAGGCACCAAGGCACCAAGGCACCATGGCGCCATGGCACCTAGGCACCTTGGCTCCATAGCACCTTGCATACTTATTTTTCTACATATCCGCTCTAATTTTTTTATTTTAAATATATTTCGATGTTACCTCATATGTCGTGGCGGTTTTCGTAATGTCCCGTCGCCTTCTTTTCAAATTTTTATTTAATATCCTTAAATTTAAATATTTTATATCGTTACGTCATTCGTACAAATGCGCACTCAATTGTTGGTTTAAGGCTACTTCATTCTAATATGCATATTTCGGGGTTGTCACTTATCCGTTGCATTCTGGACGATTTTCCTAATGACCCCACGTTATTTTTATATTTTTTTAAAATTTTTATTTAATATCCTTAAATTTAAATATTTTATATCGGTACGTTATACGTACAAATATGCACTCGATTGTTGGTTTAAGGTTAGTTCATGCGCTGAGAATATTTTCCTAATTTTTTCATATTTTTATAGATATTTTTTCTATTTTTGATTTATTTTTACATATTTTTTGAATTTTAATAAATGATATTTGTAAAAAAATATTTTCTCAACGATAATTATCATTTACAAATTACGCGACCTTTTTGTGAGTGCACAGGCTCCGTATCTCATCAAAACGTGCAGTTCGGGTCCGCATATGTCTGGTATGATTCTCTGGCAAAATCATGTCTACTCCTGTCACTTGGGTTTTTTTTTTAAGCATATATAAGGGGGGTAGAGGTGTCGAAGGCACTTCAAGGCGACTGTCGGTAGTTGGCATAGGCGCTCAGTGGCCATGTCGGCGAGCCGCGTGGGCGTATGGCAGCATGCATGTCTAGTCCATGCGAGCCTCCCGTGCCAGTGTAGCAACGTCGGCGGTGCTTCATTATACGCTCGTGTCGGTTATCGGTGGCGTCGTCCACGACGGGGCTGCTGGCGCTAGACTTCAGACGAGGCGGTGCCTTCGTGCGAGCGACTAGTACTGGATGCTGCTCTCGGGGCAAGCTCCAGGCACTGCACGCATGCGGCCGAGCCCAATCCGCGGCGAGCGCCGGCGGCCGGCGTGGGCGGCGCCCCTGCATGAGCCTCGGAGTGCCTTCATCTCATCTGCTCCCCCCACGGGCGGGCTATCGTGTCAAGCGGGACTTGCTTCAGCCTTGCAACATTCGCATGGGCAGCAGCGCACGGTATCTATTGCCGGGCGTTGGGGCCGGTGTCGGGCGTGCATCGACGGAGCATTTGGACGCACGGCGCGTGAGTTGTGTTAGGCACGTGCGGTTAGGTTGGATCCCTGCTTGAGCAGCGACGTCCTGACCCGCCTGCCATCTCAGTCGCGGG
>CM061559.1:1169758-1172258 GCA_030864225.1 Capsicum baccatum var. pendulum
CATCGAGCGGCGGGCAGAATCCTTTGAAGACAACTTAAATACGCGACGGGGTATTGTAAGTGGCAGAGTGTCCTTGCTGCCACGATCCACTGAGATTCAGCCATTTGTCACTCCGGTTCGTCCCTCCCCATCCAATCCAACCACCCTGCCGCCCGTCTCCAAAGGAGGTTCGTGCATTCGTCCTTGAAAAATCCCACCAAGTGCTGCGAGCTCACCTCACCCGAGTTAGCCAAGCGTCGCGTGCGTTCAATTCCAAACAGTTAAGCATACGATATCAAGTGGCCTTTTGCGAAAAACAACGGCATCGCAACTGGAGGATTTCCGCGATTCGGAGTGCATCATAAGTTCTCAGTGAAGCGCCGAGAACAATGTCGGTGCGTGGAGGCATGCCGCAATTAGAGGTTTTTGTGACCGTCGAGTGCAATGCTGGAGACGCCTCCAATGACGAACGCCGACGGACGTATAGTGGCCTGCCATGGTGGTGTCTTTGTCAAGTTGGATATCCGTGCACCGTGGCACCACGGCAGCTTGGCACCGTGGCGCCATGGCACCAATGCACCGTGGCGCCATGGCACTAAGGCACCAAGGCACCATGGCTCCGTGGAGCCATGGCACCAAGGCACCAATGCGCCAAGGCACCTGGCGCCATGGCACCGTGGCGCCATGGCACCGTGGCGCCATGGCACCATGGCGCCTAGGCACCGTGGCGCCATGGCACCAAGGCACCATGGAGCCATGGCACCTAGGCACCTTGGCGCCATGGCACCTTGCATACTCATTTTTCTACATATCCGCTCTAATTTTTTTATTTTAAATATATTTCGATGTTACCTCATATGTCGTGGCGGTTTTCGTAATGTCCCGTCGCCTTCTTTTCAAATTTTTATTTAATATCCTTAAATTTAAATATTTTATATCGTTATGTCATTCGTACAAATGCGCACTCAATTGTTGGTTTAAGGCTACTTCATTCTAATATGCATATTTTGGGGTTGTCACTTATCCGTTGCATTCTGAGCGATTTTCCTAATGACCCCACGTTATTTTTATATTTTTTTAAAATTTTTATTTAATATCTTTAAATTTAAATATTTTATATCATTATCGACCTGGAGAAGGCATACGACAAAGTCCCCAGAGAGGTGCTGTGGAGGTGCTTGGAGGTGAGTGGAGCCCCGCAAGCATATATCCGAGCAATTTAAGACATGTATGAGGGAGCAAAAACACAGGTGAGGACGGCGGGAGGAGACTCAGAGCACTTCATCGTCTTGACAGGGTTACATCAGGGATCTACTCTTAGCCCTTTTTTGTTTGCTTTGGTGATGGATGTGTTGACGCGACGTATTCAAGGGGAGGTGTCGTGGTGTATGATTTTTGCGGATGATATAGTTCTGATTGATGAGACTCGAGGGGGTGTGAATGATAAATTAGAAGTGTGGAGACAAACCCTAGAGTCTAAAGGGTTCAGGTTGAGCAGAAGCAAGACAGAGTATTTGGAATGCAAGTTTAGTGACGTAAGGCTGGAGGATGAGGTGGTAGTGAAGCTGGAATCACAGGTGGTTTGTAAGAAGGATAGTTTCAAGTATCTCGGGTCCGTGATCTAGGGTAACGGGGAGATTGACGAGGATGTCTCGCACCGTATTGGGGCGGGATGGATGAAGTGGAAGCTCGCATCGGGGGTGTTTTGTGATAAGAAGGTGCCGCCCAAGCTTAAAGGCAAATTCTACAGGGTGGTAGTCCGTCCGGCCATGTTGTATGGAGCGGAATGTTGGCCAGTTAAGAATTCCCACATCCAAAAAATGAAGGTGGCAGAGATGCGGATGTTGCGCTGGATGTGCGGGCTGACTAGGGGGGATAGAGTTCGGAATGAGATTATCAGGGAGAAGGTTGGTGTGACACCGGTGGAGTGCAAGATGCGGGAAGTTCGATTGAGCTGGTTCGGACACGTGAAGAG
The DNA here is from genome assembly GCA_030864225.1 of Capsicum baccatum var. pendulum. Lineage (NCBI taxonomy): Eukaryota > Viridiplantae > Streptophyta > Magnoliopsida > Solanales > Solanaceae > Capsicum > Capsicum baccatum. Next base: position 1,171,713 of record CM061559.1, read on the forward strand.
GAGGGGCATGGATGCCCCGGTTCATAGGTGTGAGCGGCTAGCGTTGGATGGTTTTAGGCGGGGTAGGGGAAGGCCGAAGAAGTACTGGGGTGAGGTGATTAGGCGGGACATGGAGCAGTTACAGCTCACTGAGGACATGACCCTAGATAGGAATGTCTGGAGGACGCGAATTAGGGCAGAGGACTAGGCCAGTTGGGGGTCGCTAGTGAAGGGAATTACTTGTTGGGGGTAGTATTCTGATTGTGATTTTTCGTGTTCCTTATCCCTTGTTTCTGTACGAATCTGGGTGCTTTCATCTGTTTTCCCTCTGTTTTCTTTCTGTTTTTATTTCTTTTACTTATGGCTGCTGTATTTATGTTATGGATGTTATGTTGTGTAATCTTGTAACCTTGTTTGGTGCTTTACTTTGTATTTGTGTGCTATCTGGTGTTTTGTGTCTTGAGCCGAGGGTCTATCGGAAACAGCCTTTCTACTTCTTTAGAGGTAGAGGTATGGACTGCGTACATCTTACCCCCCCAGACCCCACCAGGTGGGAATACACTGGGT
>CM061559.1:1177879-1187879 GCA_030864225.1 Capsicum baccatum var. pendulum
TTCTGAGTTGGCTATTCGGCGCGCGGGGAAGGCCCCCGAAGGAACCGTTCCCAGTCCGTCCCCCGGACGGCATACGTCGACCCCTCGCGCCGCGGTAGGCAGCTCGAGCAGTCCACCGACAGCCGACGGGTTCGGGACTAGGACCCCCGTGCCCAGCCCTTAGAGCCAATCCTTTTCCCAAACTTACGGATCCATTTTTTCCGACTTCCCTTGCCTACATTGTTCATCAACCAGAGGTTGTTCACCTTGGAGACCTGATGCGGTTATGAGTACGACGGGTGTGAACGCATTCCGGTCCTCCGATTTTCAAGGGCCGCCGTAGCGCCACCGGACACCACGCGACGTGCGGTCTCTTCCAGCCGCTGGACCCTACCTCCGGAGTGCCGATTCGAGTGGTGGGCAGGTGTTAAACAAAAAAGATAACTCTTCCTGAGGCTTCCACCGACGTCACCGGACTTCTTAACGTTGCCGTCGACCGCCATGTTCCCGTTCAGAATTTTAACCCGATTTCCTTTCGGAGCTCGCGCGAAAACGCACTATCTGTCAGGGTGTAACACCCCACATTTTACATGTACTAGTAATGTTCACATAAAATGACATACGACTTGATTAATACTACCAAAATTTTTTTTCAAGTGTTCATGTGTAGATTTGGGGAACTATATGGAAGTCTATTTAGAGATTGTGGCCTTAAACGAGAAAATCATTGACGTGCTTATGGAACTTAGGAAGCTAGCAGGTGAGTCACCTGTGTGGTTGGATTAAAAAAAATGTATATATATACATGAGGATAATAATTCATTCATAAGTGAACTCACTTGAAGTCTAGACGTTAGTAAAAAGAAAGAGGTACGAAGACAAGGCTTAACGCCGAAACTTTCCAAGTCTTGTGACAAACGAAGCCCAAGTTAGGGAGGCTATTAAAGCCAATGGTTTAGCATTATATTGGGCCAAGATGTTCATCCCATGATTTTTTAATAATATGCCCAACTACATTCATTCACTACTAACAAAATTGGGCCAAAAACAAGTGCAAGAAAGATTAAGGAAAATGGGCCACTAAAGCCCATTGATTTAGAGATCCAAAAGGCCTAAGTGAAAGGGGAAAATTTGTCATTAACCAACTTGAGTTAATCAGTTGCAAATATCAGGAGAAAGTCGGTCTAAGCCTCCTTAAAAAGGGACCAAAACCGAGCTCCTTAGGTTAACTAGTAGAAGACCAAAAATTTCAGCTTTTCTCTCTAAGTTTCTCTTGGCATTTCTTCACCTTGGAAGGCAACCAAAGGCTACTTTTTGAGTTTCTTGAGTTAGACCTACACCTTGGGAGTTAAGGTATGTAAAAATAACCATATAATTGATATGCATTTTCCATGGAAAACAAGATAAGTTGGCTGGTGTACTGTGCAGGAATTTCTGGACAGCTTGTGTCCTGAAAGTTGTTGTTTGATTTTCTTGGGTTTGGAACGATTCTTACCCTGATTTTTGACTTTGATATGATATAAAGTTGAGGTTATTAATATGTTATAGTGTGTATATGGTTGCCAAGATTTCTGGACTGTTTTTTCTAGTTCTTTGGAAAACAAGAATCCTTATATGATCTTATGTCCTTCCAAAATGGTATTGGACTGTTTTGATGAGGGGGCTAATGTTTCACGTTTCCCCCCTGTGTTTTGAGCTATTTTGTGACTATTTTAAGGTTTATTTGATGTATATATATGTTGGGAGCATCTTGTTCAAAGTTGGGACAAGTATGAATTGTTATCGACGAAATGTAGGGAGACGCGAGACGAGATGTTGTGCTTCTTAGTTGAGCGTTTTGTAAAATGGTTCTGTGTTGTAGTTATGGACTGTTGCCAGCATGTTATAGAGCTGATAAGGCTGTGTACATCATGTATATGATAATGTGTACTGTTGAAGAGCATTTAGAATTGAGAAAGTCGGTAATAACACCATTGAGTCGATGGTTATACGTTTGTTGCCAAAGTGTTGTGTTTTTGTGAGATTGGGCTGTCCAGGATGCATTGATTAGCTGCTTAATACTAGATTTAAAACATGATATTGTAGATAAATAGTTGGAAGAAAAGGAATTCATTTCGAGGTAAAAACAAGTTGATAGTCGAGGTATGTAAGGCTATTCGATCTCTTATTATTTGGCATGGAATCCAAAGACTTTTATTGGGACATAGAGATCTTTACAAACTTCGATATAACCACTCCACTCTTTACATGTATTTGTGTGTCCAGGATTCGATGCATTGTCACTGCCTGCCCTACATACATGGATACCATGACATATGCAGTCTTCTTTTTAGCTAAATACAATTCATACGTTGTTTATGTCCTACTTGTTTCACTAATTGTATAACCCACTCTTTTCATTGTGATATGATGTTTACATGGTCAACATACTTGTCATTTGTCATGCTTATAGTCTTATAGCTCAAATGTTATCGACACAAAGATTCATATCAAAAGTAATAAGAAGATTATATGTATACAGTTGCTTCTGTTGGGTGGTATCCAGGGGTGAAAGAATCACCTAGCATGGGTCAATCCCAGTATTACAGGGGGTATCCCAGGGGGTGAAAGGAAAGCCTAGCATGGGTCGATCCTGATATAGATTCTACCACTGATCAGCTGGTCATTTGTATTACATGATGTGCACAGATTATACAAGTGATAAGAATAAAGTAACATAATTGTTATAAGATGCATGGCTCCACAATATTCATAAAGGTGGTCTTTTACCCTACAGCAGTATATGGTTTCATTTGAGCTTTTATCTCATATATAGTACATGTTTCCTTACATATTCAGTACATTATTTCGTACTGACGTCCCTGTTGGGGGACCTGCATTCCATGCTGCAGGTGCAGAGGCTAATAAACCTCCCCAGTAAGAGTACAGGATATCAACTGCAGTCACTGAGCTCCAGGTTGCTTCGGGGCTTTGAGTCTTATCATATCTTTTTGCATTGTATAGTATCTTATCATGAGGCGGGGCCTGTCCGACCCTTATAAGATAATGTTTCTTGTCTAGAGGCTTTGTAGACTATGTAAAGTATAGTATGGTCATGTATCGTATCGTAGACATTGTGGCTCCAACGGCCTAGTCATACAACATCTTTTGGCTTGCTAGTCCCATTTATCTTTTGAGGCATGTTTAGTATAAAAGTAACTTATAATGTTCATAGGTAATGTATTGCTGCAGGTTGGTTCTCCCGAGCCTTACCGGCAACGGGTGCCAGTCCTGCCTTAATAGGATTTGGGGCGTGACAGAAGTGGTATCAGAGCGGGTTGTCCTAGGGAGTCTACAAAGCCGTGTCTATGTAGAATCATGTTTATCGATGTGTTGTGCACCACATTTATAAATAAGAGGCTACGTGGCATGTAGGAGTTATCACTTCTTTTCATTCTTAGATCGTGCCATAGAGCCAAATATTATAAGTGTACCATGTCATAATCCCTGAATTATTTTGTACAGTAAGTATGCCAGAGACAAGGAAGAGTAAAGGTAAAGGAAAGGAAGTAGAAGTGGTAGTTGGTATACCCAATCGGGCGAGACGACAAAGTGAGGCTCTAGATGAGTCTCTATCACAGACATCTCCAACCCCTCCATCTGTTGATGTACCAGGAAGTAGTGAAAATCCCGAGAACCACCTATTGATGCTTCTGTGCAGGATTTGAGAAATGCAGTTCAACTGTTGACTTGTATAGTTGCTGGCCAAGGTCAAAGACAACAAGGCCCAGTTGCAGGTGCAGTTGGTGCAGGTAGGGCAAGCCAGTACGAGAATACGTGATTTCCTCAACTTAGACCCTCCATCATTCACTGGGACAGATCCAAATGAAGATCCAAAGGATTTTATTGATTAGATCCAACGCACCTTAGATGTTATGCATGTAAGTGGTTCGGAAGCTGCTGAGTTGGCAATATATAGATTGAAGGGTGTGGCTATACTGTGGTACGAAGCCTGGAAGCATTCCAAAGGCATAGATACACCTCCAACTACTTGGGAGGAGTTCAAAATGGCCTTTTTTGATCATTACTTGCCATTAGAGATCCGAGAGACCCGTGCAGATCAGTTCCTGAACCCTCCATCAGGGGAATATGAGCGTGAGGGAATATAGTCTTAAATTTAATTCTCTGGCCAGGTACGCTCCTAATGTTGTTGCTACTATGGCAGATAGAGTCCATCGGTATGTGGATAGGTTGGATTCATATTTGGTTAGAGATTGTACCATTGCTTCTTTGAATAAAGACATGGATATAGCGAGGATGCAAGCTTTTGCACAGAAACTGGAGGATCAGAGACAAAGAAGGAGGGCACAAGAAATAGAAAGGGGGCAATTCAAGAGGGCCAGATCTATAGGACAGTTTACACCACCCCAGGGTGAGTTTAGGCCACGATTTTCTAATAGGACACCCAGGCCATCATCCTCTTACTCTACAGCTAGTGCTCTACCACAACTTCAAGGGTCTAGAAATGATCAATTTGGGCAGAGAAGTGAGGGCCAAGGTACACGGACAACAGGATATTGGGGAAGCCAGCAAATGCCTCCTAGGCAGCCTTGCAGACAATGTGGGAGATATCATATAGGTGCGTGTCGCAGGGGAACGGATGCTTTGTTATTGGTGTGGTATGCCAGGGCATGTAATAAAAGATTGCCCAAGAAGACGCAGGGGTGATATGGCACAACCTACTGGATCAGCTGTTGTATCATCATCATCAGTGCCTCCATCAGGTAGAGGTGAGCAATTTCCCATAGGTCGCGGGCAGAGGTATTAGAGGGGCAGCTAGTTCCAGCGTGCCCAAAATCGCACATATGCTCTAGGACTCGACAAAACCTGGAAGCTTCACCCGATGTGGTTATAGGTACATTGTCCATCTTCTCACATAAAGTGTATGCATTAATTGACCCTGGTTCTACATTATCATATATTACTCCATTAGTTGCTGGGAAGCTTAGTAGAACACCTAAATTATTGAATAAACCACTTGCGGTGTCTACACCAACTGTGGAGTCAATTATAGTTAGAAGAGTCTATTGTGACTGCATAGTGACCGTCTGCGACCGAGATACATTAGCTGATCTTATCGAGTTAGAAATGGTAGAATTTTTTGTTATAATGGGTATGGATTGGTTGGCTTCTTGCTATGCCACCGTTGACTGCCGAACCAAGAGAGTGTACTTTCACTTTCCAAATAAAGTAGTCCTTGAATGGGAAGGCAATATTGGGGCACCAAAAGGGAGGTTTATCTCTTATTTTAAAGCCAGCAAAATGATATCAAAGGGATATATATGTCATCTCGTTAGAGTGAGAGACATGGAGGCAGAATCACCAACTATCCAGTGTGTTCCAATAGTGAATGAATTTATTGATGTCTTTCCTGAGGAACTCCCTGGTTTGCCTCCAGAACGAGAAATAGATTTTGGTATTGACTTATTACGAGGCACCGAGCCTATCTCTATTCCTCCATATAGAATGGCCCCAGCAGAATTACGTGAATTAAAGGAGCAACTGAAAGACTTGTTAGAAAAGGGTTTTATAAGACCTAGTGTGTCCCCTTGGGGTGCACCAGTTTTATTTGTGCGTAAAAAGGATGGCACATTGAGGATGTGTATTGACTACCAACAACTGAATAGGGTGACAATTAAGAATAAATATCCCCTCCCCAGAATTGATGACTTGTTTGATCAGTTACAGGGTGCCAAATACTTTTCAAAGATCGATTTGAGATCAGGTTATCATCAGGTGAGAGTGCAGGAAAAAGATATACCTAAGACAGCTTTCCGAACCAGATATGGTCACTTTGAATTTCTTGTTATGTCGTTTGGGCCAACGAATGCACCAGCAGTTTTTATGGATTTGATGAATAGGGTATTCAAGCCTTTCCTGGATGTGTTCGTGGTAGTATTTATAGATGATATTCTGGTGTATTCAAGGTCAGAAAAGGACCACGCAAATCATTTACGACTAGTACTATAAGTTCTCCGTGATCGCCGGTTGTATGCTAAGTTTTCCAAATGTGAATTTTGGTAAAAATCAGTGGCATTTTTGGGCCATATTGTATCGGATGAAGGAATAAGGGTGGATTCACAAAAGATAGAGGCCGTGAAAGATTGGCCAAGGCCAACGGCACCTACAGAAGTTCGAAGCTTCCTTGGATTGGCAGGTTATTACAGAAGGTTTGTTGAAGATTTTTCTTCTATGTCTGCACCTCTTACTAAGCTAACTCACAAGGAAACCAAATTCCAATGGAATGATGCATGTGAAAGGAGCTTTCAAGATTTGAAAAGCAGGCTAACCTCAGCACCTGTGCTAGTGCTTCCAGAAGGCTCAGAGGGATATGCAGTGTATTGTGATGCTTCCGGAGTTTGTTTGGGGTGTGTACTAACACAACATGGTAAGGTGATTGCTTATGCCTCGAGACAATTGAGACCACACGAGAAAAACTACCCAACACATGATCTTGAGCTAGCAGCGGTTGTATTTGCTTTAAAGATATGGCGCCACTATTTGTATGGGGTGCACATGGACATATATACAGATCATAAGAGTTTACAGTATATTTTCAAGCAGAAAGATCTAAATTTGAGGCAGCGGAGGTGGCTAGAGTTAATAAAGGATTATGATATTGATATATTATACCATCCAGGGAAAGCAAATGTGGTGGCTGATGCTCTAAGTCGTAAGACACTCATGGGTACCAGTGATCAGAAAGGGGTAAAGCAAGGCATGGCTAAGGATCTGCGTCAACTAGCCAATCTGGGTGTTCGTCTACTCGAAACTCCAAGAAAAGACATTATTTTACATAATGCTACCGATTCTTTATTGATAAGGGAAGTGAAGAAAAACAGTATTATGATCCTATTTTACAATGCCTTAAGGAGAAAGTAAGTCAAGGTATAATGAAAGAGTTTAGGCTTACACTAGATAGAGTACTTTATTGCCAAAATAGATTGTGTGTTCATGATGTTAACAGACTCAGAAGGAGAATAATGGAAGAAGCCCATCATTCAAGATATTCCATCCACCCAGGATCTACTAAGATGTATCATGACCTAAAGGGAGTGTTTTGGTGGGGAGGCATGAAAAAGGACCTTGCAGAGTTTGTGGCTCAATGTCCTACTTGTCAACAAGTCAAAGTAGAGCACCAAAAGCCAGGTGGTTACATGCAATGTATAGAGATTCCAACTTGGAAGTGGGATATGACTAATATGGATTTTGTAACTGGTTTGCCTCGTTCAGTTAATAAGTTTGACTCCATATGGGTGATAGTTGATAGACTCACGAAGTCAGCGCACTTTCTGCCAGTTAGAAGTGATTATACAGCTGAAGAATATGCCAAATTATACCTCAAAGAGATAGTTAGGCTACATGGGGTCCCACTCTCTATTATATCTGATCGAGGAGCTCAATTCACGGCAAAATTTTGGAAGTCCTTTCAAAGGAGTTTAGGGACGCAAGTGAATTTGAGTACAACCTTCCATCCCCAAACAGATGGACAAGCAGAGCGTACTATTCAAACACTTGAGGATATGTTGCGAACCTGTGCATTAGATTTTAAAGGTAGCTGGGTAGAACACTTGCCCCTTATTGAATTTGCCTATAATAACAGTTACCATTCGAGCATCAAGATGGAGCCTTACGAAGCTTTGTATGGGAGGAAATGGAGGTCACCAATTGGTTGGTTCGAAGTGGGTGAAACCACCTTGCTCGGGCCAGATTTAGTCCAACAAGCCATGGAAAAAGTTAAGGTGATACAACAACGGCTAAAAAACAGCCCAAAGTCGTCATAAATCATATGCAGATATGCGGAGAAGAGGGCTGGAATTCTCTATTGGAGATTGGGTATTTTTAAAGGTATCACAATGAAAGGGGTTATGAGATTTGGTAAGAAAGGGAAACTAAGCCCACATTACATAGGGCTATATAAGATTACTAAGAGGGTCGTACAAGTTGCATATGAATTAGAGTTACCCCAGGAACTTTCAATGGTTCATCCAGTGTTTCATGTGTCAATGCTTCGAAAATGCATAAGTGACCCCTCTAGTATCACTCCTATAGAAGATGTACAGGTCACAGAGGATCTTACTTATGAAGAGGTACCGGTTGCTATTTTAGATCGCCAAACTAAAAAGTTAAGGAACAAAGAAATGGCATCAGTAAAGGTACTCTGGAGAAACAACCAAGTAGAAGAAATAACGTGGGAACCGGAGGAAGTAATGACATCCAAATACCCTCATCTATTTGAAGACAAGGAGGGACCAAAAGATACAGAGGAGGAACATTAATAGGTATGTGTTTGAATACTAGTTATATTATTAACAGTTGTGTGACCAGAAATTCAAACCTGCCTAGACTATACAGTTATGTTAACATTCGGGACGAATGTTCCTAAGAGGGGGGAGGATGTAACACCCCACATTTTACATGTACTAGTAATGTTCACATAAAATGACATACGACTTGATTTAATTACTACCAAAATTTTTTTTCAAGTGTTCAAGTGTTAGATTGGGGAACTATATGGAAGTTTATTTAGAGATTGTGGCCTTAAACAGAGAAAATCATTGACGTGCTTGTGGAACTTAGGAAGCTAGCAGGTGAGTCACCTGTGTGGTTGGATTAAAAAAAAAATGTATATATATACATGAGGGAGAATAATTCATTCATAAGTGAACTCACTTGAAGTCTAGACGTTAGTAAAAAGAAAGAGGTACGAAGACAAGGCTTAACGCCGAAACTTTCCAAGTCTTGTTACAAACGAAGCCCAAGTTAGGGAGGCTATTAAAGCCAATGGTTTAGCACTATATTGGTCCAAGATTTTCAGCCCAAGATTTTTATATAATATGCCCAACTACATTCATTCACTACTAACAAAATTGGGCCCAAACAAAGTGCAAGAAAGATTAAGGAAAATGGGCCACTAAAGCCCATTGATTTAGAGATCCAAAAGGCCCAAGTGAAAGGGGAAAATTAGTCATTGACCAACTTGAGTTAATCAGTTGCAAATATCAGGAGAAAGTCGGTCTAAGGCCTCCTTAAAAAGGGAACAAAACCGAGCTCCTTAGGTTAACTAGTAGAAGACCAAAAATTTCAGCTTTTCTCTCTAAGTTTCTCTTGGCATTTCTTCTCCTTGGAAGGAAACCAAAGGCTACTTTTTGAGTTCTTGAATTAGACCTACACCTTGGGAGTTAAGGTATGTAAAAATAACCATATACTTGATATGCATTTTCCATGGAAAACAAGATAAGTTGGCTGGTGTACTGTGCAGGAATTTCTGGACAGCTTGTGTCCTGAAAGTTGTTGTTTGATTTTCTTGGGTTTGGAACGATTCTTACCCTGATTTTTGACTTTGATATGATATAAAGTTGAGGTTATTAATATGTTATAGTGTGTATATGGCTGCCAAGATTGCTGGACTGTTTTGCTAGTTCTTTGGAAACAAGTATCCTTATATGATCTTATGTGCTTCCAAAATGGTATTGGACTGTTTTGATGAGGGGGCTGATGTTTCACGTTTCCCCCCCTGTGTTTTGAGATATTTTGTGACTATGTTAAGGTTTATTGGATGTATATATATGTTGGGAGCATCTGGTTCAAAGTTGGGACAAGTATGAATTGTTAACGACGAAATGTAGGGAGACGACGAGATGTTGTGCTTCTTAGTTGAGGGTTTTGTAAAATGGTTCTGTGTTGTAGTTATGGACTGTTGCCAGCATGTTATAGAGCTGATATAGGCTGTGTACATCATGTATATGATAATGTGTACTGGTTGAAGACAGTTAGAATTGAGAAAGTCGGAATAACACCATTGAGTCGATGGTTATACGTTTGTTGCCAAAGTGTTGTGTTTTGTGAGATTGGGCTGTCCAGATGCATTGATTAGCTGCTAATACTAGCTTTAAAACATGATATTGTAGATAAATAGTTGGAAGAAAAGAATTCATTTCGAGGTAAAAACAAGTTGATATGTCGAGGTATGTAAGGCTAT